>OY992536.1:26298173-26898173 GCA_963921195.1 Pegoplata infirma
CCAAGAATCACCTACACATACAAATAGTTCGGATTCGGGAGAAATAAAAAATAAAGATAAATCACGTTTTAGGAAACAACAACAAGCGCAGGCGCAACATCAGGAACTACACCAAGAACAGCAATATCAACGTGATAGTATTAATAATAGTTACAATAATCGTAAAGATTCCTTAACCAATGATACTCTACTACTCTGTGAAGAATTGGAAAGAGATGAGGAGCAAGACGAAGAAGAAGATGATAGACCTCATCATCATCAGCATCATCAACATAGGAAACATCATCATTATGTACAAAAACATAAACGTTTTCAGCAGCAACAGACACGACAACAACCACCAAATAAAACTTATGAATATTATCAAAATGAAGATGAGGAACCAGATGGTGGTAATGCAGATTATGATCGTTATGCCGGCGAAGAGGTAGATGAAGAAGAAAACGAAGAAGATCAGACACATTATGATATTACCAATTTGGAAACCTATAATAGTGGTGGTATAGGAGGTGGCATGGGTGTAAGTCAACAGGCCGACGATGAGGCTAGTGATCGTCAATGTCTCATGCAATATGGAGATGATGATGAAGAAGATGATCAAATAGAAAATGAAGACTATTCCAATTCGGTAGCATCGGCCTCTACCAAACAACGTTTAAAAGCTTTAAAACAAAAAGCAGCCTTAAGATATAAACAACGTAATCCTCAAGATACCATAGATTGTGCCCGTAATCCTCGTAGTTCAGCCTCATCGACATCTTCAACAACTGTTGGTGGTGGTAATGCTGGTGGAAATAATACATCACAAGACGAAACTTCCTTTTCGGTACCCACCTCACCGATTTCACTATCGACGCCATTAATCGATAAAGAGACAGCTAATTCGGTACCCACTAGTCCGGAACCATCTAATTTACCAACCGGTAGCGGTGTTGGAGTCGGACAATTGGAATCTTCATCAGCCGGTGTAGTACGACGTCACAATGGCCAAATTGTACGGAAATGTGATTCAGCTGGATTTCGTACGAGTAAATCGGAAGATCATTTACAGCAAATACAACGTGAAGGTATGGGTGCTGTTATACCAATTGATATTGATGAAGATGTAAATAGTTCTTTGAATACACTATTAGATACCAGACAAGATTCGGAAGATTCCCAGGTAAGTTGAGGTTATGCTCGCAAAAACAAAATTGTAAAAGAATGGAAAAAGTATACAAAAATAAATGTTGTTTAAATATAGAACAAGAACAATCCCTTCATAATTACATTTGGAAGATTGTATCAAAAAGAAGATATAAAATATTGTGTGAAAGAAAAATATGGAAAACTAAAACAAAGTTTTGAAAATATAGTTTATTTAACAATTGAAATATGTATATTTCTGCGGTATAAAGGGAATAACGATTAAAAAATTCGTTGGGCAGAGCTCAACGTTTTCTTGCGGCATTTCAACTAAAAACTTTGTTTTCTCGACAACAACGTCGATGCCGCTAAAGAAATATTAGTAAATATTTTTATGTTAGGAATTGAACTATTTATTTCAACGAAGCATATTTCGGCTAAATCAAAACACAAGTGTTGGTTTAACCAGACGTGCAAAAAAGCAGTCAGATCCAGAGAGGAAGTGTTTAGTAATTGGCGTTCAAATAAGAACGTCGTTACTGATCTGCAGCGAGAACCGAGTGTGCAAAAGTACTTAGACGCGAAAGGTCGTCAATGTGCGAACGCTCTTTCTGCTCCTCGGGGCAGTAAGAACTTTTGGTCCTTCGTTAAAAGAGTAAAGAGAAATATTAGTTCCTCTATTCTAATTCTTAAAGCATGATTAATCATTCCCGGCCCATTTGATAAGGCCAACCTCTTCTATGAACTATTTGCAAGAAACTCCCTCTTGTTGGAAAGCGATTAACCACTGCCCGTTCTCGAAAGTGTATCCTATACTATGCCTTCGATTTTGTTTCGGACCCGAGCAGTTAGACAAGTCATCGGGGTCTGACAGCATATCAGCACTGGTCCTGAAACAGTGCTCTTTTACGTTGGCATTTTCATTGTCAAACCTTTTAAGCTCTTCGTACCGTGTGGGAGGGTTCTCCTTAATCCCTTAAAAGTGTTCGGATAACAACCCAAACAAAATTACCGCCCAATCGAAATTTATCCTGTGCTCTCCAAAGTGGTAGAGAGCATGGTTAACAACCATCTTGTGAAATATTTAGAGACCAAGTCATATACGGGAGACCTGTTGGCGTTTCTTTAGGAACGCAAGTGCCGGTCCCTCCACCACTTTGATGAGAGTAAAGTGGTTGCTCTAGATATTTCCAAGGCGTTCAATCGTGTGTGACTTATCAAACGAGTTTCATCTAAATTCAGGGGTACCGCAAGGTTCTGTTCTTTATTCTATTCTAGTCCTAATTTTTTTTAATCCTACACTCAAAAAAAAACGTAAGTATTTAATACTAAAAATTTAGCTACGAGTACTAATGTTTTAGTCCAAAATGATCTAGTGCAGGCGTTGCTAATCAATACTAAAATTTGTTACTAATATCTAGTACATTAAAAATACTAACAAAACAGTAAATATTACTGCAATTTACTACTAAAAACATCATAAATATTTAAAATTTTTGTTAGTAAATAAAACTACTAATTTTAGTAAATAAAATTACTAATTTTAGTTATTAAAATTACCACCTAAATCAATTTTAATAAATAAAAGTCAGAAAAATATTATATATAAATGATTTTATTTCACTTCGGTTTTTTATTTTATTATTTCACTTCGGTTATAAGATATACTTAATTACATGTCTTCTTAAGCTGTTTAAAAAATGTAGCGTTGATTGTACCACGTAAACGATTGCTAAAAATATAAGAAAAAAATAATATATTCTCAATACATGTTCAAATGTATGTACAAACATTTTACTACAGAGGGCGTTTTTTTATACCTACATTTTTTTTTGTATTCGTGTGTGTATCCATATTCTTCTTCAGCTTGAATTTTTTTCTTACATAATCATTGAAATAAAAAACGATTTAAAAAAAAAACTGACGTAGTTTTATTATTAATGCATATCGAGGGCCTATATTCAAAACCCTCTATCTTAAAAAGCACAACTTTTCAGGAGAGCCAAAAAACTGTTTATTTCGCGTATTGTTAGAGTAATTAAAATTCGATATTCTACAATATTTTTTTAAATCAACTACTGAATCTCACATATAACTCGTTTTTAAAATTTTGCAATATTGGGGATTTTAGAGGATAGATAGAGGGTTTTGTTTCTCAAAAATATTAAGTACATGAATGAAAATTATCAGATAGAGGGTTTTGCATTTTAATAAAAATTAATTATTATGATTTCATTTACGATATCGGTAAATTTTTAACGTGATTTATTAATGATAACGGCTTATAAAAAATTCCAAAATCGCGGTTTTGGTCCACAGGTGCTAATTTTTGAGACAAAAATATTTTTTACCGAATTCATCTCAAAAGTTGACAAATAGTTGAGTATGTTATGTAAAAAACAGTAACAAAATTAAAAACGCGATTTTGATCCGCAGATGCTGTGGACAGCATCGCGATTTTTAAGATTAAAATTTTTGTTTCATGATGTTCACAATACATCAAAATTTTGAGCCTTATTTTTCAAAAAAATCAAACAAGAGTTTTGAGAAAAAATTAGCATCAGTGGACCAAAATCTTGATTCTGGAATTTTGTTGACAATTCATGTTCAGCATGCAAAAATTAGTATGAAAACATGTAATGCATGATGAAATTATTCCAAAAAATATTTATAAATTAATTATTTGAAAAGATAGAGGGTTTTGCATTTAGAAAAATTAATTGTGTAAGAGATAGAGAAAACCAAAAATGTAAATAAAATAGCAAAAAAAAAAATATTTTTGTTCTGAATTTTACACCATAGATGAGGGCCGTTTTACTGAATATTTTGTCATCAAAAAGTCATTTTCGTGAAAATGGAAGATAGAGGGTTTTGAATATAGGCCCTCGATATTAATTTTATTATAAACATATTTAAATAAAGAACATTTATATTTAATTACTTTAACACAATTTAATTAAATAAATGTAACATATGGGGGTTTTCGTGTCAACTGACACAACTTTTGAAACCGATGTCTTCCGATCGGGATGAAATTTGCACCAAGGTTAGTCCTATTGGATAGTAGTTCAGACACAATTTTTCAACGAGATCGGTCAAGAACTCTCTGAGTTAGAGGGGGTCGAAATTTGACATTTTGGCCAAAGAGGTGTTTATTCTCATCCATGTAACTTCTTACCTATTCTTTTTAGCAAAATGTGTCCCAAAGAGTTTAGATAGCTATTTCTTCAGTCTTTCGAAAAAAAAATATAAAAAAAAAAAAAAAAAAAATGTTGATTTTTTTTCTTAAAAATCCAAAACTTTTTTGACTTTTTCCTCAAATTGGGCCCTTTTTTTTTTTTTTTTTTTGATTCAAAAGAAAGTTTAGGTGATTTCCTTTAAGAGCTGTGGGGTCGCTTAGTGGGATGCGAGTGGGATATCTATGAAAAAATTTTTTTTTTAACTTTGGAACACAAAAAACCGTTCTTCAATTTGCACTATTAGGCGTGGGATAGCTAACCAGTTTTCGATTTCGATCCGCGATACCCTATAATTTTTTTAGGTTCGAAAAAGAAAGCACGAGCCAAAAAATGGGGGCGGTGGGGAGGGGCCATATGGCCCCTCATTGAGGTCAAAGTTGGGCGTAAAGAGGTAAAAGTCCTCAAAAAGCCCCAAAACTCCCCTAGAAACGCCCCTGGAGGGGTGCAATGTGAGACCGACCTCCAATAATTTTCTGCCCCCAATATTTTTCTTGAACATACCTTACCCCTATTTCCACTTCCTAAGGGGGCTCCCATACAAACCATTTTTAAAAAATTTGATTCTACCATTCTAACATACCCTAAAGTGCCCCTAGTGGTGCCAAATGTATGACCGACCTCCATTATTTTATTAATTCCAACATTTTTGGCAAACATACCTACAATGTATCTTTAACCCTTAAGGTGGTCCCCATACATTTCTTTTATTTTTTATAAACTTGTTTTATTAAACCAGCTCCTACCGCCCCTACCGTGCCTCCTAGAGAGGCAAAAATTACGACTAACCCCCATTATTTTTTAGTTACCAACATTTTGTTCGAACATCATAACACCCTATCTCCACTCCCTAAGGGGCTCGCATACATTATAAAAACATGTATTTTTAAAAACTAATAAAAAAATAAAAAAAAATGTATGGGGACCCCCTTAAGAGTTGAAAATAAAGGGTAGGTATATTCCGAGAAAATGTTGGAGTTGAAAAAATATTGGGGGTCGGTCATACATTTTACTTCTCTAGGGGCACCCTACGGACAGTTAGAGCGGTAGAAGCAAATTTTATAAAATGTCATTTTGTATGGGAGCCCCCTTAGGAAGTGGAAATAGGGGTTAGGTATGTTCAAGAAAAATATTGGGGGCAGAAAATTATTGGAGGTCGGTCTCACATTGCACCCCTCCAGGGGCGTTTCTAGGGGAGTTTTGGGGCTTTTTGAGGACTTTTACCTCTTTACGCCCAACTTTGATCCCAATGAGGGGCCATATGGCCCCTCCCCACCGCCCCCATTTTTTGGCTCGTGCTTTCTTTTTCGAACCTAAAAAAATTATAGGGTATCGCGGATCGAAATCGAAAACTGGTTAGCTATCCCACGCCTAATAGTGCAAATTGAAGAACGGTTTTTTGTGTTCCAAAGTTAAAAAAAAAATTTTTTCATAGATATCCCACTCGCATCCCACTAAGCGACCCCACAGCTCTTAAAGGAAATCACCTAAGCTTTCTTTTGAATCAAAAAAAAAAAAAAAAAAAAGGGCCCAATTTGAGGAAAAAGTCAAAAAAGTTTTGGATTTTTAAGAAAAAAAATCAAAAATTTTTTTTTATTTTTTTTATATTTTTTTTTCGAAAGACTGAAGAAATAGCTATCTAAACTATTTGGGACACATTTTGCTAAAAAGAATAGGTAAGAAGTTACATGGATGAGAATAAACACCTCTTTGGCCAAAATGTCAAATTTCGACCCCCTCTAACTCAGAGAGTTCATGACCGATCTCGTTGAAAAATTGTGTCTGAACTACTATCCAATAGGACTAACCTTGGTGCAAATTTCATCCCGATCGGAAGACATCGGTTTCAAAAGTTGTGTCAGTTGACACGAAAACCCCCATATATTTTTTTTATAAACACTCCGTGACTGGGTATCGCGTTGTTACTTTTTCTAATTCTTTTTCTCACTAAACAACACTGTTGCCAACTATTTTTAACCAAAAACCTCTAAATTTCAAGAAAAAAGCGCTAGAAACCGCCAAAAATTAATTTAGCGGGGAAAATTTAAAATTTTCCCGCTAAAATACAAAAAAAAGCGCTGAAAACCGAAAAACTTGGCATTTTTGATTGACAAAAAAGAAACATTTAAAAAAAAAAACTCCAAATTTTTTTTTCTGCGAAAATTTACAACGCGCAGGAAACCACCGAAAAATTTTTAGCGGGAAAATATAAAATTCTTCCGCTAAATTACAAAAAAAGCGCTAAAACTCGACAAACTTGGCGTTTTTGATTAAAAAAAAAAAAAAAATTGGGAAAAAAACCTCTAAATTTGTCCCACTAAATCCAAACAAAAAGCGCTAGATTTTCCCGCTAAAGCACCGTTCCCGCTAAAACCAATTTTCCCCCGCTAAATCCAAACAAAAAGCGCTAGATTTAGCGGGAAAACCTCCAACTTGGCAACAGTGCTAAACAAACAGAAAAAACAGTTGGTAGCACTGCAGTTAATGCGAGAAAACGTAGTGTTCGGACACACTGCAGCAGCAAGCAGCAGACGGCAAAAAATATAAAGTACCTGTTTAATTATAAATTATAAATTTATAAAAGCTGTACTTATTGTATTTGGAACTTGATGTGTGCTTTTGCAATGTTAAGAAATAAAAAATACGGCATTTTAGTGAAATTATAATTGAATAGTGTACTCTTAATTTTTGCTGTCTCCTGCTTGCTGCTGAATTGTGAAGGAACATGTGATCGCTATTAAAAACAGTGTTGCCACTATCAATATGAAAAAAACCGCAAAAATCGTAGGAAAAGGGTAAAAATTTACCAAACAAAAATCAGCGCCAAGAAAAGAGAGAATATTAAAAAAAATTTTGAAAATGTGCTTTTTAAGGTAAAAAGGATAAAAAATAAAAATATTTGTTTCTATAATAAATTAAATAAATTAGCTGATACAATTAAAAGTAAAAATAATATTACATTCATATTACTCAAATAATATTAAGATAATGGTTAACATTAAATTTAAAACAAACTTTTTTTATTACATTCAATCATCAAGCCACAGAACTGTTTTAATGAAATGTTTGGGTATTTTATCAGTTTAATTTTTATGCATTTTACTTTATTTTGACAGTAAACAAAATTGTTTAAAAAAACAACAGTCATTAAACATTTAAAAAAATACGTAGTTGTAAAAAAATTTAGAAAATATGTACCAAAAAGTTTTTACACAAATACAAGTAGGAAAGTCCAAACATGAACCGATTGGATATTTTTTTTAAGATCTTTAATTACTGGAAAAACACATGTAAAACAATTTTGAGAGAAATATGCTTCTTTCAACTGAATATCGGCGACTAAATCTACGGGGAGTAACGGTATGCATTACCATGTAATGCATAGCCACAAAAAATGGAAAAATATGTACTAGTTGTTCCCTACCGCTTAACATAGGCCTTAATTTTTTTTTTAATTTTTCATGAATTACGAAGGTTCATGCATTATTTTGTTTCTTATCCCAAAAAAATCATTAATCCTGTATAGAGTAAGGCCACGTTCACACTTCATGAACTTATACCTAATTCACACCTTAGATGAAATCACATTCGATCACAACGCATAGCGTTGTTCAAAATTCTGTGTAAATTGGTTTTGTAAAAACAATAAATTGTATTGAAATTTTTACGAAAATAAACCCCAATTTTCTTTATTTAACTCTATCAAAAATAGATATTTTGATTGCGTCATTACAAAAATACAACTCCATAACCAAAAATTTAAATTAGCCGGAGATTGAGAGCAAACGCCGCCGTCGGCAAGCAAATGGGGCGAGTCGCCACCACCGTAAGTCCCTCGTCGGCACAATTTAAATCAATTGTTAGAGTCACTTAATTCAAATTTAAAGGGGTTGCTTGTATGAGGCCAAGGTCCAAACATGGATAAAATTTTCCCAATTTCATTAGGCTTAACTTTCAAATTTCAGCAAAATCTATTGATAAAATAAAAATCACAAATTAAAAAAAAATGGAAAAAACACCATAAATACCTTATCTTTAAAAACGCGTATTTAAAAAAACGGCAAAACCAAAAAAGCACCAGCATATACCCGAAATGTAACATAACGGCAACACTGAATTCAAATTTAACGATTTTGCAGCAAAAACAGTTGGTAGCTCTGCTTTTAAACAAGCGCCCCCTTACGGAATTATTACTAACAAAAAAAAAATTAAAACCTAATAAATTACTGTATATTAGTACTTTTATGAACTAAAAATAGTAAAAAAATTAGTACAACCGACTACCAACAAAAATTACTCATAAACAGTAAGAAATACTAATTTTAGCACTTTTAAGATACTAAAAAAACTACTGTAATACTGGTAATTGGTAACTTATTAGTAGATTTGGATTACCAACGCACTTACTAATTTTTTTACTGTAGAATTATTTTGAGTGTATCTACTCTTTTAAAGATGACAGCAACATTTGCCATTAATTTTCATTCGATCACAGGCTAAGCTCTTTGGATATAGGGGGCATGCGGCAGAACATGAATAACACACTCAACCGATACCTTTGTGCAATCTCCGAGTGAGGTCGAGCGAGTAAGGTCGATTTAATTATTCCACACAATTGTTAAAATATGTATTTCTTCTTTCACACGATTATAATATAAATTATTACTTTTATTATTCTTGCTGTTACATCTTCTCAATGTTTGTAGGGTTATATCCCCAGAAAAAAAATTTAGGCTAAGATCGTTAAAGAAAATTAAAAGTGAAAAATTAAGTTTTAAATATTACAATTGGACAGTATAAACATGGTTTTAATATAGGATATATCCCAATCACTGTATTTAGTAAGAAAATTTCCTTATTCCTTTTAAATTCCTTGCTTTTTAGTACAAAAAAAAAAAATAAGTAGTTAATTGTTGTTTGTGTTTAATATTCCCCTCCCCCAAAAAAATAAAACTCCTAGTAGAAATTAAATATTAAAACAGTTTCGATATGCACAAAAATAATATTCAATAGTAGAAATACGGGTCAGCTTAATTTTAATAGAGATTATTTCTAAACTAAACTACCCCTACGATTTAACATTTTCGAAATTAACGAAGCCGAATTTGGAAACGGCTCATCCTCAAGACAAGCTGCACATAATGGGTCTGATAAGACACCTAATCTCGTCAAATGACGCGCGTAGGCATTGTGTCCCGTAATTAAGCCAGTAAGTCACTTTCTTGTTTTGCCTAATCACAAAACGTTTGGTATTCTTGCATACCAACTCATTTGACTATCTTTCCATGAAAATTGTTTTTATATGAGAGTTAATACAACGCATCAGCTATGTCAAGTCAATACCAATCTAAGGTTCCGGATTGTGAGGAATTGTACCGGAGCCAAGATTTGCCAAACAGTCAGCAATCTCGTTTCCCCGTATTCCCCTATGACCTGGAACCCACAGAAAAACATGAGACCTCATTGAGTCTGCGTCTATATTCCTGGACAACTTTAGATGAAGTGACTGGAGATTCAAGTGCAATGAGCGCAGCCTGGCGGTGACTGCATATCCAGTGTCCTAAATAGCAACTACTTCAGTCTGAAATGCTGTAGCCATTTTCCTCATGGCAATATAGCATTTGGTCGCATCGTCCAAATACCAACCAGACCCAGAGCCATTTAAGTATCCGCGTAATTTTCCAGTAGGTCTGCTGGGTTGCCCCAGTCTTCCCGACTCGGAAATATTACTGTAAACTTCCTAATAAACTCGATGCAAGAGGTTGGTTGTACTGTCCAAACGCATAGAAAACATTGGACAAAGTTCTGATAGCCTATAGAACAGACGACCATGTCCCACATTGTACTCCCCATACCCTGTTCTGCTTTTGCGGAGCCTACACAAAGATTTCATGGCTTCTTCTTGAACATGTAGGTCCAAGGGAAGCATATCTAACATAGCGTCCAGAGCTGCGCCTGGTAATTCCCAAAGCAGCCTTGTAGTCCGTTCAGCTTGGATCGAATAGTCTTTACCATCGTTCTCGGCCACCAGACTACCGCCGCATACGTCACAATAGGTCTAACTACCACTATGTACTCCCAATGTAGATTAGCAGGTCTTAGAACCCAAGTTTTTGTTCAACTTGTTTTGTCAACATTAGTTTACTAGGATAAACCCTAAATACTTAACTTCTGTGGATAGTTGAAGAGTTATGCCCTTCAACGTATGAAGCTGAAGACCCTTATGTTTGGTTCTTCGCGTGAACAGCACGAGTGTTGTCTTGTTTGGATTGACTGGCAATCCATGTCCATGGTTATTTATTAATTTTTTAAACATTTTATTGAGAACAAAAATAGATTGTCTTTAATATAGTAGCGGTAGTAAAACGATAATTCAGTGTTTTTTATTAGGAATGGTAGTTTAATTTGGGATAGTTGTTTAGTTAGGGATGGTAGTTTGACGATAATTAAATGTTAACATATTTTTCTTTTAACATCTTTAGCTGCCCAATAAACCAAATAACGATAAGTGATACCGAAAATAGTATCTCCTGTATGATACCGATTACGGTATCACTTTAAATTAAAATTATGATACCATTTTCGAATTTTAGGCGATGTTGTTATCGTCATTCCTGGAAACTTCGATAGCGAAAACGATAGTTTTTCGATAAATTCTGAAAATTGCGATATTACTCAGCGTTTAAATTACTACGAAGAAAGTAGCTTAAACAACCAAAATTGACGATATGTGTAGTTTTAAAAACAAACAATATGTAAATCATTCAATTGCTATAACTACTAATACTTGCACATTTCTGTTTTTGTAGCGAGAGCTTACGATTGTTTTTAAAAATGAATAAGTAGCAAAAAAAACAAAAACATTAGAATTGTGTAGCCTACAAGTAGCCTACAAATTATTTTTGGTAGCCTACCTGTAGCCTACAAATTATTTTTGGTAGCCTACCTGTAGCCTACAAATTATTTTTGGTAGCCTACAAATATTGTTTTTGTAGCCTACAAAGAGAAAATTTAATAAAAAATATAACACACACACTTACCATGTGTATAACGAATAGGGTTGGATTGTTTTAATGTAAAATTATAATTCAACTTCTCAAAAAAAAAAACTTTGGCAAACATTGTTGTGGTGTTACCTTGTCATTAAAAGCAAAGATGGGCACATGAGCAGATTAGAACGTGATTCACGCGTGACCACGCTTGAGTGTGACTAAATTCAATTTTACTCACGCGCGTGTTAGTGGAGTGTGCTTGAGTAAGATTTTTGCGTGAGTGTGCGTGAGTGTGCGTGAGTCGATTTTTTAAGTTACGTTGAACTTTAAATTTTGTTGAAAATTTTAAAAGATTTTTCAAATTTTAGTTTTTAATTTTTTTTTGTATGAATAAGAGTTTCGTGAGTGTGAGTCAACGAGAGTGTGAGTGAAGCTTGAGTGAGTGCACGTGAGTGTGAGTTGTATTAAATTTACTCACGTGATTGTGAGTAGAAAAAATTTGCTCGTGAGTGAGTGTGCATGATTGAAAAATTCCTGTCGTGGGCGTGAGTGAGTGTGAGTCAAAAATCACTCACGCGCCCATCTCTAATTAAAACCATGTTTTGTGTATTTTTCAACACGTAAATTTTCGAAAAACTCAATGTAGAGATGGGTGCGTGAGTGGATTTTGACTCACACTCACTCAAGCTCACGCAATTTTTTTTTTTATTCACGCTCACTCATTATTCACGTAAGTAATAAAAATCTTACTCACGCCAGATTAAATCACGCTCACGCGTGAGTCACGCAAAATCTACTCACGCAATAAAATTCTCTTACCAAAAAAAAAAAACTCCAAAAAAATTTTTTTACAAAAAATAAAAAAATTGGGCTAATCTAAAAATCTTATCACGCAAACTCACGCAAAAAATAAATGACTCACTCACTCAGATTTTTTTTCAGCTCACACTCACTCACAATCACGTGATTTAAATGAAAATCACTCACGCGTGATTCACGCAAATCACGTGACCAGCGCCCATCTCTAACCCAATGTTAATGTCACGGTTTTTCTCATAACTTCTGAGCGTCTAGACCGTTAATATTAAAATCGCGTACATATTCGAAAATATCGAAAAATTCCAAATTTTTCTATATTTTTTTGACCAAAATTAAAAGAATTTTATTAAAAATTATTATTATTCTTTTTTCGATGTTGTATTCATTTTACACAATCTTAACGAAATTTTTAATATGATCACGTTTTTATATTGCAACATTTGTTTACCATGTGATACTGTAGTAATACTACTGTAGTAATACTGTAGCCTACAAATATACTACTGTAGTATATTTGTAGGCTACAAATATACTACTGTAGTATATTTGTAGGCTACAACAATAAAATTTGTTTTCCGCTACTGCTCTGTTTGGAGTTTTTATTTTTTTCATGTTGTTGTAGTTTAAGCAAACACAAAAAAGAAAAGTAAACAAAAGCTATAACTTGTAATATTGAAATTGTTTGAAGTGATATGAAAAGCAAAAGCAAAAAAACGGGTAGCTAACGTAGCCTTTCAAACGCTGATTTTACTATCGTTATGACTACTCTTTTCAATGTTCTCACCACTTCATGGAGGACAGAGAAAAATTCACACATTTTTTTTTTTTACATTTAGGAGAGGTTATAAAAGATTCAGCACAGCTGAATTTGACACATTTTTATTTTGGAGCGTATAAAAGTTTCGGCACAGCCGAATTTAAAACTCTTGTTTTCGTTTATTCTGCTGACATTATTTCTAATTACCAAAATGATAGCATAACGGAAATTTGATTTTAAACGTCAGCCTTAACTGGAGTACAATATTTTAATCAATTCTTAATAAAGAAGTAGAGACATTGTCGTATAAAACTGTGTATTAGATAACTTTGGATATTATTTTTGTGTGCAACAGAAAACAAAACTTGTATCGAAATTTTCGTAAAGTAGTGTTGTGTATTCTTTATTTGGTATTTTGTGTTGTTTTTTTTCTCTACAAAATTAAATTTTCAATATTTAACACAAATTTTAAAATGCAAATATTTTTACCAAGCTCTATACTATTTCTCTTTCTTTTTTTCTTTCATTCTGTTCTTGTTTTTCTGTCTACTTTCTTCTTAAAAAAAAAAAACATATTTTTTTATTATTTCTTCAATTCTAATTGAAATCAAATTTTTTTTTAAATTTTTCTTATAATTATTTTAAATATGTGTGTGTTTGTGTGTCTTATAACAAATTTATTAATATATCTATTCTAAATATTTTATTTTAAACATTAAATTTTTACATTTGTGTGTGTGTTACATTTTTTGCTTAACAAAAACAAAAATCGTAAAACATTTATTTTAGCAATCTCAATCTTCTTCATCTACTAAAACTTGTATACAATTAACAAATAAAACCAATAATAACAATTTGAATACTGATTCTTCTTCGTCAACTACTTCGACATCGACAATACTATGTGCTTCACCGGAAGCTCGTAGTCAACGCGACATTTTCAATAAACGTCGTCGTAAAGTGAGAATTATTATAACACCATCTGTGAAATTAACAAAAACAACAACTACAACACCACAATTAATAACAACTAGAAAATTGGATTCAACTACGACGACGACTACGACAACTTGTACATCATCTTCAACATTATTAACAACAACAACAACAACAACAACAACAAAAATAACTACAACACCACCACAGAAAACAACAACATCTTTATCTTGTACCATAGAAACTTTTACAGAAAGTTCTTCTGTTACTTTACAAAAGGTTGTTGTTAATTTAACAAAAAAAAAAAAAACTACACAAAGGAATAACTTCCATTTCTAGACTAGAGAATCATAATCTTACATTTTTTATTATATCAAACAATCTTTATATGCTTGGGCTATTAATATTATAGAATGCTATTTTATACATATTTATGAGTAATAAACAAAATGTCTCAGACTTCACCAGACAATTTATTGGTGGACAATAGTAAAAGTGAATGACCATAACTATTTTGGACTAATGGCTTATTTCTTTTAAAAAATCTATGAGTAAACTTGTGTTTAAAAATTTATATCATTGCGTTGAGTGTTTGTTTGTATAGCCCCAAAATAAGGCGAGTCCATGGTGCTTGGACTGTTAAATGTTCTTTTGAATGTATACCACATTTAGAGTTGTCCTAGAATTCCGAGAGTCTCTTAATAAGATGGCATGACGTTCGAATTTGGCTTTCATCTGGGTGCCAGGACACATGGTTATAACTTTTTTTGATCATGCCTATAAACCAGATTCGATCTAACGTGATCGAAGCGTCGAAGCTAAACTTCACTATTACAGATTGGCAATGATAGGTGGCTTCATGAATCCTCGTGCTCTAACACGAGGATGGTGTGGCCCTCATATGATCGTCGGCGTACCGAAAGGACTATTTGAATATACCGGAACCAACTACTCAATCTGGTTGCGACCATTACGGGTCACAGTGACAACAATTGGGGGGAGGTCAGAACGTGGAGAGAAAGGTATTGCATCGAACTTTTTCTGTCAATGTCCGACATACGCCTATCTAAGGCCCGAACGCGTCGGTAGCCCAATACTGGCGGATTATACATGTTTATTTGGTATACATAAATATCAGTTGGATAGTCGTGACTCCAATAAGTTCACTTTGGATCCTAGTGAGGCCTCTTGAACACTACTCCATATCTCTTCCTCATCCCTTCTTATATGTTTCTTTTTATACCCTCCAACCACAGTATGGGGGTATACTCACTTTGTCATTCCGTATGTAACGCATCGAAATATCGGTCCAGGACCCCACATAGTTATTGATCAGTGATCGATTCATGACATTCTAGCGATGTCCGTCCGTCTGTCTGTGGAAGACACGATACATTCCAAAACAAAAATGCTAGGGTCCTGCAGTTTGGTACGAATATGTGTTATAGTCATAGGCTGGTTAAGTTCGAAGATGGGCCAAATCGGACCAGGAGGAAAAAAGTTCTCCCTTGAAGAACTATAACTACCCCAGAAAACACAATGTTTTTACATGCTATTTTTTGTATATTTGTTCAATAAATGAAACATTTTTATGTTTCATAAAAAGTTCACCGACCTGCACTTAGACCAAGGAGATCAGAAAATACCATTTTTTTGGCCCTCCCCTTTTTTGGGACGTGGGTATAAAAAAAATTATTTAAAATTATGATAAAATTGTATTAATTAAGAGCTTAAACCATACAGAATCTATTTGTCAACACTTATTTGTTTTTTTACACGTTGGAGGGTATAAAAGATTCGCCACAGCCGAATTTAGCACTCTCACTTGTTTTCTACTAATGTTTTCGAAAAGGAAAAGTTGTTTATGATCAAAAAATTTAAGAAAATGAAAGAGTAGAAATAGCTGATTAATGATTTCTTTTAATTGCTGCATACATAGGGCATGATATACAGCTTGCGGATTTTTATCGGTAACAAGTCACAGGAATTTCTGTACTGGAGCTGAAACTGTGCTTTCAACGTTAGCGTTCCCGATTCATTAGCAATCCTTTTTAGTTCATCTTACCGTGCGGAAGTCTTTCCCTCATAATGTACAACCTAAAAGTTTGCGGCTACTAACCGCATATTTGTCATTTGCTTTGCGCTCTCGAAAATAATGGTTAATAACCATCTTATAAATTTTCTGGAGGTCAATTCCCTTCTTAATGATCGTCTATTCCCTTTTTAATGATCGTCTATTCCTTTCTAAATGATCGGCTTTTGTAGCAATCGTTAATAACCATCTTATAAATTATCTGGGGGTCTATTCCCTTTTTAATGATTGTCAGTATGACTTTCGTAGCAATCGTTTTACGAGAGACCTGTTAGCGTTTCTCTCTGATCGTTGGAGGTGAAAAAAAAATAGTTGCTCTAGATGTTTCCAAGCCGTTAAATTGAATGTGGCACTCGTGTTAAAGCTTAGTTTTTGGTGTCGGTAATGACTACTCTCGATTAGGTTAGGTTGTAAGTAGTGCACACATTGACTCTGAGGTCCGTTGCAATACCACAGGACGGTAATAGGGTTCCCCTACTACTCTCGGCCGTTAAAACAGCCGTGAGCTCCTAAGAAGTTGAATTTTGACATCCGACAAATCAGAAAGATCGTGCAGCTCCCAAGATCCCAGTGAAGCAAGTCTCTGATGAGAAAGTGTCGGGCAATGGCAGATGAAGTGTTCGATAGTTTCCAACTCCTTATTATTTATGCAACTCCGGCAAAAGTCATTTGACGTCACATTTAACCGCTCTGCGTACTTCCCTATAAGACAGTTTCCGCCAATTACAGCAACCACCGTCGGAATCTCTCCTCTTGGAAGCGATATTAGCTCACTTGTGCGCTTCCGATTAAGAGAAGACCAAATCTGTCGTCTAGTCTCATGTGTCCATCCATTTGCCCATCACTGATTAGTCTCCGTCCTGTAAGGTAGTTCCCAGTCTTTCAAGCTCATCAGCTTTGTAATTCCCTGGAATGTCTGTGTGCCCTAGGACCCATATGAGTCATGTGTCAAATCGCTTGGCCATCTTATTTAAAGACGTAGGCACTTAAGGCCAGATCTTGTTTTCAGCAACATTCCACTCCAGAAAATAGAGGTTGACTGCGATACCTCGATTAACTCTGAGTATTCTTAGAGATCGCACTATTCATGTTGTTTTAGATGGGATCTCATCAGATAAGTTTCAGCTTAATTAATGGGTATCATAAGGTTTTGTCCTTTCTCCAAGTCTATTTCTTATATTTATCAATGATCTTCTAAGACTGAATTACGCAATGCTCCGTTTTAAAATAACTTTCTGTTAAATTTAAATTTTTCATACAAATTTTTGACATAAGGCTCTGTTGAGTGGACAGTTTCTTCCGGTAATATATTGAAAAGAAGTGGGGACAATACGCAGCTTTGTCGCACTCCAATCAGAATCTTCACTCTTTCTCCAACCCGATCTTTATATAAAACTCGTCAGCTGGCCTCGTCGTACAAACCTTTGGTCATATTGATCAGTTTTTATACCCTCCAACCACAGTATGGGGGTATACTCACTTTGTCATTCCGTTTGTAACGCATCGAAATATCGGTCGGGGACCCCATATTCTAAGACATTCTGTGAATGTCCGTCCGTCCGTCTGTCTGTAGATGGTACGATACAGTCCAAAAAAAAAAAAGAGCTAGCCTCCTACAATTTGGCATGAATATGTCTTAGGGTCCTAGGCAGGTTAAGTGCGAAATTGGGCAAAATCGGCTCAGGGGGAAAAAGTTCCCCCTTGAAGAACTGAACCAACCTCTGAAAAAATACACTTTTTTTACATGTTCTTTAGTATTTTTGTTAAATAAATGAAACATTTGTTATATTTATCGGGATGGGAAGGTGCTCTCAACGTCCACCACTGACCCCATCACCCCCCCCCCCCCCCCAAAAAAAACAAACGCCCCTGACAATTTTTTTATTCATTTTTTTTTACATTTTGGAGGGTATTAAAGATTCGGCACAGCCGAATTTAACACTCTCACTTGTTTTGAAACACCTTTGCAAAATAATGACTTCCAAATGGCCTCTTATTGTAGGGCATCAAAAGCTTTTCAAAATCTACAAACCCAAGGTATAATGGAATTTGGCATTCAACAGATTGTTCTACAATCAGCAACGATGAAATCTAGCCTGTTCTCTTGGGAGCAGAGGTTCAAAAAAATCTGAGAGACGCTTGCTTATTTATGTGTCAGTATTTTAATTATTGAGTTTTGTAACGTAATGCTTCTTCGATTTCAGAACTCGGTAAGATTTCAGTTTTTGGAAGCTTAACAATAATGACTTCATTTAATCGCTGGTTATGTTTTGACAAGCTCAGAATTCCTTTATTACACACAAAAAACGAATTTACTGATTTCCAACTGAAAATCAGTTATTGCAACAAAAAATCGGTTGGAACATTTGTATATAGGTCGTCACAGTTTAATATCGGTAGTCACAACTTAATTCGGTTGTTATAACTGACTTTTAATTGAGGCAACCAAAAAATTTTGGTGGCAAAGCCAAATATAGTAGCAACCGAATTTTGAGTTGATACAACTGAGAAATTCGGATGGAAATTTAATTTTCTGTGTGTAGTGGAAAAATCAAACGGGGTTTCTTGATACTATGCAAAAATTAATTAACTCCATCCGTCCCTACTATTTTTGCCATATTTAAAAATAGAATACAACTATCATTTAGGGAAAGGAACTTTAAAATCTTTTGAAGCTTTTGGAACATATTAAAAACGAGTGCGTTGAGGCTTATCAATGACAGTAGACAAAAAATAACATTTACATGCAACAAGGATGATTATTTTAGTTCTTCCAATATGATGGCATCAAATATATAACAATATGTACAACGCAGCCCAAAATGCGTGTGTATGCTAGTTTCTCATATGTATTTGTGGCACATATCTACGGTTTTAAATTAAACGTCAAGTACCTGGCGTTACAATCCTAATTCATCCCAGCGGTTTTTCTTGTTGTCTTATTTCACGAACTGCACAAGTTCCCAGTTGGAAAATGTGTCACTGAGGAAATTTCCACAGTGATTCCTTGAGGAAATGTCTTGAGGTTCTGACATCATAGGCAATCTTTGATGACATGTCCTAACATTGTCAGCACTGAATGTTTGCTTTAAGAGTGTGGACAATTCCTCTAAGACGTCTAAAAGGAAATGTCTTCAGAATAGCAGTATATTAAATTAGAATTTTAAATCTGGGCAACTCTTCAATTTCCAAGAAAAAATATGGCAATATTATCGATTTATTTAAAATAAAATCAAAATCTAACAAGTAGAATAAAAGTAATAAATAGACAAACAATTACATAGAAGATGTCTTGTGGATGTCAGCAGTGACTCTGACATGTCACCGCTTCGTTACTGAGGATGGCTCGAGGATGTTGCCAACTGGGTTATTACTTTTTTGACAACATCAAAAAAAAAAAAATTAATAAAAATAGCATTCTAGGAAATGATATACATACTCATTATCGTCTATGCTTTTTCATCATAAATTGCATGCATTATTTATTTTTTATAACCCATTATTCATCACTACTCTAAAAGGCATGCTGTTCTAAATGCACGCTAATAATTTCTTTACAACTTTATTTGCCTTCGGAATATTTTTTTAAATACTTAAGCTGGATTCGCAATGATGTATTAAATGAATAATCTATAATGCAGAGTACCATCCCTAAAAATAGAGATGAAGCAACGTGTCCAAACATTGTGAATCCAGATTTACAAATACACACACACACACCTTTCACACAACAACACTGCACACTATTTCTTTATGTTTAGGAAAAATAAATTATTTTATTGAGAACAAAAATAAATTAATAAACACAAAAATTAGTCTGATGCTTTAATTAAAGTCACTTAATAAATAAATTACAAAAACAGTGTACAAAAAACAAAAAGATTAAACAGAGACAACACTTTAACGATTATAATTAAGTGTTTACATTTTGATCAGAGATGACACTTAAACGATAACTAAGAATTTACATACTTTTTTTTCTGTTATTAGAACTAGAGATGTGAGAAGCACTAAAAAAACAATTTGCAAATAACGGAAAATTATCTGAAATCTAAATTAGATATTCGCTGAATATTTTCTTTTTACGCCATTTTATATTTACAAAATTTTGTTAGTTTATAGAAAATATTAAAAGCGTTTTTACTTAAATTTAAATTCAGAAAAAATAAAACATATTTTTGGTGCTTCTTTTATACATAAATATAGAGGATTAGTTTTAAAGCAAAAAGAGCTTTTACTATATTTTTTTTTTTTTGCAAATTTTTTCAAAATTGTTATTAATATTATACAATTTTCTAAACATAGGCTTCAGATCGTGATCGTATCGTATGGACTTATAATGCTCCTTTGCAACCGCATCAATTGGCAGCTTTACAGCAACAACAACAACAACAGCAGCAGCAACAACAACAGTATTCTTCAAATTATGCTTCAAATAATTCTCATAATCATTCACACTCCAGTTCGATGAGTTCTTCGCCACAACATTCAGCCGGTAGTCCTGCCTCTCCTACTTCAGTATCCAGTTCTGTAATGTCATCGTCTGGTTCCAAAGGCGCCTTAGGTATTGGTGGTAATCTTACAAATAATAATGGTGGTCATACTTACCAGCAACAACAACAGCAATATAATGTCGTTGTTACTAACGGTAGTATAAATAATTCATGTGGTACTAATAGTGTTACAACAAATATGGGTTTATTACATTGTCCTAACAATGGTGGTGGAGGTGGTAATAGTAGTGGTGGTGGTAATAGTTGTACTAATACTAACAATACATTAGGTGGTTGTGGTGGTGGTGGCGGAGGAGATCAAAGTGTCTCCGAAGCTATATCAAATATTTCTAGCCCTGACTATCAGGATGATGATAACTTACTCAGTTCTCGCGATCTTTTAGGCGGTATGATACTTAGTGATCCCAGTGATTCGGATTCAACAATATTGGTTTCTGATGCTGCTGTGCAGCGTCAACATCAACAACAAAGACACCAGCAACAACAAAAGTCATCCGAACATAAAGTTGTCATACAAGTGCGAGGAGCTGACAATTCTAATAATAATGGTTCCTCAACAAGATCTCATGGGTCAGATCATAAAAATTCTGAAGATGAACTTGCCACACTCGCTGAAGATTCGCCCTATCAACATCAACAAACATCGTCGCCAAATAATAATCATGCATTGGGTGAAGGTCGTGAAGCATCACCACCGGTATCGGATGATGGCAGTGATGTTGAGTCATTACATTCGTATCATTATTCTCCTAAGGCTGTGGATATGCCATCGGCTATACGTTTGGCTAAAAGACTGTATACTCTTGATGGTTTCAAGAAAAGTGATGTTTCGCGTCATTTAAGTAAAAAGTAAGTATGTGTTATTTAAAACAAATAATTTTGGAATTTTTCTTGATGCAATTAATGCATCTGATTTTCAAATTATTGTAGCGGTTTTAAAGAATTTTTTCAATCCTCCGATTAATTGCGTGATCAAATACTGAACGAACTTTCCCAATCGGAATAGGATGAAACCAAAAGCAAAGGAAAGTTGTCATATTACGTAAAAAACCCCTTAATGTTTTTTTAAGTTCTGTGCTAGATTTTTTTTACACGCATTTGAAGTTGGTGATTTTAAAGCTTTTGTATACTAATTATGTCCTTCTCTAGGGGCCCCTGGTGGTGCCCTTATTGGGCAAGTGTCCAGCGTCCAAACTTAAGCTCGAATTTACGTTAGCTATAACCGGTATGAATCTCGCTATAGTCGGTCCAGTATCTACTTACTGAATAGCTAAATTATTAAAAATAAACCACTGTGCACCGTTGCGTATGATTGTTATTTCAAGGCAATTACAAAATTAAGTATACGCCACTTATACAGTTTTCAAGTAATTAATTTTATAATTATAATAAAAGTTTACCAACTTCAAATGCGTGTAAAAAAAATATTACACTGAACAAAAACCCTTTTTTATGGAAAATGTCAACTGTCATTTGCTTTTGGTTTTATCCTATTCCGATTTTGGTTGTTGCACTGTGTAATTTGATTTAAAAAAAAATTTTGAGTAAAAAGATCTTGAGAAAAAAAATTGTTTCATTCCATTTTGTTCCCCTTGTATTCCATTTCATTTTGTTCCATATAGGTTTCATTCCATTTCGTATAACCTGCGTTAAAGAAATAAAAAATTCTAGTCTTTATCTCAATAGATATGTATAAAAAGTATAATTTTACACCACTTTTACCAATTGTTTACCACACTTTCAAATCCAAAAATTTTTAAATATGTATGTCATTCTCTTGGAAGTTTTTTTAGCTGGAGGATTTCACATGGCTTATTTTGAGATTCTGGGGTTTTTAGTTCTATAGTTTTAAAAAAGTACAAACTTTTCCTTTTTACTCCCTTTTTGTACCATTAAAATCGAAATATCCAAAAACTCCTATTTTCAGAGTGTTTTTTTTTTTTTTTCTAGATGACTTTTTCAAAATGTTTTGTTTCCAAAAAATCATATTTTTATCACTTTTATTATTTAAGGAGTTCGAAAATGTACCAAAGTACATTTTTTCGAATTAAATTTTTTAAAAAAGCTCTTTTTTTGGTTAATAATCCTACTTCCAAATTTCGTGTTTCTAGAATCATTATATCAAGGAGTAGAAAAAGTACCAAAGTACCAATTTATACCCCATTAAAATCGATATTCCTAAAATGTACCTTTTTCAAAGTACAAGTTTGTCTAACCGTTTGTAACTCATCAAAATATTGGTCTAGGACCCCATAAAGTATACATATTATTGATCAGTAATCGATTCTAAGACATTCTAGCAATGTTCGTCTGTCCGTCAGTCGAAATGATGATCAAGGCCAAAGTATTAACAGATATGACTGAGATTAAGCATATTTACTTGTTATAGTCCTGAGAAGTTTGGTATTGCATTTCTGCTATATTGGTTCAATGGTTCAAAAGTTATAAGCGATAATGTAAAAAAACTCGAAAATTTTGGTACATTCCACATAACCTAAAAATACAAAATGCTTTAATTCGGCTATTGTTGGACATATGTGAACAGAATAGGATACCGAATGGTATTTAAGCAAGTACAAACATATTTTTTTACACAAACATTTTTTTTCCTGTATTTTTTTCCGTGAAATTTTTTTTGTTAAGTTTTTTGCAATACTCTTTTTTACATTGTGGAGGGTATTAATCCATTCGGCAAGACCGAATTTAACTTTTGTTTTTTTTTTTGTTAAAAGGTCCTATATTTTAAATTGCAAGTTTCTATGACCATTTTTTCAGGAGAAAGTAAAAAGTACCAAACAAAGTAGAATCAAAAAGTACTTTTTTTCAAAGTATTTCTCGATTTTAAGACATTCTAGCAATGTTCGTCTGTCCGTCTGTCGAAATGATGATCAAGGCCAAAGTATTAAACAGATATGACTAAGATTTAGCATATTTACTTGTTATAGTCCTGAGAAGTTTGGTATTGCATTTCTGCGACATTGGTTCAATGGTTTAAAAGTTATAAGCGAAAATGTAAAAAAAAAAAAACTCGAAAATTTTGGTACATTCAACATAACCTAAAAATACAAAATGCTTTAATTCGGCTATTGTTGGACATATGTGAACAGAATGGGATACCTAATGGTATTTAAGCAAGTACAAGCATATTTTTTACACAAACATTTTTTCCTGGAATTTTTTTGCAATAATCTTTTTTACATTGTGGAGGGTATCAATACATTTGAATAGGCCGAATTTAATTTTTTTTTTTTTTTTGCTGAAAGGTCCTATATTGTAAATTTCAAGTTTCTATGACCATTTTTTCAGGAGAAAGTAAAAAGTACCAAACAAAGTATAATATTTTACATTTTTTGTCCTCTTAGAATCAAAAAGTACTTTTTTTCAAAGTGTTTCTTTTCCTCTAGAGGATCCTACATTCCAAATTTCAAGTTTCTAGTAACATTAAGTCTGTTTGCGTACTTTCCCAGTAAAAATTATCAAGCAACAAAATTTTAGAGAGTAAAAAAGAAATCGCTCTCAAAAAGGAAAAATTGTAAAAAGTACGCGAACAGAAATCCGTAAAAATTTGCAAGTTAGATAAACAGCTGATTTAAATCAGCTTATAAAAAATTTTGCATTCATTTGTAAATTTTTAGTTTGTTGGTATTTATTTTTTAACTTGTTAATAAAAGAAATTTAATTTTGGGATGTATTTTTATTTTATTAATTAGTTGATATTTAATCATATTTTATGCACAAAAATGTAACTGCAAAATACTTTTGTGTATCGTTTACAAAAATATAATAATATGTTTTTAAAACAGATGTTTTTTCTGCTTGATAATTCTTGCTGGCAAAAATTTATCCAGTAAAAACGTGCAATTTTCTAAAATAGAACTGTCACTTTTTTCTCTCATTTTCTCTCTCGTTACTGGGCTTTTAAAGTACGCGAACGACTTTTAGACAAAATTTGTAATAATTTGTACAAATTCGTACAAATTATTGAGTTCGCGAACTCAGCTATTATTTCAGGAAATGTAAAAAGTACTGAAAGTACACTTTTTATCCCTTTCAAAAATGTTTTGGGATGTGCGGTGATGAATCAGTCAGTCACCCAACTCTTATATATATAAATAGAATAATTATATGGTAAATAATAAATAAAAACTCTTAATCATTGGATAAAAATTATTATTATACTAAACGTAGCAGAACTTTACTTCAAAGGTTGGGTGAAGATGGGCTAAATTTATTCTTGTCTAAAATCGTACTTTCTTTTACAATTTTTTTTGCGTAGTCTGATTGCAGAGAGCACGGGTTGTATCGCCAATACTCGGTCATCAGGTATTTGTTTACGTTAACCGGGGACACCATGTCCAAGGTAGACGGTGGGTGTTATTTATATTAGAAAATGATAGGCTATGTCTAAAAATGGATCATTTACATTGGGTTGAGCACTCTATTAATCCCCTTAAATGGAAAGTAAAAGTGTATGCTTCCTTTTCGAATTTTGGCCAGAATTATTAAACTTAACTTTACATTTTTCTCGGTTTTTCAGCAATGATTTCAATCGTGCAGTGGCTGATGAATATTTGAAATATTTTAATTACGAAACTAAAACATTAGATCAATCATTGCGAGAATTTTTACAACAATTTTCCCTATCAGGAGAAACTCAGGAACGTGAACGTGTTTTGGTACATTTTTCAAAACGTTATTTGGATTGTAATCCAGGAACATTTAATTCTCAGGGTAAGTTGTTAAAAAAAAACATTCTTCTTTGATTTATGAATCGTTAAAACAGTATTAAGTTATCTAGCTGTTAATGTAACCTCCAGTTAGTACCATACAAATAGAATTTTCTAAAAAGTATTTATAGAAATTTTTTGAAATAGTAGTACAAATTTTGAAACAAAATTAAAATTTCTGAAATATAAAAGAAAATTTCTGAAATGTATATACTAGATGGAAACTTCTGAAATATAAATGGATAATGAATATAAATACAATTGGAAATTTCTGAAACCTTAATAGAATTTTTTTTCCTGCAATATTTCGTTATTCCTTGAATAACATCATCAGGGACAGTATAAAAATTCGTATAAACTACGTTGTTATTGATACGTTGTTATTTATACGTTGTTATTTATACGTTGTTATTAATACGATAACGATCGTTTCAATAACAACGTAGCTTCTACGAATTTTTATACTGTCCCTGACAGGCGCGGATCCAGGGGGGGGGGAGAATGGGATTTCTCCCCCCCCCAAAATGATTTCGAAAGAAAAAAAGAAAGGAAAAAAAGAAAAAAAGGAAAGGGGAAAAGAGAAAAAAAAGAAAGGGAAAGGTAAGGAAAGGAAAATGGAAGAAAAGACAGAAAGAAAATGCTAGAATGTAAAAAATTCTTAGGGAATTTATATATGTGCTGATCATTTACATCAGCACACATAGCCTTACGATAAAATGTTTCAGAATTAAAGAAATTGCATATGAAAAACTTAGATGGCAATAGAGTCGTGGATATTTTCTAACCGAATAACTTTCCTTATTATTTTCTATGGAAACAGTATATTTTTTTATAGAAAAATGTTTCAAAATTTCTGACTTTACCTTTAAAAAATATTTTTATACTTATTCGACTTTGAATGAAAGAATTTTTTTAATAGAAAAATTATCTCAAATTTTTTAAAAAATTTCTTATTACATTTCTATAGAAAAAATCCCTCAGCCCCTGAGAATTTTTCCTTAAAAAAATATGTTTCAGAATCTGCCACAAATTTTTAGGAAAATAAATCTCAGAATCAGCTAACATTTCTACAAGAAAAACGTCTCACAATTTGAGTTTTCTTTATGGAAATATATTTCCAAGGTAATTTTTTTTATTGAAAACTTCTTGGGAATTAGAATTTCTCTCAGAAATCTTTTAAATTTGCGAATTTTTCTATAGGAAAAGATTATCAAGATCTATTAATTGTTTATAGATGTTTTATAACTTTTCTATAGAAAACTATAGAGTTCTGAAAATTTGTCTATAGGAAATGGGAAATATGTATGTAAATACTACTATTTTAATAATAATGTTTCAAAATCTAAGATATTTAAAACATGGCATTAAAACCGTAAAATTTTTCTATCGAAAAATGCAAAAAAAATCTAGGGTTTAAGTTTTAGAAAAGTGTATCAAAATTTCTTCATAAAATTTTTTGAACTAATAATTTTTTAGTATTTGATAATTTTCTTTTACGAAATATGATCTAAAAATATTTTTATACGAACAAGTTCTTAAAATTTGAGAATTACTTAAAAATATGAGCATTATTTCAGAGATTTTTTATAACAAAGATGCATTAGAATTTGAAAATTGTTTATATAAATAATGCCTCAGAATCTCGGATTATAGAAAAAAGTTTAAAAATCGGAGACATTTTCTATAAGAAATTGTTTAATCTGAGAGTTTTTCTTAAGAAAATACGATCTGAGAATTTAAGAACTTTTTTTATCATTGTTTTAGAATCCGAACATTAGAATCTTAAAGATTTTGTGTAAAAAAATATCTCAACATCTGAGAAATTTAGTAAAGGAAACATTTATAAAAAACTAATAATACTGTTAATTTTTTTTCGAAATATTTCAGTTTTTATACAGAATTTTTATTTAAAAGTTTACGGATCTTTTCACATTTGTGACTGAGTAAAGGTCCGTTTATTTGACTATAAACGGTCTTGCTAAGGAAGTAAATCGATCAGGATTCCCTCGTGAAAATGTTTCTTGAGTTAAAAAAGTTCCCGCGCCTGATTTAAATACTATACCTTTAAGTTGATTTTTTCATTTGTTACTGAATATTAAAAATATTCACGAAAAATTATACAACGCCACCCCCCCCCCCCTTCCAACCAAAATTTTTTGCCGTCCGATTGCATAACATTTTTTTGGAAAAAAAAATCTCCCCCCCCAAATGAAATTCCTGGATCCGCGCCTGGTCCCTGATGATGTTATTCAAGAAATAACGAAATATTGCAGGAATGAAAAAAAAATCTATTAAGGTTTCCGAAATTTCCAATTGTATTTATGTTCATTATGAATTTCCATTTATATTTCAGAAGTTTCCATCTATATACATTTCAGAAATTTTCTTTTATATTTCAGAAATTTTTATTCTTAACTTCTTATGACTACCCTAAGTTTATCTGTCTGGGGTTTTATAGACTATTTTAGTCTATGAAACGCCACATATTCTTCTCATTCCAAACTTTAATCTAAAATTACTTTCCTTTATAGATGCTGTTCATACATTAACATGTGCTATTATGTTGTTAAATACCGATTTACATGGTCAAAATATTGGTCGTAAAATGACTTGTAATGAGTTTATTGAAAATCTTGCTGAACTAAATGATGGTGAAAATTTTCCCAAAGATGTACTCAAATTTTTGTATCAAGCCATTAAATCACAACCATTGGAATGGGCACTGTAAGTAAAATATTATAGAAATGATCTTTGACGTTTTTAAAAAATTTTTCTGTTCGGATAAAAGATGTCTAGGCCCTAGCAATGTGCAAAAACAACGTTAAACAAATACTTCATCGAGGGCCTAAAATTTATTATATTCAAAAAGTTTTTGATACCATTACATCCAAATCTTATACCATTACATCCAAATCTGGTGGTTAAATTGATCTATAACTTCGGGATCTTTAGATATTTCAGTTTTTGATATACCATACTAAATTCAGGTTCCAATAAAACCGCAAATTATTTTTAATACCCTCGACCTGGTGGTAGAGGCTATAAATATTATTGATCAGTACTGATGTGATTTTCATGCAAATGCATATTTTTTGTCGATGTCTAAAAACGATATCGACCAATTGTTTTTCAAAATCAAGAAATTTTCGTTAAAATGGCATCAATGTGTTTTTGAAAGTGTACCCAAGTAGAAATTCATGACGGTTATAAAAAAATAGCGTTTTTAAAGCACTCCAAAGTAGAAACTCATGACGGTAATAAAAAAATAGCATTTTTAAAGCACTTCCAAGTATAAATTCATGACGGTAAAAAAAAAGTCGTGACTTATCAAAAATAAAGCATTTTTAAAGCATTATTTCATAACGCTTTATGAACGTTTTGAAAAAGCCTTTTGAGATTACTTTTTCGCCAAATTTATGTTGGTTTAGGAAAACATAAATTTTTTTTACAACATTTTTTTACACTACTTTTTAAATATGGTTTACGACGACCAAAAACGCCGTTGAAATTAAATACATTTTTCTTTATTTTTAATAATTTTAAGTTTTATTATCATTAATGTAAAAGAGTTATAGCAATTGTTTCGTTACAAAATTTAGAAAGAATACACTTAACTTCTACCATATTAATGTTTATTTCAATTTCATTTTTATCCAAATGTTTAACCTTATACAGCCCTATATCTTTTGATGAAATTGGGTAATCAAAAAACTCGTTCATTTCATTGAAAACATTGCCTTTCAAAATATACTATCAGATTTGTGTTTAGCTCGTTTTGTACTAAAAATTTGATTTACTATCATAATTTTCCCATTACTATAGGGTACTTTCCACTATCACACTTTTCCATTATACACATCAAAATTTACCAACTTCCTAAAGATTTTTGGATTCTTTTTTGATTGAAACCTAGTCGTATCTCATAAGTGAACAATTTCTGGCCAAATTTTTTAAAAAAATATTTCGCTAACATGGTGAAATTACGCTTGTATAATGGAAATGTGTGATAGTGAAAAGTACCCTTAAGTAGGCATACGTTATCATTTTGGTATAAAAAAACAGTAATTTTTTATAAAAAAATAATATATTTATCTTTTTTTAAAACAATAAAAATTAAAACAAAAATAAACTTTCATTTGGTTTTTAAATTGGTGGAAAATTACTTTAGGTTTTGTATCTGAAATGCTTGTAAATTGCTTTTTTTTGCATATAAAGCACTTTAAAATTGCTTTACATACCGTTTCAAAAGTGATACATTTTTGGTTTTTGCAATGATTTAAAAGCGCTATAACGAAGCGTTCTAAAATCATTATTATAAATGTCTTTAAAAACGCTTCAAATAAACGGTGTTATCATTAGGACAGTCTGAAAGCGCTCTGAGGATGGTTTTCAGTATGGTCTGAAAGCATTCGTACTACCATACAAAGCGCTTTAAAAGCGTTTTAACGGTTGTATTTTTCTACCTGGGTATATTTTTGCATATTTTGGTGAAAATCCATATTTTTGCATATTTTGGTTTTAAATGTATATTTTAGACATATTTTTAACATTAAAGTGCATATTTTGGCATAAAATAGCAATAACACAAATTGAAATTTATTTGTTTCAAAAACTATTTTAAGTTTTAAAAATTTATGTTGAAAAACTTATTTTTAAGAAGTTTTTCGTATGGAAACAAGAATTTATTGCATACATTTTATGTTTTAGTGCATATTTTTAGGGGTTTAGTAAATATTTTAAATTTTTTAGCGCATATTTTTAAGCGCATATTTTTTCAGCGCATATTTTCGGTTTTTTAGTACATAAAAATCTCAACCCTATTATTCAGTGATCGATATTCGATCTCGGCCAAAATATTACACAAATATTTCTGTAACTTAATACAGTTGCTTGTTGTTGCTTCGAGAAGTTTGGTATTGTATTTGAGCGATATCGATTTGGAGGTTCAAAATTTATAAACGAAAATGTAAAGACAACTCAACAATTTTGGTACATTCCACATAACCTAAAAATACAAAATTCTTTAATTCAGCCAAAAGGTATTTAAACAGGAACAAACTATTTTTCACCCCAAGAGTTTTTTTGTTAATTTGTTTTTTTCACCAGCCAAATTTTCCGCGGAATTTTTTTTTCCATTTCTTTTTCTCAAATCGATTCTAAGACCAGGGTTATCAAGTCCACTTTTTTTAACCATAACATATTTTTTGATCCTCGATGAAAAATTTGTTTGACGACTTGTTTGCTCATAAAGAAGCCGAACCTTGTATTATTAGTGAAATAATCAAGCTCAAGGTCACTTAGAATATTAAAGAAATCTTCTTCTCATAAAATCGTATTAATTTTCTTTAAATATACTTAATTTTATTTAGCGATGATGATCCCGCTGACTTAGCAAAAACGGGTGATAATAAAACATTACAATCAAATCAAGTGGGACAAAATCCATTTCTCGATTTACCAGAAGCTGCCAATGCTGTGGAATATAAAAAGGGTTATGTTATGCGTAAATGTTGTTATGATGTAAACTTTAAGAAAAGTAAGTTTTTTTTTGTTGTACAGAACAAATTGTTATGTATGTGTCTAGGAAAGTTCAAGGTTAATTGATGAAAACTATTTTTTTGTTTTTGTGTTTTTCTATTACAGCACCTTTTGGCAAACGTTCTTGGAAAATGTTTTATTGCACTCTAAGAGATTTGGTATTATATTTACATAAAGATGAGCATGGTTTTCGTAAAAGTCAAGTAAGTTAAGGAATTATAAAAATTTCTTTCATTTTATTAATTTTTTTTTTTAAATATTTATCTGTTCCCTCCAGATGTCAGACAATCTACATAATGCAATACGAATACATCATGGCTTAGCAACTAAGGCTACAGACTATACCAAGAAACAACATGTATTTCGTTTACAAACAGCCGATCAGGCTGAATATTTATTCCAAACTAGTGATTCAAAGGAGTTACAATCATGGGTAGAAACAATAAATTTTGTATGTGCCGCCTATTCAGCGCCTCCTTTAGAAGGAGGAGTGGGTAGTCAAAAGAGATTCCAAAGACCCCTGCTACCCAGTTCACATACCAAATTGTTACTGGTTTGTTTTTTTTTTTTCAAGAAATTATAAAATTTTTATAATTTTAATTTTTTTTTGTTTTTTAATTATTTTTTTTCAGAAAGAACAATTGGAGTCACATGAACAACAATTAAGTAAATTGGAAAATACTATATTAGAACATAAAAAGGGTCCTATACCTTCTAAAGGTTTAGCTTTACAAAATTACAAAGAAAAAGAATCATTTTTACAATATGAAGTAAGTGTATTAAATAACAATAAGATCAGGATTTGAACTCTCCATTGAACTTAAAATTATATTTTGTTCACTTTCAGTTACGTCGCTATAAGGCGTATGTGTCAATTTTAACAGCTAAAATTTTAGCTGATCAACAACAATTCGAATTACAACAATGTAATCAATTAAACGAAGAAGATACGGATAAATTCTTTAAAACTCAGGTTGTAACGCCACAACCCATACGTTTACAACCCCTACCAGCGTCTTCAGCAGCACCAAATAGTATTAATGCTACGACAGAAGAGGAGGAAGAAGAGCAGCAGCAACAATCATCACAATCTCAACCTCAATCTCAACAACCGCAGCAACAACAATCTGGAAACAGGTACAGTAGTAGTAATCGAGCTAACATTTATCGCTCAGATCGTAATGATCAGCAACAAGATCTTGGCTGACGTGTAATGGGAGTTTTCTCAGCTTGTGTGGTCTAAATGTTGTGCTATACATATATATTTATTATTTATTTTAATTTATCTTGTTTTTTTTTTTTTTTTTTTTGTTAAATTTCATTTTATTTTTTTTATTAATAATTTTGTGTTTAAATTACGTTTTTCCCGTTTTATCTCATTCATATCAGGGGTTGTTTTAAAAATCTCATGCAAAAAATTAAACAAAAAGTACCTTTTACACCATTTATAAATTTAATTCGAAAAAGATCGATTGTAATTCAAAGATTCTACTTGTAATTAAACATTTTTTTTTGTAATTCGAAGATTCTTTTTGTAGTTCGAAGATTCATTTTGGAATTCGATTGTAATTCAAAGATTCTACTTGTAATTCAAAGATTCTTTTTGTAGTTCGAAGATTCATTTTGTAATTCGAAGATTTCATTTGGAATTCCAAGATTTTACTTGTAAGTCGAAGATTTCATTTGTAATCTGAAAATTTCCTTTGTAATTTGAAAATTCCATTTGTAATTCGAAAATTCCAATTGTAATTCGATAATATCAATTTTAATTTAAAAAGGTTAAATGAAATTATAAAAAAAGATTAATTATTATTCGAGAAAGATCAATTTTAATCCGAAAAATATCAATTGTAATTCCAAAAAGATTAATTATAATTCGAAAAAGATCAATTGTAATTCGAAAAAGATCAAACTGAATTTCTATTGATCTTTTTCAAAATACAATTTTAATCTTCTAATTACATTTCGAATAACAATTGATATTTTTCGAATTACAATTGATCTTTTTCGAATCACTATTAATCATTTGAATTACAAGTAGAATCTTCGAATTACAATTGATCTTTTTCGAATTACATCTGTAAATGGTTTAGTTTTGTCCGTTGTCTGTTAACAAAAAAATGGGTTGTTGATTTTTAATTTTATGTTCATGATTTTTTTAGAAAATATTCAAATATCTAGGCAAAAAAGAAGATATGAAAATGCATTGTCTGTAAATATTTCAGCATTTAAAAATTTTGTTTCCCAGCGTTTATATGGTGAAACAACCCAGTCAGAAAAATACAATCGGGTCAGTGTCGGCAAAGCGTTGGTGACAGTGGCCCAAACGCTGGCATAACGACGGCTATACAAATTTACAACGTCTCCCCAACGACTAAATGATAACGTCGGGATACGGTCTGGCGACGGTATTTTCTGACGTCGGCAAGGCGTTGGATTTACAAATTTTACAGTGACCTCCCAACGTCAAAAAATAGCGTCAGAGGATGGTTTTTCGACGCTTTTGTACATCTTAAAGAAAATAATATATGAGCAAATATTTTCCAAGACGGTAAAAGAACTTTTATACTCATCTGAATTATTTGTGGTTTTTCTTTGTTTTTAACCATTTTATGTATTTTTTTAATATACCGACAAACTTCCCAAGAAAAAATGTGGCAGTGAAAAAGGTACTGTGGTAACTGTTTACAACGCTTTTTTAATAACAGAGGTGCATTTTTTGAAATTGATGTCATTGTTTCTTTACAATACAGCAGCAGGAAACTGCTGCACCAAAAAAAACAGCAAAACCAAAAGTTTTTGGTATTGGTATAAAAGAGAGCAGAATTTAATACAAGAAAAAACATTAAAATTCGATATTAAATTCAAAACATTGATTTGAAAAAAAAAATTTTAACATTTAATTTAAAACTTGCTGGACCCGGTCCGCGCTGCTGGGCCAGCTAGTAGCCTTTAGTTCCACTCTCGGTAAGCATTATCTATAGAGAAATCTCAACAAAATCGGTTCAGCCATTTTTGCGTGATTGCGAAACAGACAGACGTAACGCTAAATATAGTACAAAGCAGATTTGTCATTTAGGCATCTTTATCGGATCGTTGATTAATATTGCCTAAAGTTCCAAGTTGCGTCCTCGGTTAGTACTATCTGTGCTGCAAATTTAATTGAAATCGGTTTAGCACTTTTTGTGTGATTGCGGAAGAGGAAGAAATTACTTTTTATTTAATAAAAAAAGAAGTGTCATTTTTATACCCCTTTGTCGCCCTATTATATGACCTACAGTACCCGCTCGGTTAGTGCTATCTTAGTGACAGATTCGGCTTAGCCGTTTTTGCGTGATTGCAAAACACGCAGACATATTTTTTAATTAAATTCTGAGTTTTTCCTTGTCTGGAGTTTATATTATCCTAAGGGGTGGTATTTTTTATTATAATTTTTAATTTTCTTTAGACTGCTGTTAATTTTTTAACAAAACAAAGACTTTTATTTAAAACTAAAAAATCAATAAACTTGAAAATGGTTGTAAATTTAGTAAATACAGTGCTGCCGCAGCACTGCAGGAGTGGTGCTGACGCAACACGGGTGATACAAAAAAAACAGTGTTGGGGCAACGGTGTATTTTTATAACCGTCGGCAATTTCTGACTGGGAACTTTCAAAATTTCAGCTTTATCTATTTCACCGTCCGACAAAAAGACAAAAAGTCGTTAAAGGCGAACTGAATAAAATGTGTAAATCTGCATTTACAGTTTTGCATTTCGTGATCCTGATTCCTTTTTAAAGGACTTCAAAGTTTTAGAGGATTACATTCTTATCAAATATTTTTTAATATTTGTACTTGTTTAGGGATGCCACAAGTGTTAGAAAATGAAAGAGGGGGATCCCCGCTAATTTTCCCATTTTATTATTTTATCAAAACTTTATCCTTACATATAAAATTTTCAACAAAATATTTTGATCAAGTTTTGAAAGGACATTATTCACATCCTTTTTTCCTTATATGGCAAAATAAAAAATAATTTATTATATTTCAAAAATATTTTACTAAATGTAATCCTTTAAAACTTTGAAGTCATTTTAAAAGGAAACAGGATCTCGAAATGAAAAACTGTTAATGCACTTTTACTTCATTTGATCTCTTCATTCAGGTTTATATAATCCGGTTCATGTTTAATATTTTCTGTCGGACAGTGCTTTCTTTGGTTTAAATTTGTCTGAAACTTAAAAAAAGCTTTTAATTCTCCAACGGGAATAATTTTAATTATTCCAATTTCCTTAAAAAATGCATTCATACTATTTGATTTTTCTAGTTTTGATTTATTTTCATTATTTTTTCTCTTTTCCTTCTTTACTTTTAATTTCTTTAAAATTTTAATTTCGCTTTAACTACTTTATAAATATGTAATACTAAAAAAAAGCTTTTTATAGCTTTGTTTTTCCTCGTAATTATCATTTGTTTTAAAGCCTGTAAATTTAATTATGCTATAGATATTTTTGGAAATTCCCCGTATTTAAAGTTTATATATAAGCTTGACAATATATATAATCACATTAAAAATGATTTTGTAATGTATACATGTAAATACATTATATGTAATTTTGAATCTGCTATCAATCAGAAATGATTATAAATTATTAAAAAAGAAAGTCCAAATTTATATACATTTTATTCATTTCAAATGCATAATAAAAGTATAAAGGAATTGTTTTTCCAGTCGAATTTTTCGGTCTTCACTTGCAGGCCTGCCCGATACCTTGTTACCGGCTATATTATATACCGGATAATAAAGGTATAAAAATTGGGTCCGGGTTTCTGAAATTCTGAAATCATTCACAAAAACTATTAAGAATGATTTAAACAATAAAATAAAAATAACCCCATTTAGCCCTGAAACAAATTTTAGTGAAACAAAAATGTTGACTAAAAAAATTTTATTCCATGTTGTTCCCTATTAGGGCTGTCAAACGGGACCGGTTTTTTAAAATCCCGGGATTCGGGATTTGAAAATCGAAATCCCGGGATCCCGGGATTTTTCGGGATTACGGGATTTTTCGGGATCCCGGGATTTTTCGGGATTCCGGGACTTTTTGGGATTAAATTTCTTTGATTATAAAAAAAAAAAATAGTAGACTCTTTATGTTTCAATTTTATTGTATATTAAGTATATTAAGGGGGCTACTGTGGGTTAGTTGGTAGCGTGCTAGCCTATTAAGCAGGGAGTCGTGGGTTTAATTCACACGAAAACCTTTGGGTCGATTTCGCTACAACGAAAGTAGTAAAAAAAGATTTCTTATTGTTCTGATTGTTATTTAAAAGCAATTAAAAAATTAAGTATACGCCACTTATGCAGTTTTCAAGTAATTATTATTATTAAATATTTAGCAATGAACTAAAAAAAGCCTTGAGGGGTTTGTTATGGAAAATGACAACTTTAATTTGCTTTTGGTTTCATCCCATTCCGATTTTGGTTATTGCACTGTATAATTTTAAAACTAGTTTAAAGAAAATTTTAAATAATAAAGACATTTAGGGCGGATTACTCAATGAAAAGTTTTATTTATTTAACGGAGAGTTATTTTATAACGGATCATTTTTATTCTCCTACGCTTAAAACTTATTTGGTACAAATTTGAGGCCAATCGGATTAAATTTACCCGTGGCGCCCTTTTGGTCAAAGGGCTCCGTGACTGTGGAATAATGGTTAGTGCGTTGGACTATTATTCAGCAAGCCTGGGTAGAGTTCTCAGCTTAGCCAAATTCGTGTCCAGCTACGTTGAAAATTAAAAAAAGTTTTAATTTTAATTTGTTTATGTAAATGTAACAATAATTGAACAAAGTTGTATTTTTAAAAATAAATTCTCAAACATTTTAATTATTTCAAAAATCCCGGGATTGAGCTTAAAAATCCCGGGATTCGGGATTCATTTTATGACAAAAATCCCGGGATTTCGGGATTCGGGATTTCGGGATTGACATCCCTATTCCCTATACCATTCCATTTCGTCCCCATACTATTCCATTTTGTTCCCTGTTCCTTTTCATTTAGTTCCATGTAGGTTTCATTTCTTTTCGTTCAACATGCCTTAAAGAAATAAAAAAATCTAGAGCTTTTATCGCAAAAGATATAAAAAGTACTATTTTACCCTACTTTTACTCATTGGTTACCGTAAAAAATTTTTGATTCTAAATGTATCCTACTCTTGGATGAGAAAAAAATTTAACGTCTCAAATTTTGAGATTCTGGTGGTCTTTAGTTTTATAAATAAAAAGATAAAAATGTACCAATTGTCCATTTGTAACCACTTTCTGGCCCTTTAGAATCGAAATTTGCCATTTTTTCAGATTGTTTTTTTTTCGATGGATGGATCCTACATGCACAAAATCAAGTATTTATGACCATTATTTCAGGAGGTCGAGAATTTTTTTTAAAAATGTGTCTTGTAACAATTAAAGATCAAGTTAATAGCTGTGTTTTGCAATCATTTGAATTAGGATTTACCATACAATATGTGGACTTAATAAATATTATTATTATTATTACAGATTAGCAAACATTTGACTCTCCCTGTTGTGGAATGTATTTTATACAGAGCTTTTGTAATATTCTTAAAGCATACTTCAAGGGCGCACAATAAATATCCCCATCAAATTATGCAGGAAGTAAAAGCTCTTTTGTTTAAAACTTTCATTATTTGAACTTTTTTGCATTTTTAAAGCACACTTTTGGGGTAATATTAGAAAATGTAGTTAATAGGCGTATTTTGTTGGCATAATTATCAGTGTTCTACCATACAAAGTTCACATTAGTGTTAACGCTCAAAATTATAGAAGTTGAAAATTAACTTGCATTCATTGTGAATGATTCTCTTATTGTTAATGGCTCTCTTTGGTATTAATAAAAAAGATAAATGTTTTTGTATTGCTTTCAAGCTAAATTGTATTTAATAAACTAATTTTATCAATATTTCATTGAAAATGTGTAATATTTTACAAAACTATTCCAAACAACGCTAAATTAAATTGAGAAATTTATGGAAGTTAACGTTTCGTTTTTTTCGTTGTGATGCATGTTAACAATCTGAGTTTGCCAACAAAAAAGGCCTAATAAGTACAAATAATTGAAAAACACTACAAATATCTTTAATAATTACAAGAACAAAAATTTAAAAATCTTAAAATTCGAAAGGATATAAAATTTTGAAAATTTTTGGGGAGACCTAAAAATTGGTAAAATATGGCAAATTTGGAAGGCAGATTTGGAATCAGGTGGTCAAAATCTATTTAATTCATGTATGTTGAATCATGCAAGTTCGAATTTATATGTATTTGTTCCACAAAAAAAATATATATTGGTCCTTCGAAGCAAACAATTTACAGTCAACATTTATAAAACGGGTCTCTTTTTTGTTTGATTGCTCAAACAATTTTAAACATTTGAAATTAATATCTGTATAAGACAATGTACATACAAAAATGTTTATTTAATTTTTTTTTCTTAATATTTTCGACATTTTATTAATTTGTTGTTTTTAAATTTGCAGCCCCTTAAATCAGTTAAATCCATAAAAAATGTTTGCAAAAAATGAAGAAAAAATTTACAAAAAACTAAACTGAAAACCACATAATACTTTGAAAACTCTAAGAAATGAACCATATAAAATTCAAATAATAGTAATAATAAAATAAATCTGAAAAAACAAACATTATATAGAAACATATGATATTAAAAATTAGTATAACTAAAAACAGTAAAACCCAACTAAAAATAAATTTACTTAAAAATGAACTAGAGCCTATGTGTGGTTAATGAAGCAGCCACTTAAAAGTTCGTATGATATTTTCTATTTTGAAAAATATTTCTTGATTTTTTGTAATCCCGTGTAAAAATGGTTTATATGTGGTCTGATTGTCTCATATCTGATCAGATTTGTTTATAACAAAATATTGCAAAACTCAAATTTGGTTTCCATTTTCGAAATATGATTGAATAACAGATCCAAAAAATGGTGACCAAATTCGGAATCTGACAGCTCTGAGTAGACTCAGTAATATTTAATTAGATATGGGCAGATCAGGCCAGATTTAATCCTTTTTTACTTATGATGGTATTTAACAAAAAAAAAAAAAAATTCGTATAAAAGCTCGAAAAAAACTGAAAACAGTTTTCAAAAAAGATTACATCACACAGTTTTGACGTAGAAAATGTTTAGAGGTCCAGATTTATCTAAAAAATATCTGACTTCTATTTTTTCAAAAAATGCACTGTATTCATTACAAAGTTAAAGCCAGTGTTTCTGAATTTTTTCAAAGTTTTTAAACTTTAATTGAAAGCTTTTCAAAAAGTATTGAAAAAGTATTGAAAAGTCAAGAAAAAAGCTTAACTAGTGGTTTTTATAACAAGAAAATTATAACAACGAAAATTTTGCGTGTGTGTTTCGTTATTGTTACAAAAACAAAATACATATAAAATTTTCGTTCGTCTTTATCGTTCGTGTTACGAAAACAAGCACTAAGCTACATATATTAAAAACAAATTAAAAATATCATAAACGTATAACAAAATTTGTTTTTAGCCAAGTTTTACTGTAAATTCAAATTATATATTTAATATAAAATTCATAAATTACACAATTTTGCAATATAAAACAAATATATATATAAAAATGTTCATTTTAATAGCTTTAGGTGGTTGTTTTTTCTTAAAAAAACTTAAAAATAATAAATTTTACATGTAGTTATTTATGTACAATAATAAGGTTAAACAGACTTTTTAACAAAAAAAAATAGTGTAGAATTTAAAAGAACCCTTTTAATGCTAGCAGACTTATTTTAGAGTCAATCACAAATTATAAGAAAAAATTACAATAAATTAAAAAAAAAAAAAAATTCATCAAAAAAAAAATCATCAAAAAAACAATCATAAAAAACACAATATTAACAAAATTCTTGCATTGTCATCAACTGCATATTTTTATTTTAAAATTTGTATTTAAAATGCTAAAAATTCAAAACCCTTTTAAAAGGATTTTTTTTTTTAAGTTTGGGATTTTCCATTAGATAACACAGACCAACAAATTTTTACCCATAGGTATACTTTTCTAAGGTTTTGAGTTGCTCTGAATCCGTATCTGATCTCAGAATTTGCCAATCACATCAGGTTTTCGAGATACCATATTCTAGACGTTATAACGGCGCGAATGCAGGTTGCCGCATTTTCACAACAAATTTTTATTTTTTCATTCACAATGGTGTACCAAACGTACAGTAGTGCCAACTCAATCACTTTTACTATGTGATTATCGATTTTTTCCGTAAAATTACGCTTATTTTATAAAAAGTTAGCATAACTGAACAAACAAATTAAATTTTTTGCCGTCCACCGTCATTGAGATTAATCACAATTGGAGCGGGAAGCGTTTTTCCGCAATTGTTCACATACATTTTATATGAATACAAAATTCAGCCGCGTTTTTCGCCAAACTAGATTCAATTCTATTTTTATGAGGACAATTGCGGAAAACCGCTTGCTCTCCAATTGTGATCATTTTTCGGCGGCTTTGGCTACAAAAAATTGGAACACCAAGGTATTGCTGTCCGGTCAGGAGCTGCAGAGATCGAACTGTACAACGTCTACATCCCGCCAGTAAATAGTTGTCCGCCCGGTTATCGCCCTGATATTAGCTTTTTGCTTGAGGGTGATAACCGCATGGTTATGGGAGACTTCAATGCCCTCTCCATGATCTCTCGATTCTCGGGGAAGACCAGAGAGGAGCGGCACTGGCGGAACAAATTGATGATTCGACGTTTTGCACTTTGAACGAGGATACCCCCCACCAGGATTGTGGGAACATGCGCTAGCTCGCCAGACATCACAATCGCAAGCGCAGGTCTGATAAACATTGCGACTTGGCGAGCAGTGGTATCACTTGGATCAGACCACCTTCCCATAATCATTACGCTCGATCGACCCAACGATTTTATTCTCTCTGAACGCCGAACCTATGTAAATCATAAAAAGGCAGACTGGGTCGGCTTCAAAGAGTATACCAACCGCCACTTCAGTGATCTACCCACCCCCTCCGACGTACGATCCGCGGAGAAGTTGTTCCGAAAAATCGTCACTGCAGCAGCCGCTCGCTTTATCCCTGCTGGTCGAATACGCATAGTCAGACCTTCCTAGCAGAGGCGGCGGGACTCGCAGATGAGCGTGACGATATTCGTAGGACCAACCCCAGCGATCCCAGACTCGGCCAACTAAATCTGGAGATCAGCAAATTGGTATACGAGTATAAACGGAACAAGTGGATAGATCACCTGAAAAACTGCAACCTCAGCTCCGGAGCTAGTAAACTGTGGTCGACAGTCAAAGCTCTCTCGCATCCCACGAAGGTAGATGACCGGGTCGCAATAACCTTCGGCAACATCACGTTATTGGGCCCTAAGCGGTGCGCGGCATGTTTCGCCCGCCAATTCATAGAGCACCCCGAGAGAGACAAGGCGAAACGAAGTGTTGTCTGGAAAGTACACAACCTTCCAGTCATTGACGGACCACCAGTTTTTCTGTCGAGTGAAGTTGCAGAAGCAATCAAAAACGCAAAACCATCCAAAGCGTTAGGCCCCGACGGAATTTCGATGGTGATGCTTAAGCACTTGGACGTGCCGGGAGTCGAGTATATGACCAAAGTACTCAACTTGTTATCCACTCTATAGTGCCCGAAGTCTGGAAAATGGGTAGAGTGGTCCCGATTTTAAAACCCGGGAAAATCGCGAGACAAGGTGAATCGTACAGACCGATCTCCTTGCTGTCACCAGTCGCGAAGACACTTGAGGTACTTCTTCTCCCCAGCCTCACAACGCACCTCCAAGCGGCAACACATCAGCACGGATTCCGAAAGCACCACAGTACAACAACAGCTTTAACTGCCATTACCACACATATAAGCCATGGTCTGAATCAAAGTAAGCCATGTGCACAGTGATGGTTGCGCTAGACCTGTCAAAAGCCTTTGACACGGTCAGTCATGCCACCCTCTTCGGAGACATCGCCAACTCCAGTCTCCCCAACACCATCAAGAGGTGGGTGGTAAATTATATGTGTGGCCGTCAGTCATTTGTGGAGTTTAGAAACAAGAAGTCAAAACAACGTAGAGTTAAACAAGGAGTCCCACAGGGTGGAGTTCTCTCTCCGATCTTGTTTAACTTCTACCTTTCTAAACTCCCGGCACCACCCCAAGAGGTGGAATTGATCACCTATACCGACGACTGTACATTAATGGCACGGGGTCATAAGATTGATGAGCTATGCGGTAGGTTAAATGTATACATCCATGATCTTACGAATTTCTTCACTGCATGGAACATGCAGCTTTCCCCCGCCAAATCATCGGCGACGCCCTTCACCACATGGACGAAAGAGGTACAACTGGAACTGAATGTTATAGTCGATGGCGTAAAAATTCCGACAATGAACCACCCCAAAATATTGGGGGTAACATTCGACAGTTTGTATTCGTCCTCGGCGCATGCCACTGCAACGTGGAAGAAGCTTCAGAGTTGTCAAAATGCAGCCCTAAGAACCGTAACGGGCTGCCTTCAGATGTCCTCAGAACACCATCTACATGAGGAGACGAAGATACTTCCGGTTAAGGAACACAGTCACATGTTGGCGTGTCATCATGATCATCCGAACCATCCTCTTTCGGAAATTGATCCTCCCCCGAGACATGTCAGAAAAGATCTTCGGTGTTATGAGATGGATATGCAGCAATACGACATCCAACAGCTAGATTCCATCTCATATCGGGCAACTCTGAATGACATTCACAGGGATACGGTAGACTCGACAACAACCAACTACCGAGTGAATGTCTTACTTGGAGGCCGTCCCCCACCCATCGCAGAAGAAGAGAGAAGAAGAATAAGAGTGGTACTAGCACAATAAAGATCCGGGTATTTTAGTCGGCTCAATTCTTATTGGTCGAGAATTTACCCGACTATACCCAATATGTGCCCTGCATGCGGAGATTCTCCTCTTCAACTGCACGGCAAACCCGACTCGTTTGAATCCAACATCTTTATGGACCCAGCCCATAGAGGGGGTACGCTTTTTGGAGCTCGATTTGGACGAGTCAACAGAACAGGGAGAGGAAACATAACAAAATACTAACCATAAACTTACATGCATTTTTAGGTCGAGCTATTACAACAACAACAACAACAACAAAATTATCTCGAACACCGTTTTTTTTTTTTTTTCATTTAAAATTTTGAATTTACCTAATTCTTGGGCCACATACGTTTCATGTCTTGTGGAACAAAAAAAGGCTTGAGATTTCCGATAAACTTTTCTTCCTAAGTTATTAAAAAAGATTTCAGAATCCTTAGATCCTTTTTGCCGAGAGAAAGTATTCGTCTAGATCCCCAGGGGAATGGAGTGATAAATCTTTTTGCGTGCCGCTGTCCATAACAGTGGTTCCGTTCCAGTGATTGGCAAATTTAGATTCCCTCCATGATCGTAATACTTCCCTGATATGTCCAATGGTTTAATTCACGGAAAGGTTCCGGACCAATGAAAAGGCGTCTTGCGTTACCTAAGTGGCCAACATGAACCGGGATCCAACTGAGGATAAGGTTATTGTTACGTCCCAGTTTGTTCAGGGAATGAATATAATCCATGACAAGTTTCGAAGTTACATCGTAGGCTAATAAATCCTTCAATGCTGCTTAACTTCTGCCTAAAATGCACACTAAAAATTGGGACTGAAAATGCACCCCGCCAGTATTCCCATTGGTTTGCTTCGAGCTATCAGATAACACAACTTAAGAACTGGATTCCAAGAGTTAGTAGACCACATACTCCCTTCCGGAATATCTATTTTAAAATGTCTTATGAAGACTAGTTTGGGAAGCATCCGTTCAGAGATCTTCCCCTATTAATCGTCCCGCTATCTTTATGTAGGCCCGTAATTTCGCGTCAGTTCCCGCCTATTATGCTCCCAAATTCCGTCAGCCTAGTGCCACTTCTGCTTCCATATGTAAAGGTGAAATGTTTAGCACAGGCCCTATGGCATAAGTTGGATAGGATCTTCAAGCCTTGTTATACTTAAGACTATAAACTTTGTATTTCTTAAGATGACCCATTTTGAAACATAATCGACCCAAAAGGTTGGAGTTATTAGGGCTTTTTTGAGTGGTAAAGTTTAAAATACATGCTACAAAAAATATTAAAAATTATACAATTATTATTGTTTATTTTGGTCCTTCGAACCGGATCACTATGGGACAGAAATTTAAATTTTTTTTTATTTATTTAAACTGAATTTTATAAAATCAAAATTACATTTTATGCTATAAAATTAATTAAAAAAGTATAAGGTAACAAAGAATTTAAAGGGTTTTCAATTTTTAAACTTAAAAATGCCTGCAAATATTTTTCATATCATGTTCATACAAAATTATCTGAAATTTAAAATTGTCATTTCATTAAAAAATAAACACCTAATAATTCGATACTCACAAAATTAAACTAACCAAATTACAAAAAGAGAAATATAAAAATGAAGAGGCTAGACTGAATTTGACAGAATTGTCAAAGTTTTTCAAAGATTCCTATTTGTTTTTTTGCCTACATCTAAACTAAGACAATTCTAACATATTTAGTTTCGCCTTAACATACATGTATAAACAAAAATATTTAATTAAAAAAAAAATTCATTGGTATAAAGTGCAATGTGTTTCTTTTCCCCAGCTTCCTATCAACTTTTGTGTATACTCTACATTTTATTTTGTTTGTTTTTTTTTTTCCTTTTTGTGGCTTTTTGTTACTTGTTCTACTTGGTTTCCTGCCATATTTCATTTGTTATTGTTGATTTTCCAAAGTTAAATTTAAGGCCTTGTTTCCATATTACGATTTGTCGCTATCATTAAATTTTCTTTTCATTAAATTTTCTTTTCCACTTCGACAAATCGTATTATAAGAACTTGGTATAAGTCTCTTTCAAAATTTTCACTCAAAATTATTTATTTCTTCTACTCTTCGTTTAACTTTGCAGATGGTATGGCTGTGGTAGTTGTGCCTGGTGGTCGTGTTTATTTTCCTAAATTAATTTTTTTTTTATAAAAAAAAAGAATATTAATAAATTTATAAAATTTATAAGTTATTAAGCCGTACTTTGATTATTTAAAAAAAGCAAAGGTTTTATAAGCTTTAAGGTAAATGCACACCCAAAAAAATCATTATTCATACCAAAATTCACCACACCCAATTTCAATTCATTTATAAAAATTGGTTTATTATAAATTTTAATTCAAACAAGCTTTTTTTGTATTAATTTATTTATTTGTTTTTTTTTTTATTTTTCAACAGAAGTATTATATTTTAAAAATCATTAAATATTATTTTCCCTTTTTTAGTTTAAAATCTATTGTTTTTCAAAAAATTAATTTTGAAAAAATTAAAAAATTTAGATAAAAATTCATTTAAAAACAGGCGGCATTTTGTTATACATATCGTTATTTTTTTTTTCATAAAATAACGATTTTTTACAAAATGAAAGTTTTTGCAGACGACTTTAGAGTATGAACAGAACAAAGGCGAAACGACATTTTCCCATACGATTCGACAGTAAAAAATCGTAATGGTACACCAAAAAATTCAAATTTACGCCTCGTTTTTGTAAGGCAAACAAAGGTTTTACATGCAAATGCACCTATGTTGAGTAGCGCTTAGAGCAATGGCACAGACTAATACAGACTCGACATAAGTGACAGGTGTCAAAAAAGTATTCTTTAACCATATGGTTAATATTTTCAAATTATTCTACGAATTAGGTTAGAAAGAGAAAACTGATATAACGCGCCATAAGAAAAATGGATGTTGTTTCACTCACTCCTAAGTCGTAGAAAGTGTTGCCATGTTAGCGTAAAACGGACTAAAAACCGCTGTGTTTTCTCCTAAAATCGCTTAGTTTTTCCCCATTTTTTTCTTATAAAAGTCTGTATTTAGTATGTGGCAATGGTTCCCAACCTTTTTTGCGCCATGACCCACTTTTGAGGTAAAAAAGTAAAATGTCCCCCTACACTCAAGAAAAATTTGTAAATTTTTCAAATTTGTCTCAAAATTCAAAAATTTACTTATGCTAAAGTATACTTTTTGTTAAAAATCATCGTTTAAACATTGGTTTTAGAAAAAGTTTCTAACAATCAACTAAATAATTTAGCTAAAATAAGATTTTTTTTAGTTTATTTGACAAAAAAAATCTTAAAAATTTGCTCGTTGCTCCCTGAAGCATTCAAATTGCCCCCCAGTGCACAGTGCCACATTTGGCCAATCTAGCACGACAAAAATCCAAAAAAAAAAGTTCCCCGATTTTTATGATTTGTTTGTATGTATTATAAAACATTCCTAATAACACGGAAATACTCATATAAGAACTATAATTCTATTCGTTATTAAGATGTGGGTGCATAAAGTTGCATCTAGTAAAATCCTGAAAGTAGTGTTCATTATTTCGCATTAATTAAGTCGATTTTAAACGGTTGTAACTTTTTAACAAAAAAATATATTTATACACTCTTTTTTGGTAATTTTAAAGGATATTTAAAGGCTTTAAGTCATATCTTTTCTTCTTTTTTTAAACAATTTTTTCTATTTTTTATTAAATTTTTAACATAATAAAAAATTTTGAAAAGAAAATTATATATTTATTTTTTTTGATGGAATAGAACTTTCGTGTTTGGTCTCTATTGGTCGCCGGACTTTTTCAGACATATTAACCAATATCCATAGTACTTATTTCAACGGCTAACTTTTGCGACCGTTTGCGACGCCGACTACAGTGGGACGATATGTAAACCTTGTTTTTACATATTTTTTAAACATATTTTTAAAAAGTGGGCGTGGCAGTTGTCTGACCGCCCCCTTTTTTGTGATATTATTTCTACAGTCCTTGATAGTATATATACCAAGTTTAAAGAAATTACAACCAAAATTAAAATTTTTTTAACAAGTGGGCGTGTCCGTTAACTGGCCTCCCATATTTTTCATAATGTTGTTTTTGAAGTCAAAACTAACATTTATACCGAATTTCTAGTCAATATAAATAAAATTGGATTTTTGTCGTCCTAGATTGTCCAAATGTGGCACTGTGCAGTGGGGCGAGAATCAAAGGTTGGGAACCATTGGCTTAGAGTGTGAACAGAACAAGTCCAGAGGGCCGATCATAGATGGGACTAATTAATTAAAGCGACCAATTAATTGATGGTTTAATTACCATTTAATTGATGTCAATGGTAATGAAATTTTTTTCATTACCATTGGTTGTATCAATTGTACCAATTAAATTACTTATCAATTTAATTACTAATGAAAATTAAAAAAAAAAAATTACCATTGGTATGGCATCATTTAAAAAAATAATTACCATTAGTAAAAGTCGTCACAATATTGTCAAAATCGTTAATATTTGGAAATATCCGTTGTTTTTTGTTATATGGTGTATTAGTTTTTCACATTTTATAAACCAAACACACGTTGATTGCCTTTGTATAACACAATATTTGAAATTTTTATTTGCGTTTTGTTTTTTGTCTTTAACATTTTCATATTTTTTTTGTAAAAACATACTTTGATGTTTAAATTTTTAACTTTTTAAAAAAACAAAAATGTGAAACCAATGGTTTTGAAACCAATTATAATTGGTGTTTTTCAACAATTGGTGCATTTCATTACCATTAGTAATTATTTTTTCAATTAAAAAAATTTAATTACCATTAAATGGTAATGAAAATTTTTTCATTACCATTGATATCAACCAATGGTAATTAAATTTCAATGGTAATTAAAAATTCCCATCTATGGGGCCAATTCTGTTTCTGTGATAAATTTATCACTGAAAAAATAATGTCACTTTGCCTATTAGTTTTCAATGAAGTAAACTGACATATTTTTTCATTCATACGGTTTTCACAGAACCAGAATCGACCCCCAGCCTGACTTTTTCCATACAATTTGACAGTGAAAACCGTGACCGGCACGACAAAAAATTTAATTTTATTTTCTTTCCGAATCTCTTGTTCTCCCAGGGTTGTCGTATTTTCACAAACATTTTTTATTATACCCTCCAACCACAGTATGGGGGTATACTCACTTTGTCATTGCGTGTGTAACGCATCGAAATATCGGTCGGGGACCCCATAATGTATATATATTATTGATCAGTGATCGATCTAAGACATTCTAGCGATGTCCGTCTGTCTGTAGATAACAGAATGCAGTCTAAAATAAAACAGCTAGACTCCTGAAGTTTGGCACAAATATGTCTCATGGTTTTAGGCAGGTTAAGTTCGCGAATGGGCAAAATCGGCCCAGGGGGAAAAAAGTTCCCCCTTGAAGAACTGAACCAACCTCTGAAAAAATACACTTTTTTACAGTTTTTTTTTTTTGTATTTTTGTTAAATATATGAAACATTTGATATATTTATCGCGATGGGAAGGTGCTCTCAATGAAATATTTAGTTGTGTTTGTATTATTATTTAAAAATCATGTATTTATTTTTTTTTCTTAAATTCGTAAAAAAGAATGGAAATGGTGTTTTTAACATATTTTGTTAAAAAATAACCGGGAAACCGGTACTAATTCCCCTTAATACCGAGAACCGGGATTACCGGTACAACGGTACTGACTGTAGGCTCTAGTATTTTTCCATTCACAATTGCACTTATACAGTGATACCAACTTAATCATATTTACCATGTGCTTAGCGATTTTTTATCCATAACTAAATGATATTTATATATTTGTTGCCAGAGGTACAAGATTCCCTACGACTGCTTTGTAGATCTGGCATCGTTAAGATGAATTGACAACATATCACACAGTTCGAACGTAAAATAAAAGAGAGACAAAAATGTCATTTGTTTGTTCAGTGGTGCTAACTTTTAATAAAATAAGTGTTTCTTCACCATACAGCAGCAAGCAGCAGACAGCAAAATTTTGCGACATCAAAATACATGTAAAAATTTTGCTGTCTGCTGCTGTATTGTGAAGAAACACTAAAATAAAAATTACGGGAAAAAATCGCTAATCCCATATTCAATGTGATTATGTTGGCACTACTGTACGTTTGTTACACCATTGTGAATGAAAAAACAAATAAAAAAAGTTAAATTAGGCCTTGCCGAATGTAGTGATACCTTCGACAATTTCAAAAAGATTATTGCAAAAAAACTTTTTTTAAAAGAAAATTATTTTTGAAAAAAAAAAAAAAAAATTTTTGGAAAAAGATTTCCGCGAAAAAAAAATTTTTGGTAAAAAAAAAATTCGCGATTTTTTCTTTTTTTTTTGTCAAAAAATATGTTCGTACTTGTTTAAATACCGTTTGGTGTTCAATTACGTTCGCATATGTCAACCAGCAGCCGAATTAAAGCATTTTGTATTTTTAGGTTATGTTGAATGCACTAACATTTTTGAGGTATCCTTACGTTTTCGTTCATAACTTTTGAACCGCTGAACCGATATCGCTCAAATGCAATACCAAACTTCTCGGGAGAACTTCCAATAAATATGTTAAGTTTCAGTAATATTTTGGCCGTGATCGCCATTTCCACAGACAGACAGACGGACATCGCTAGAATGTCTTAAAATCGATCGATGATCATGAATATATACATATACTTTATGGGGTCCCAGACCGATATTTTGATGAGTTACAAACGGAATGACAAACTTATATATACCCTCTATCACTAAGTGGAGGGTATAATAAAAATTTGTTGTGAAAAAAATGCGACGTCCCTGGAGTGTGAGAGGAAGGGAGAACGAGAAAACCCAGAGAACAAATAAAATAAGGCCTCTGTTCTGTCTTTCACAACTTTTCAATTCACATGAAAATTTCCGAATCACATGAAATCAAGTTTAGTGTTTTGTTGATCACGCTTTTATCCGAAGTTGAAATCGAATAATTTAAATTTAAAAAATTATAAGGAAAGAAGTGCATTCGTTTTACTTCCACCAAATTTTATTTATGTGAAACAAAACGAAAAAGAAATTCGGATGTGAAATCTAGAACACCAAAAAAATTCGGAAATTTTCATTTTCACATTTTTTATGTGAATTACTTTTTTTGGAACAGCGGCCTAAGTTTTAATTTTTCGCCGTGCCGGTCACGGTTTTTAACTGTCAAATCGTATGGAAAAAGTAGTGCCGGGCTTGTTTTGTTCCTACACTAAAAATAAGTAAAATTTACTGTAATTATAATTAGAAAGGCTTTATTAGCGTTTTTGCTTCCGAGTACATTTGTCGAAAAAAAATACATGCGACATTCGTATTTAGAGGTATCGATTTGCCATATATCTGTGTACCTCTGGTTATTGCCGTTTATTGTCGTTATTTTCTCAAACAATGGCAATCGCCCACCGCGCCGTGTTATGGTATTTACACCGAAAAAAATTCCTGCCTTATATGTACGAAAACGTTCGTACATTGTACGAAAAATTTCGTTGTTTCGCACCACGAAATTCTTGCGTACAATGTACGAAATGCACGAAATTGTTTCGTAAAATAAACGAAATTGTTTTTGTATTTTACAAAAAAAATTCGTAAAATAAACGCAATAAATTTTTGTGTTTTACGAAAATTTTCGTAAAATAAACGAAATATTTTTTTTTGTTTTACGAAATTATTTCGTAAAATAAACGAAATATTTTTATTTTTACGAAAATTTTTTGGTAAATAAAAAAAAATCCTTAAATTAACGAAATTACATGTAAAAATTCTTTCTTGAGAATAAGAACAACGTTTCCAACGTTTTGACAACAACATTTCCAAGCAATTAATTGTTTCTTCTTAACAGAGACTTATAAGATTTCATTCATTATTTACAGTGATTTTGTTTTAGGCTACGTTCACACTACAAGAACTTATGATGATATGTTGAGATGATTTTTTTTGGAGGACCACCTCTCCACATGTAAAAAAAAACTTATATCATCAAGCCTCAAATTTTATTTGATCCGATTAGCCTCAAATTTTAATTGATCCTTAAAATAAATAAAAACCAAATTACCCCAAATATGTAAAAAAAATATCAGAGTTATCATTATTGAAATTAATTCTTTATACCCACGACCACAAGGCATTTTTCTAATCCTCTGGGTCGAAGATCATTACTTTACATTTTTTTGACATAAAAAAATGGTTCATTTGTTTAACAAAACAACAAAAACACTTTAAAAAAATTGAGTTTTCCAGAGGTTGGTTTAAAGAAATAAAACTTTTTTGCCCACATACGAACTTAACCTGCTGATGACCAAAAGACTTGTTCCGTGGTATCCGTGTTTTATATAGACGGACATTAATAGAATGCCTTAGAATTTATCATGGATCAATAATACATATACTTTATGGGGTCCCCGACCGATATTTTTTTTATTATTCCCCTATACTGTAGTTGGAGGCATATAAACACCCTTTAAGCATGCATTTAAAGATTTATTCTTTTTTCATTAGTTTTGTAAAATTTCAAAATTCTTGATTATTTTTTTTCGTAATATAAAGTCCACTTTCGTATATTTTACGAAAGAAGTTTATACGAATTATTTTCGTAAAAATACGAAAGTCTGTACACTTTTTTTGTAATATGCAGTCAACATTCGTATATTTTACGAAAGAATCATTTACATTCTTTTTTTCGTTACTTTCGTAAAATTACAAAAGTTTTTACAACATTTTTTTCGTAATATCTAGTCAACATTCGTAAATATTACGAAAAAAATATTTACTAATCATTTTCGTTACTTTCGTAAAAATACGAAATTCAGTACTAAAGTTTTTCGTAATATGTAGTCAACTTTCGTGTATTTTACGAAAATAAAAAGTACGAAACTTTTTTTCGTAAAATGTTGCATGGATTTTTTTCGGTGTAAAGATATTTAAACGGACGAACAACATTTATTATAACTTTAAAATTACTGCTAGAATATCCAATTTTTAAAACATTAACAACAAACTATCAAATAATTTATTTCATTATAAATTTAATTTTTGTTTTTTTTTTCTCTTTTTATTTTACAGGAAAAAAGATAAAAAGAAGTAATTTTTTCAATTCAAATTTTATGTTGTTGGTTGTTTCATAATTCATTTCAACATTAACTCATTTACTATTTATTTAAAAACGAAAAAACAAAAATATAAATTAAAATTTAAAAGGTAAGTTTTTTTTATATTACCTTATATTTTTAAGCAGGATATTCTAAATAATTACAATAAAATTGCAATAAAATTAAAAAAAAAAACAAAATATCGTTCAAAAGAATTTAAATATTTTATTTTTTTGTGTCTTCTAAAGTTTCCAGCTTTTGTATTTATTTTTTAGTTTATGTTTTCTTTTTTTGCAATACCCGAGTAAAAAAGATTATATATAATTTTACTTATTTTCATATAAACATATATTATTTGATAAATTTATACGTAAATTGTTTTGCTATCATATAAGATTATATATATTTGCACTTCGTATTTTTTTCTTATATAAAATTATATAAAAGAAAATGTTAAGTTATACATAATAACATATGATTAAAGTTAGTTTATATAATTACATATGAAATATAAAATTCTGTCTGTTTTTTTATATAATTTAATATAACAAAATATTTGAAGACATTTTATATAAAACTTTATGCAACTTTTTTCTGAATCATATGTAATCTTATATGAGTAAAATTAAAAAAAAAAATCTAAGTCCTTTATATATAATTTGATATAACTTTTGAAAATTTTTCTAAGTCCAGAATTTTTTTTTTTTTTTAAGTTCCAAACCTAAACCTTAAACATTTGTTTTAAAAATTTTATATGTTATTATATATAATGCAAAATTTATGAAAAAAAATCTAAGTTCTTTATATATAATTTAATATAATTTTTTTTTGGGTTTTTTTTTTGGATTTTTTTTTATTTAATTATATATAATTGCATAAATTTTTCTAAAAAAGGGGCCAATTTTCGCATCAAATCATATAAAATTATATTAAAATCACATCAAATTATATCAAATTTAATGCAACTTTATATGGTTTTATCGACTCATTTTTCGCATCAAATTCTATATGAATATATATGATGTCTTTATATAATTAAATATAAACATATATAATCTTTTTTACTCGGGTAATTGTTTATTTTTTCCTAACACTATAAAATCGATTATAATAAAATTTGTCTAATTTAATAATAATTTTTTGTTCAAAGTCTGCAAAGTTAAAAAAAAAATAATAATAATTGAAAAATTAAATTAGAGTAACTGAAAAAACAACAAACATAATTCGTGATAACAATTTAGTTTTTTGTGTGTAAAAATTTAATTTTTTTATAAAAAAAAATATCGTCATATAAACGAAAAAAATTTATGTTAATTTAAAAAATACAAAACAGAAAATATTGTCTCATTTAACTGTTATAAAAAAAAGAAGAAATAATTAATTAGGCTTTATTAATAAAATATTAAAATACAAAAATTAATATATTTATATATAAATATAAACAAATATACATACATACTGCATAAGTTAACAATATTACTGTATAAATATGAAAACTTTTTAAATGATAAACAAAACAAAATAAAAAAAAAAAAAACAAAAAAATAATAATTATATACTTAAACATTACCTAAACTATCATTTTAAATGATAAAAAATTAATAAAAAAAAACATCAGCAAAAAAAGTAATTAATATGCATACATATTTAGTTGTTTAATTAAAAAAAAAAATAACAATAATATATTTTATGTATTTTTAATTTTTTTTGTAAAAAAAAGAAGCGTACAAAAATCACAAAACCGTGATTTTTTTTTTGTCAAATAAATATGTAATCTCCTTTAGAAATTTTAAAAAAACATTTTTTTTATTTTATAAATATCGAATTTTATGAACTGCATTTTAAATAAAATTCTGGCTAGCGGTTAAACTTTTTTTAATGTCCAGTCATCAAAGCCAAATTTTAGGCGTCTAGCTATCTTATTTTGGACTGTATCGTGTCCTAGACGGACGGACAGACATAGCTAGAATGCCTTAGAATCGATCACTGATCAATAACACAGTGGTATAAAATCGCACTTTCCGAATCGGAATAATATAAAACCAAAAGCAAATGAAAGTTCACATTTTATGTACATAACAAAACCCTCAAGGCTTTTTTTATATTTTTTTACACGCATTTAAAGTTGAAGATTTTAAAGCATTAAAGTGTTTGTGTACTAAATATGTCCAACTTTGAGTCCCCTGGTGGTGCCCTTATTGGACATGTGGGGTCCAGCATCCAAACTTAAGCTCAAAATTTCGTTAGCCGGTATGAATTGCGCTGCAATCGGTCCAGTACCTACTTACTGAATAGCCAAATTATTAAAAAACAATCAGTGTGCACCGTTGCGCATGATTGTTATTTAAAGGCAATGACAAAATTAAGCATACGCCACTTATACAGTTTTCAAGCAGTTTTCATCCTATTCCGATTTTAATTGTTGCACTGTGTAATTTATGTACATACTTTATTGGGTCCTAGACCGATATTTAGACCATACTGTGGTTGGAGGGTATAAAAAGCCTTCGTCTAAAACACCTCTTTGACTCCCTAAAACATACCTTTAGGTTTTGAGCTGTGGTGCCCTAGAAAAGAATTCCACCCGATAGCGGTTTAAATCTTTTTTATTAGCATAATTTCCAAATTTCTAAAAATTAACGTCATCGATAGATCTCATCATGCAGATTACAACAAAACAAAAATTGAGGTTCGGCGAAAAATATCGCGTTTTGGTTTAAAGCAAAACTGCTTACAACTTCGCAAAAAATGATTCGATTTGGATTAATTTGGTAGCGATAAAAAAGGTTTTGAAATACCTATTAAACTATCGAAAATAAGTAAAAATTAGTTAATTCATTCACACAAAAATTTTTTTTCCATGATCGATTTTCATAGTATTTATGAACAAATTCATACAATTTATTAACTTTTTCATAATATTTATAAACTTTTTCATAGTATTTATGAAAAATGTTAAAAATTCTTAAATTGCACATATTATGATTTATTCATAAATACTATGAAAAAGTTTATAAATATTATGAAAAAGTTAATAAATTGTATTAATTTGTTCATAAATACTATGAAAATCGTTCATGGAAAAAAATTTTTTTTGTGTGTTGCGAGTCAAATGAAAAATATTGAAAAAAAATCACGAACTTTTTTCGTTTTTGCAAAAAAAATATGTTTGTGTGTGTTTAAATACTATTCGGTGTCCAATTTTGTTAAAATATGTCAAGCAGCATTCGAATTAAAGCATTTTGATTTTTTAGGTTATGTAGAATACTATGAAAAAGTTTATAAATATTATGAAAAAGCTAATTGTATGAATTTGTTCATAAATACTATGAAAATCGTTCATGGAAAAAAAATTTTTTGTGTGTTGCGAGCCAAATGAAAAATATTCAAAAAAAAAAATAACGAAAAATTTTCTTTTTTGCAAAAAAATATGTTTGTGTGTGTTTAAATACTATTCGGTGTCCAATTTGTTTAAAATATGTCAACCAGCATTCGAATTAAAGCATTTTGATTTTTTAGGTTATGTAGAATGTACCAAAATTTTCGAGGTGTCCTTATATTTTCGTTCATAACAATTGAACCGCTAAACTGATATCGCTCAAATGCAAAAAATTGAGTGAGTGAGTGTGAGTGAGTCAATTTTAAAGTTAATTTGGACAATTTTAAAATACATTTGGACAATTTTAAAATATATTTGGACAATTTTAAAATACATTGGACAATTTTTAAATATATTTGGACAATTTTAAAATACATTTGGACAATTTTAAAATACATTTGGACAATTTTAAAATACATTTGGACAGTTTTAAAATTCATTTGGACAATTTTAAAATATATTTGGACAATTTAAAAAAAAATGGAAAATTTTAAAATACAATTGGAAATGGTGTAGTCGTAATACATATTAAAATTTTTTGTATTTATGGTGAAAAAATAAGTTTCCTGAACTAATTTGGACCCGGTGGATGGCGCTGAGGTGAAGTTATTAACAAAATTTGTTATATCTTTATTTCAGGCGGGTTAATGCGTAATTCGATTCGCAAGGAAAATGCCCAGTCAGAAAAATACAATCGCAAAAGCGCTGTGAAAGCGTTGTGGACGGTTCTACAAGCGTTCCATTTACCATCTTCAAAGCGCTTTCAGATGATCCGAATGATAACATCGATCTACGCTAGGTTTAAAGCGTTTTAAAAGCGTTTTAAAAAAGTGCTTTCAGAACGTTTTGTTTAAAGTCATGAAAGCGCTTTAAAAACCAAAAGTAAAGCACTTATAAAGAGCTTAAACACAAAAATTAAAGATATTTTCCAGCGATTGAAATAAGAAAAAACAGTACTTTAAAGGACTTCATATAAAGGAGATTTTTTTTTTATTAATTGTAGATATTTTTTTATAAAAGTATTTTAGAAAATAAAAATTAAATTCAATGTAATAAAAAAAGTAAACTTAGTAAAGGTAAACTTCATAAAAAAGTAAACTAATTTATTTATAGGGACTTTCTTCCTCCCATTCTGTCCTTTACTGCAGCCATCCAGCGGCTAATTTTTGTAAAAATGGTTTGTTCTGTTTCGCTTTCAAATTGCCGAATTCGAACGATTTCTTTCGAATAAAGTTACGCGGTAACCCCCCAGATGGTCTGTAAACAAAGTAGAAAAAAGTACAAATCGATCTAAACCAAAGGTTCGAAAGAATTAATTCTTTAATTCAATTTTCTAATTCGATTTAAAAAATTAGAATTTGGCATTCCCTAAAATCATTCAACTTTCAAAATCACTGAAATTATTCTTTCAAGAATTCATTCCTTAAGAATGATCATTCTTAAGGAATGAACTATTTTTTTATCCAAATCAATCTACTACAAATTGAATGGTGAAATTTTCTTATCATTCAATTTTAAACAGTGAAGCGCAACACACATGCACACACATTTACGCTTGTGTGGGAAGCAGCAGACGAGACGTCGACAAAACAACAGCCAATCGTTTACACACGAAGATGCTTAAAATGCACACAAGCAACACATTTTTGAAAATATAAAGGGAATGAAATAAAAAAAATCATCATTCAATTTGTAATAGATTTGAATGATGAACAATTTTGATCATTCAATTGAATGATTAGCTTTTAAGGAATTAATTCTCTCGGGAATTAATTCAATTTGATTTAAGCTTTGAGAATTAAGCCTTTGAATTAATTCGTGTTGAATGATAGTAAGGAATGATAATTCAAAACTTTTTAAAACAGAATTGAACTTTTTGGGAATTAATTCTCAATAGAATTAATTCGTTCAAAGCTATGATCTAAACAAACATGTGATAATATATATATATTTAAAAGGCAACATCTTTAATGAAATAAACGATTATTTTGTCTATCCAATTCCATCAAAAGAAATAGGACTTTATAACGTTAAAAATTTACGTGAAGATGTTATTGAAGTCAGTGTGCATATTGTAGAAGTTTAATGCATTATTTGTAAATTTTATAACGAAACTGTTGCTATAACTCTTTTGCATAAATGATAATAATAAAACTTAAAATAGATTTACAAATTAAAAAATGTTTCATGTTTTCAAAATTTTGCGTTTTCAAAAAACGGAAAAATTATTTAATTTGATTTAACAAAATGTTTTTATAACAATTTGTTTAAAATTCAGTATAATCTAAAAAATACTATATTTGTATGTACTACGAAAAAAATTAAAAACGTTTGCAAAAACTGCTTTAAAACCATTTAATTTTGAAACGAACATGTATTTTGATAATAAAGTGCTTTCAAAACGCTTTTCGAAAACGCTCTCAAGGCGTTCGAATAAAGCATTTTGAGAATGCTTCTTTTTTTGTTACAGTGCTTTCAGAACGCTTTTCGAGAACGCTCGCAAAGCGTTCGAAAATAACGTTTTGAGAACGTTCTTTTTTTGTTACAGTGCATTCAGAACGCTTTTTTTTTATAACCGTCGTCAATTTCTGCTTGGGTGTTTTTGAATACGAATTAGAGATGCGCTCGTGAAACGAATTTTTCGTGATTCACGCGTGATCGTGAGTGAAATTTATTTTTACTCACGTAATCGTGAGTGCGCGTGATTAGAAAAAATAGTTTCGTGCGTGAGCGTGCGTGAGTAATTTTTGTTTCGTGAGTTTGCGTGATTGTTTTGTGCTGTTTGAAACAGAAAAATTGTCATTATATTGAATTTAGAGGGTAATTAATACAAAATTGTGATTTAAATAAATTTTTATTATTGTTTAAAGGAAATTAAATACTTTTTGTGCAGGAAATCGAAAAAAGTGAAAAAAATTTGTTAATTTTAATTTCGTGAGTCTTCGTGAGCGTGAGAAAAATTTTAGTTACTCACGTGAGCGTGCGTGAACGTGAGGAGAAAAAACGTGAGCGTGCGTGAGTCAAAATTCACTCACGCGACCATCTCTAATACGAATAAAACAAAATAGGGTTTCCGATAAAATTTTACCCTGGCAAATGGCGCTGCGGTGAAGTTTACGAAATTCTTCATTTGTATTTGTGTGTGAGGAGAAAAAACGTGAGCGTGCGTGAGTCAAAATTCACTCACGCGACCATCTCTAATACGAATAAAACAAAATAGGGTTTCCGATAAAATTTTACCCTGGCAAATGGCGCTGCGGTGAAGTTTACGAAATTCTTCATTTGTATTTGTGTGTATTTTTCGTCATAAGAAACTTGTTTATGTATGAATATACCTTATAGGTGGCGCTGGTGTGAAGCTATTCAAATATTTTCGGGCAAAACAACGTTTTTGGGTTCAGCTATAGTTTTTTTTTTATAAAAACTTGAATTAACTTGCAATGGGTGAACCGATTGTTACCAACGAAGATAATTAATTCTTAATGTCATCCCTCCCTTATAAAATAAATACCCAGCAAAATTTTCCGTGATCGATTCTACTTAACATTCCAGAATCAATGATTTTTGGTTGAAATTGTCCAAAAAGCTATCGTTTCTAAGAGCCGTAGTTTTTTTTTTGAAAAATTACACTATTTGACAACCTCCCAGTGAAATGTCTAATTGATTTTTAAAGATTTTGCTTTCCTGATTCCAAATCTGCTATCCAAATTTTTCTAGCACCTACCGTTTTTTAGATATTCACTGTTACGTATTCTTTCGTTGTTTGCACAAAATATGACTTGATTTTATATAAAATTGACTCCTGATTCCAAAACTGCAATCCAAATTTTGCTAGCATGTTCCGTTTTCGAAATATTCGCGTTTGAAAATTTTAGTGTGATTTATGTAAGTGCGTAACAGTGGAGTTTGAGTTTTTTAAACGCCAATATTTCAAAAACGGTACGCGCTAGAAAAAATTGGATGTCAGATTTAAAAAGGTCTCATTTATACTAAATCTAGTCCTATTTTGTGTTAGAAACTTTAGAATTCGTTACAAGGGAGACCAAAAAATGCTAAATTAGAGCTTTTTTCAATATTCAAACGCGAATATCTTAAAAACCTTACGTGATAGAAAAATTTGGGAATGGGAATTTCTATAAATTTGTTCAACAGTGTTATTTTACATTGGAAATTTTGTTGTGATTACCGTAGAATCTAACACCCGTCTTCATAACCAATAAATGAGTGACTAGCATAGAGCTCCTAACTTTTTATTAGCAAATTTTCAACAAAGGAACGTGAGGGTCTTGATGAATGGCACTCGTTTTATCATTATAATGAAGATAAATGTGCCTTACATCAAGGGCCAAGCATTTCCATTTAGAAAATTGTATTTAAAAACGTTAGCAGCTCAATGATAGCCACCCAATTTTTGTTATGAACACGGCGGCTCTTCTTTATTCTTCCTTGATTTTGTTTCCTTAAAATAATTTACTTTTTTTTTGTTTTTTGTGTGAACTGAATTTATTATTTAATTTTTATTTGTGTATACGTAACATTTTTTTTATATTTTTAAGAAAAAGTTTTGTAAGAAAAATAAAAATACACTCATTTTGATATAAAATTAAATAACTTTATATAAAATATAATAAAGAAAAAATATGTTTCATTTCACATCACCATACATATATTTTTAAGCTTAACAATAAAAAAAGATACGAAAAAAGTATACATTTTAATAAAAAAAATAAATAAAATTTTATGCTTAAAATTTAAATAAACATTACTTACATTTTCAAAAATGATTTTAATAATGTATTTAAAGTGAAAAGTGAAAAAAATCATAGTTATGAATAAAAATATAATAATAATTTATTAAGAATGTATTCAAAATACATACACACTTATGACAAAAAAATATAAAGAAAAAAAGAAGCATTTAGGTTGGGAATCCATAATGTTGCTTGAAATTCGAAAATTAAATTGGCGGGATAAATTAAGACTTAAATGTATTTTTTTAAGCAACATTTAGATTTTCAAATCAAACAAAAAAATTACATTTCTTAAAAGAAACAAAAATTAATTCATCAAATTTAAAATCATAAAAAAATATTACAAACAAAATCTTAAAAAAAAAATAATAATGAAACTGTTATATTATTGACAAAACAATAACAAAAAACAAAGAAAAAAATCTCATGTGAAAAAATAGTTAAAAAAAAGTAATAAAGATAAAATACTTCCAAAATAATATTGAAATTGCATTTTTCTTTAAACTAGTAAACACGTAAGATGAATAGACTTGAATATTTGATGTACTTTTCTTTTAAATATAAAAATATTACAAAAGTTAATTCCACGCTTAATTGTTTCAAGCAAATGTAAATGATGTATCCGTTTCCATTAACATCTCCTCCAAACGCAATCCTATGCGTTTGCGATTAACATCAATTTGTACTATTGAGACTGTAACACGATCACCGATATTTAATCGCATTTTACCCATATTACTGGTATGTATTAGACCATCACATTCTACGCCAATATCTACAAAGGCTCCAAAATGTGTTATATTAGTAACGGCTCCAGTTAACACATCACATTTTGACAAATCTGTTAGTTTTGTAAGACCCTGTTTGAAAAGGGGACGTTTATCAAAATCACTGCGATAATCTTGGAAAAGTTCACGTTGCAAGGCTTGAAAAACAACTTCCAACTGGAAAAAGAAATTATAATAATATAAATAGTAACGTATAAATTGTTAAATCTAAATTATTGTAGAATTTGAGAAAATTTTATTTAGGGAAAACTAATCAGAGTCTGAGAAATTTTTTAAGACAAAAAACTGTCATAGAAAATGAGATTTTTTTTAGACCAAAAATGTCTTAAAATCTAAAAAAAAAAAAAATAGATAAAATGGGGAAAAAAATTGTAAAAAAAAATTATTATGAGAACAAAATAAATTATGGAAAAAAAATTTTAGAAAAAAAAAAAAAATGCTGGGTAAAAAAATGTTTTTAGAGGAAAAATGTTAAGTTCGACCTTGAAGAAACATAGAAACCTTACAATGTAAAAACACTTCTTTTTTCAAAAAATAAAAACAAACAAAAAAAGGGAAATTCGGATGTATGGATACCCTCCACAATGTCAAAAGGATTATTTGTAACAAAAAAAAATTCAGAAAAAAAATTTTTTTTTGGTGGAAAAAAATTTTTTTTTTGTTGGAAAAAAACATTTTTTGGTTGAAAAAAAAATCCGCGGAATTTTTTTTTTGTAAAAAAAATGTGTTTGTGCTTGTTTAAATACCATTCGGTAACCAATTTTGTTCACATTTGTCAACCAGCATCCGAATTGAAGCATTTTATATTTTTAGGTTATGTAGAATGTACTAAAATATTCGAGGTATCCTTAAATTTTCACTCATAACTTTTGACGTCTTAACCGATTTCGCTTAACATTCGCACTACCAAAGATTTTTTTTTACGTATAAAACGTATATCAAAGAAACCCATCCGGGGGGTTTTGGTAGTGCGAAGGTTAAATGCAAACTGATCGGGAGAACTTCCAATAAATATGATAAGTTTCAGCCATATCTGTTTAATATTTTGGCCGTGATCGCCCTTTCAACAGACAGACAGACTGACGGACATCGCTAGAATGTCTAAGAATCGATCACTGATCAATAATATATGGGGCATTCCATGTGAAATCGGACACTTTGAAAATTTTTTTTTTAGATTTTCCCAATTTATTTACAGTTTTTAGTACCCTTTGAAAACTCCTTCGTGGTAAATTTTTATATTTTTTTGATGACCCGTTCAAAAGATATCGAATTTTTAAAAATTGGTAGTTTGTTCCTTTACTCAAACTTCTTTTACTCATAACTTCTTCAATAATGGTCCAATATAAATTTTTTTTTTTTAAATTTTGTTTTTTTTGCGTACTTTCTAAAAAAAAATCCCAAAAAATTCTTAAAAGCGCTCTAGTATGCGATTTTTAGTTTTTAAATTTAAATCTTATTTTTAAAAATGTTTGTACTCTTCGATTTTTTTGAAATTTTTTTGTGTAAAACTCCTATCGATTCTAAAAATTTTTTGCCCAGGAGGATCGTGGGATAACGATTATTACTATTTTTTTTTAAATTTTTTGAAAAAAATTTATTGTAATTTTTCAATCTTAAAATCATTTTTACTGCTCCAATGGTGCGTCATAGAGGGGTCATTTATAAAACCGACCCCATTAATTTTTACGTCTTAACATTTCTTTGGAACAAACTAATACCCTATCTCCAATTTCTAAGGGGCTCCCACACAAAACAACATTTTTTTAAATTTTCTCCAACCGCTCTAACTGCCCTAATAGTGCCCTTAGAGCAACAAAATCTATAACCGACCCACAATATTTTTTTAGTCCAAACATTTTCTCTGAACAAACCTACCCTCAATCTATAATTGTTAAGGCGGTCCCCATACAATTTTTTTTATTTTTTGTAAATTTGTTTTATTTAATCAGCTTCTACCGGTCCAATGGTGCGTCCGAGACGAGTCATTATTGAGACCAACCCCCATTTATTTTTACCCTCAAACATTTTTGTAAAATAATCCACAGCCCTATCTCCACTCGCTAAGTAGGCTTCCATTCAAAATTACATTTTTATAAAATTTGCTCCAACTGTTATTTGTATGGGAGCCTACTTAGGGAGTGGAGATAGGGCGTAGGTATGTTTTACAAAAATGTTGGAGGGTAAAAATAAATGGGGGTCGGCCTCCCTAATGACCCCTCTCGGACGCACCATTGGACCGGTAGAAGTTGATTAAATAAAACAAATTTACAAAAAATAAAAAAAAATTGTATGGGGACCGCCTTAACAATTAGAGATAGAGGGTGGGCGTGTTCAGAGAAAATGTTTGGACTAAAAAAATATTGTGGGTCGGTCATACATTTTGTTGCTCTAAGGGCACTATTAGGGCAGTTAGAGCTGTTGAAACAAATTTTTAAAAATGTCGTTTTGTGTGGGAGCCCCCTTAGAAATTGGAGATAGGGTACAAAAAACAAAAATTTTGAAAAAAAAAATGAAATTTGGACCATTATTGAAGAAGTTATGATTAAAAGAAGTTTGAGTAAAGGAACAAACTACCAATTTTTAAAAATTCGATATCTTTTGAACGGGTCATCAAAAAAATCTGAAAATTTACCACGAAGGAGTTTTTGAAGGGTACTAAAAACTGTAAACAAATTGGGAAAATCTAAAAAAAAAAAGTTTTTCAAAGTGTCCGATTTCACATGGAATGCCCCATATACTTTATGGGGTCTTTGGCCAATAATTTGATGAGTTACAGACGGAATGACAAACTTATATATACCCTCTATCACTAGAGTGAAGGGTATAAAAATTAAAAAAAAAAAAAATTTGGTGAAAAAAAAATTCCGGGAAAATTATTTTTTTTCTAAAAAAAAAATATGTTTCTATTTGTTTAAATACCATTCCTGTATCCAATTCTGTTCACATCTGTTAACCAGCACCCGAATTAAAGCATTTTGTATTTTTAGGGTATGTGGACAATACCAAAATTTTTGTTTATAACTTTTGAAACGATATCGGTCAAATCACAGTACATGAGTAGTAGGTTCACAGAGGTGCATTTGATGTGTGTAAGTATTAGTGACAGCACAAGGTGTAACTTTTGACGTTTCATACAAAACGTAAACAAACAACATAAATACATAAGCTCACACGTACAGTCACACATACAATAGGCAGCATATTGGAAAGTACGCAATTAGCACCATTTTTTGCATACTAGTATGTACTGTGGCCCAAATGCAATACCAAACTGTTTGGAGCAACAACAAGTAAATGTGTTAAGATTTACTGTTCAAAAGACAGACGGACGGACAAACAGACATCGCTAGAATGTCTACGAATCAATCACTGATCAATAATACATTTACTTTATCGGATCCCAGACCGATATTTCGGAATGACAAAGTGAGTTTAAAATTTCAGATAAAACGAAAATATTGCGACCTGTTTCGTGCCCACAACGTTTACAGGGAAGGACAGACAGACGGACGGATATCGCTCAATCCACTCTAAAGGCGCGTTTAGACGGGAAAGAAAACCCCTAGATTTAAAGTAAAACACAACTCTGTGGTAATATAGTTTTGACTTTAAAAATTGTTGTGTCAAATCTCATTTCTTTAATATTTGTTATTGCTTACCATTTTCATTATATTATTATTTGTTTTCGCACATTTAGTCAATAATTTGTAGATTGGAAACCGAATTAAAGTAAATAAAAAATAAATATAATAAAATTTTATTTGACATTCCAATTTTAAAAGTTACCACAGAGTTGTTTTTTACTTTAAATCTAGGGGAATTCTCGCCTTAAAAGTGATTCTGAGTCGATCGATATACATAAAGGTGGGTAGGACCAATATTTCGGGTAGTTACAAACATCATCATTTTTTTGTAAAGCATTTTTAATGATTTTTTACATCAAACATTGACAAAAAATGTTTGTGTCCTAAACTTGGACAATTTTTTAAAATTTAGTCGAAATTTTTCCTAAAAGCTTTTTCAACGAAATTTTTACTCCAAAACGCAAAAAAAAATTTGCTAAAAATTTTTGTGCCCAGAACTTCGAAAATTTTTTGGGAACTTTTAAAATTTTTAAAAATTTGTCAATTTTTTTCTAAAATCTTTTTTAATAATTTTTTCTATTCCATAACGCAAAAAAATTGACTTTCTGGGAACATTTCTTCGGGACTTAGAAAATTTCAAATATTATTTTTGGGACTTAGATAATTTTAAAAACTATTTTCGGAACAATTTTGATATATCCTATTTTCTCTGGCCACAGGATAAGTATTTGAGACGGTTTAGTGGTAAGTTTTATTGACACTTAACTTTTTAGTAACATGTCGCGTTGTCACAAGCCACGAGATTTTCCTGTATTTCGATGAGTTACAAACGGATGACAACTTATAATAAACAAAGTTGATGGGGACTCAAAAAATATCTCAGAATCTGAGAAATTTTCCAGACAAAAAGCTTCTCAGAATCAATACCTCATTTACATATAAAAAAAAATACTTACTCTTTCCTTAGGTATTTTAAAATCTTTCGCCAAATCATTTATATCGGATGAGTTTTTATAGCTTTCTATTTTCTTTATAAAGTCATGTGAACCGATATTCTTTAAATCTAAATTGCATTTAGAAATAATTCTGAAAAAGAAATAAAAATTACTGGTTTAACACAAACAAAATGTATATTTAGGCAATTCACATAAAAAAATGTAATAATGAAAATTTCCGATTTTTTTGTGGTTTGTTTCACAAAAAAAAAATGGTGATAGTGAAATGAATGCACTTTTTGTCGTTATAATTTTAAGATTTTTGATTAAAACTACTAATGAAAAGGAGAAAAAACGAAACACTGAATTTGATTTTATGTGATTCGGAAAATTTCATGTGAATTGAAAAGTTAAAAACGTCAACCTACTTTTTAGCTACCATATAACTTTCTGGATGTACCCATGTACAATCTAAAAGATTTTCAATAGTACCACCTAAACTGCGAGGATCTATGCGTATAAAACCAGCACATTGTACAAATGTCTTTTCACCAATCGATTTGACTTTAATTAAATCTTTGCGTGTTTTAAATGAACCATTATCCAAACGATGTTGAATAATTTTTTCAGCTTTTTTCTCAGTTAAACCAGCAATGTGTCTAAAAAATATGTGAAAAAAATTATAAACTAAATTTTGTATTGAGGATAATTTGTTTTCCCACTCACTTCAGTACTGTTATACTGGCCGTATTAATATCTACACCCACATAACTTACACATTCTGAGACAACTTCATTTAGAGATTCTGATAATTGTTTTTCGTTTATATCATGTTGATACATGCCCACCCCAATATGTCGAGGTTCAATTTTAACATATTCACTTAAGGGATCATTTAAACGTCTTGCTATGGAAACAGCACTTATTTCATTCATGTCCATTTTAGGAAATTCTTTTTTAGCTACATCACTGCAGGAATAAATAGATGCACCCTGTTCGGACACTATACTATAGCGTACATGAGCTGAATCGATGATGCCCAATTCAAAAAGTTTTGATAACCAAAATTCTGTCTCACGACAAGCAGTACCATTGCCCAAAGCAATTAATTTGCATCTGAAATTGAACATAATTAAACGAGATGTGTTGAAGAATTAATATAATTAATAAAGACTTCAACAGACGATTCAACATTAGGTCTATTCGATTACCTTACTCAAATCTACTATATTTTACTTATTTTACTACAGCTGGAAATTTTCAATACAAAAAGTAAACAACACTTTCCAGTTGTAGTAAAAAATAGTAAGAAATTTGGGTAATCGAATAGACCTATTATGTACAATCTGCATGTATTTTTATACAGTCCAATATTTTATACAGTACATTTATGTATGCCAAACACTGTTGCCAACTATTTTTAACCAAAAACCTCTAGATTTCACGAAAAAAGCGCTAGAAACCGCCAAAAATTAATTTAGCGGGGAAATTTTAAAATTTTCCCGCTAAATTACAAAAAAAAGCGCTGAAAACCGAAAAACTTGGCATTTTTGATTAACAAAAAAGAAAAATTTAAAAAAAAAACCCCCAAATTATTTTTACTACAAAAATTTACTATCCATTAAAAACGTGCAAGAAACGGTCGAAAAATTTTTAGCGGGAAAATACAAAATTCTCCCGCTAAATTACAAAAAAAGCGCTAATATTCGACAAACTTGGCGTTTTCGATTGAAAAAAAAAGAAAAATTGGAAAAAAAACTCTAAATTTGTCCCACTAAATCCAAATAAAAAGCGCTAGATTTTCCCGCTAAAGCACCGTTCCCGCTAAAACCAATTTTCCCCCGCTAAATCCAAACAAAAAGCGCTAGATTTAGCGGGAAAACCTCCAACTTGGCAACAGTGATGCCAAATTTAAAAAAAAATGCTTTAAGAATTTTTTTTTTTTACAAATTTTGAAAAATTTTCTGCGACAAATTTTGAAAAGTCTGTGGATTGTATTTCCCGGAATAATTCATAACACTGTGACAAGTTATTATTAACCCAGCACGGGTTGTTTTCTTAAGGGACAGGTCCAGTGACATGCCACGAGTGTTGTATCCGGTGTTGAGGCATTTCCACACACGTGACCTATCAAGGACCGGTTTCTTTTCCTGTAGCATTTCAACATACAAAAATATCTAAATTTGATATAATTCTTGTACTGAATTAGGCTTCGCTAGTTTTTCGTTATGAGTACTTTAAATAATAATAATTGAATCATTTATATACATACTTATGCCTTGTTAATATTTTTGCTAATTGTTCACCCCAATGTTCTGGATCAGAATTACGTTTATGCGGATATAACACACCAGTTTCTAAAACATCTGCTGTTTCAGAGATTAAAGCATATTTACAACCATTTGTAAAACCAGGATCAATACCCAAAATACGTTCCCCCTTTAAGGGAGACATTAACAATAACTGTTTAAGATTTTTAGCAAATACATCAATAGATGCTTTTTTAGCCAATTCATTCAAGTCAGATCTTATTTGGCGAGATAATAAAGGTTGCACTGAAAAGATACTAGAAATATTAGTAAATTGATTTTAAATTGAATTTTTAAGCAGGACTTACATTTTTTAGAATAACATTCTTCAAAGGCTTTATTAAATACTTCAAAACGTAATGGATATTTTTCACCCTCTTCCATAAATATGTTGCGTACATAACGTTCAATATCTTTTCTAACATAATCTTCTACTACTATTTTAACTGATAGAAATTTTAGTTTTTCAGCACGATTTATGGCCAATATTTGATGAGGTTTCATATAGCGTACATCATTTTGATAATCATAATAGGTTTCATATTTTGAAGCATCATTTTTATTGTTACTCTTATGACCTGACGAAGTTGAGGCCGCTTTAGAATCTCCATCTTTGACAGTGGGAGCCTTAACTTTAGAAGTTTTCAATACAATGCGATGTACACGTCGTCTAAGATGGTAAAATGAACAAATTATAAAATGTTTGGAAATTTTTGTAGTATATAATTTACTTACAGTCTTCTTAATTCTTCTAAGACTCCTGTATGTTTACTTATATTGTGTGATATTATATGACAAATGGCATTTACAATTTTATCTTCTGTATCCATATCTGGATTTTTACGATCAACTAATGATCTTGTAAAAACTTGTGGCAACTCGCCGTATAGTAAACGATCAGCATATTCTTCTAAACCTAAAGCTTTAGCTCTTTCAGCTAAAGAACCTTTACTAGCAGGTTTATAAGGAGCATACTAAAATTAAAATTAAGATTTAGATTTTGAAAGATAAAAACTTTTTACTTTGTATAAAACATTTTTTTTCTAAAATAAATTTGTAGCCCCATCCACAAGAAAAAGAGACATTATGCTCTTTAGTACAAAGTTAACACGCCTTTAGAGAATTTCGAAAAATTGTATTTATATATAAATACAATTTTCCGATATATTGGTATACCAATATATATTAGAGTTCGTTTGGTGACTATGTCATTTCATCTGTTTATCGGGTATCATCATTTTTTTTTTAAGGTTTTAGGGAAACTAAAAAGAATGCCGGTATTTTTTTAGAAAATCTTTCGATTCTACAGCAAAAAATAATACAATGGCAGTTTTTCGAGCTCTTAAAAAAGTTACAAAAACCCATAGCAAAGGGCGAAAATATCGATTTTTAAAAAAAAAATGTTAAACATTTTTTTTAGTCATGCACGATATAGAGGCAGTTTTTGCTAAGAAAATTGGTACATAAAGCACCTTTCTATCATAACCCATTAAAAAGTTATAAGGCTTCAAAGTTTTTTTATAACGACAAAATTATAAAACACTGACCGACATTTGAACAATTTTTGGATGGGTCTGCGGTCTGGACACTCCTTTTCGATTAACTTCTCATTGCTGATTTCAAATCTGGTTTCCTAAATTTTCCATAACGTCAGGTTTTGAGAAAATTGAGGTCAGAGTTTACAAAAAACGCATTTTTGTGCATTATTGAGAGCATTTTTTGTGATATTTTTGGATGATGCTATGGGATCGTACCACTCGTTTTCGATTAACATTTCGATGCTGGTTCTAAATATGGTTTTCAAATTTTTCATTTTTCTATCACGTCATATTCGAATTACAAATATGGAATATTCGAATTACAGATAGAATTTTCGAATTCCAAATAGAATTTTGGAATTACAAATGGAATCTTCGAATTTAAAGTAAAATCTTCGAATTACCATTGATCTTTTTCGAATTACATCTGTAAATGCGTTTGCACATTTTACCTAAAGATAAAGATTTTTTTGTTAAAAAAAACAATTTTATACTTACCAAAAATTCCAATTCTTCTGTGGTTTTAGCACACATCATCTCCGTACGTATATCTTCATTGATAACACTTTCCTTCTCCAATTGTGTAACAATTGTCTCCGCCTTTTTACGTAAATTTACAATTTCCGTATAAGTGTTTTTAATGTCACGCAACTTTTCCGGTTCAATGTGATCAACCAAATCACGACGATAACGACAAATAAATGGAATGGTATTTTCATTTTCAAAAAGTTGAACAATATTTTTAGCAGCTCTTGGCTCAATATTAGTAGTTTCTGCCAACAATTCATCAATAGTCCAAACTTTGCGGCGTGCTGTAACAAGAATAAATGTGTATAAGTAGATTGATGTAGGTTAGGTTAGGTTAGGTTGTAAGTGGCTGCTGACGTTTTACGTCAACACACGTAGACTCTGAGGTCCATTGTGATACCACGGGATCGTAATAGGTTTCCCTACTAGTCCCTGTCGTTAAACCAGTTTGAGCTTCTTATGAAACTCCTTAGATGTTGAATTTTGACATCCGACAAATCTGAAAGATCGTACAGCTCCCTAGATCCCAGTGAAGCAAGTCGCTGACCAGAAAGTGCCGGGCAATGGCAAATAAAGTGTTCGATGGTTTCCAACTCCTCTTCATCCATGCAACTTCGGCAAAAGTCATTCGACGGCACATTTAACCGCTCTGCGTGCTTCCCTATAAGACAGTGTCCGGTAATTATAGAAACCACCGTTGAAATCTCTCCTCTTGGAAGCGATATCAGCTCACTTGTGCGCCCCTGATTAAGAGAAGGCCAAATCAGTCGTGTTGTCTCACACGTCCATCCATTTGCCCATCTTTGATTAGTCTCCGTCGCAGAACAAAGCCGTAGGTTTTGCTTGCAAGTTTCTAGAGGCATACCAACACATTCCAATTCTGTTGGAACCTGTAAGGTAGTTCCTAGTCTTGCAAGCTCATCGGCTTTGCAATTCCCTGGAATGTCTCTGTGCCCTGGGACCCATATGAGTCGTATGTTAAACTGCTTGGCCATCTCATTTAAAGACGTGCGGCAGTTAAGGGCAGATCTTGTTTTCAGAAACATTGAATCCAGGGACCTGACCGCGGCTTGACTGTCAGTATAGATGTTGACTGCGGTTGTAGACAAGACATTGCAGCTCAACCAGTCAGCCACTTCCTTTATTGCCAGCATCTCTGCCTGGTAGACACTGCAATGATCTGGCAATCTACGAGCTAGGCTCAATCCAAGCTCTTCCGAATGGACCCCAAAGCCCACTTGTTCGTGCAGCCTCGATCCATCTGTGTAAAAACTTATGGTAGCTCCACTTCCCGGAGTATCCCCCATCCAAGACTCCCTGGATGGTATCATAGTGGTAAAGTGGCGCTCAAAGAGGCTCAAAGAGGGAGCACAATCCACATTTTGTGGTATTGTTATCTTTTTCAAGATCGCGCTATGGCCACAATCGCTGCTCCTCCATTGCAGCGTGCTATTAAGTCGAATTGCCGACGCAGCTGCATACTGCCTACCCAATATGTCCAAGGGTATCAGGTGAAGGAGGATTTCTAATGCAGCCGTAGGTGTAGTACGAAGAGCACCAGTGATGCACATTGACGCCATTCTCTGTACCTTCGTGATAAAGACACAGTTCGATTTTGTTTCTAAAGCAGGCCACCAGACAATGATTCCATACAGCACAATTGGACGCACCACTGCTGTATAGATCCAATGAACGACTTGAGGGCTAAAACCCCATCGTTTTCCAATGGCCCTTTTACAGGAATACAAAGCAATCGTTGCTTTTCTCACCCGTTCCTCAATATTACGCCTGAAATTCAGCTTCCCATCTAGAAATACTCCAAGATACTTGGCTCCATCTGAGAAGGTGATTTCAGTACCGTCCAGGGAAATAGGATCAAAAGCAGGAATCTTATTTTTCCTTGTAAATAAAACAAGCTCTGTTTTACTAGGATTAACTCCTAGACCACAGTCTCTTGCCCATTTAGACAGATCTTTCAGAGAACCCTGAAGAACGTCCCGCAATGTTGGCAGATGCTTCCCCTTTACCGCTATCGCGACATCATCAGCATATGCGACAACATGACAACCACGTGCTTCTAGAGATAGTAGCATTGAATTCAGTGCCAGGTTCCAAAGAAGCGGCGAAAGAACACCTCCCTGTGGTGTGCCCCTATTGACAAATCGAGATATGACGGACGCTCCCAATTCAGACGTTACACATTGGATCCTAGAAGCGCATTTGAGAGCCAAACAAATGTTTAGTTATTTACAAAAATTGCTCATATTCGCTAAGTAGACACCCTAGGAGAAAGAAAACCGTTCATAAAGAGAAAATCCATTGTTTAGTTTAGTCAGGACATTAATTCAAAGTAAGGACTTTTTCCAAAAATTTAAAAAAAATATTTTTTTTGAAGACCTTTTTTATTTTATTTTTTAAAACTACTTCCAATGATGCGATTTTCCTGAAATTAAGTGAAGATTGTAGCTATAACTAGTACCTTTGTTACCCATTTTATTGTTTTTAATATTACTCTTTGTAAGTAGGAAATACAGACCATCAAAAAGTGTCAATGTTTGAAAAATCAGAAAAAACAGTTTATATTTTGGGTTGCAACTTTTGTGGGGAACGGAAGGGAATGGCGATTCTTTTTGTACAATAAACTAGAAGTATTACTTAATACTCCTGGGGTAGAAACTTTTGCAGCCAGTTGCAGCCGCGCCCTGAAATGAGGTTTAAAGTGGTGTCTATTTACGAAAAAATAAATATTTTTAAAGTGATTATTTTTAAAATAATTTAATTGTTAATCGTTTTATTACAAACTTTTACTTAAATGACCTATATTGTTAACAGATAACCGCGGTTTTCAATAAATACTGATTTTGATACCCTACCTTACTTTATTAAGGCATAAGGAGTTTCACCTAATGCTTGTAACTAAAAGGCTTTCTTGACCGCGGTTAAGGCCAAAATAACTGGAATAGAAGAAGATATTGTAAAACGGGTTGTTATAATACTTCTGTGTATCAACGTAAATGAAAAAATTAATTCAGTTAAGTTTAGAAAACACATACATGTATCTGAAAAATTATAAGTTGAAAGGCATGGTTGGTGAACCATGAGTCCCATTATGCATACAATTCTAGCTCATGACATTTTTTATACAAGAATTGTGATTGCCCATTGGTATTAAAATAACATTTAAAAAATATTTGCCTTCTTTCATGACAATTATCGGAGCAGGCTCTGTAAAGATTACATAGGCATTTTAAAAACTATAAAAAAAAACTTTAACAGAGAAAACTCAAAAACCAACAACCTGCAAGACGTTTTTAGTATGTTTATGATTGAGTCCAATCCAAATATATCCCTAATAAGACAGACAAAAAAGTTGGAAGTACTGATTATAGAGTATTGTGTTTAAAATATTTTTTTTTTACAAAATAACTTCACAATTATTGCAAATAATGCGCATTTGCCGTGTGTTGCTTCTTTGTTTGATATATTTTCCCATTAATTTGTTTAAAAAATTGAAAATGATAATAGATAGAAAACAGTTAATTTTGCTGGTTATTTTAGTGTAGGGTGTAGACTTTACCAAAATATGAAAGAAACACTTTGTATTGAATGGTAAGCTGTTATATTGTCGCTTAAATTGCGTAACTATTTTAAATAATTGACCTCCATTTTATTCTTTTATATGAATAAATTAACCAACTTTGCCTTAAATTTACAAGTAGGGTACTAATGCGAAAAATGTCCAATCCACATGTGCGGGTTCCTTAAGGTCTCCAGTTTTTATAATGGTAAAGAATGTCGTGAAATTCCTATCCGTTCAAGAGTTATAACAAAAAAACGTCGATGCGCGCCTTTTCCATACAAAGTTCCCAATGTGCGTTATACGTCTACTGGCAAGTAGGCTTTCCACCATTAAAACGATTTCGCGCTTTACTTCCAGACCAGACAATGCTAATATTATCGATTCTGGGATGACATTATTAAAAGCCCCCTCAATATCAAGAAAGGCCACCATAGTGTACTCCTTTACCGAAAGCGATCTCTCGATGGTACCAACGAGCTCATGAAGAGCTGTTTCCGTTGATCGTCCCTTGCTGTATGCATGTTGCTTTGTCGAAAGCAACCTCGGGTCAATCACTCTACGCAAATATGAGTCTATCATTCGTTCCATTGTCTTTAACAAAAAAGAAGACAGACTAATTGGTCTGAAATCCTTCGGAGCTGTGTGGGAACTTTTCCCAGCCTTCGGGATAAATACGACTCTGGTATCCCTCCATTTTAAAGGAATGTACGACTAGTTGATGCATGCTGTGTATAGATTATACAGCAACGGGGCTATATAGTCCGACACTTGCTGCAACTCAGCCGGGATTATACCATCAGGTCCCGGGGATTTATAGGGCCTGAAGCTTTTTATCGCCCAGATTAATGTTGGCATATTTATTATTTCCGAAGCAATTTCAGATGCTTGGGCGTCAGAACGTTCCAAAGCTTGAAACGGCGTCATGGAATTGCCCGGAAAATGCGTGTTTAAAAGGAGATCCAGCGACTCTCCACTGGAGGAAGACCACACCCCATTAGGATCTTTCAGGTATCCCAGGGTGCAAGGAGAAGAAGCCAGAACCTTGCGCAGCCTGGATGCCTCAGAAACGTCTTCTATGTTTCCACAGAAGTTTTTCCAAGAATCACATTTTGCATTTCTGATCATCTTTTTATAACTCTTAAGTTGCAGCCTGTATGCAGACCAGTCCTCGTCCGCTCTTGAAAATTTAGCCTTATTAAAGAGCTTTCTGCAGGAATCTCTGCTCGTCTGCAACTCATTTGACCACCAAGGTGGCTTTTTTTTCCCTCTAGGCTTTGCAGAAGGGCAAGACGCATCCAGGCACCTATTACAAACATTTGTTATATGGTCAACCAGACAGTCAATTTTCGCCAAACTATGTGGTTTAGATAAGGGTACTTCATCCAAAAGCAAAGAAAAAGTCTCCCTGTATTTCACCCAGTTTGTTCTCCTCAGATTTCTAGAGACTGTCTCAATCGGGGCACGCTCCCTGAGTAAAAACTCAATGTAGCGATGATCTGAGAAAGAATGCTCTTCCAAAACTCTCCAGTCATCAATTCTATCAGACAATGTATCTGATACAAGTGTTACGTCAAGAACCTCTTGCCGCGTACTTGTAACGAAAGTTGGTTCACCACCCTTGTTACAAATATAGAGGTTAGTGCTTAACAAAAACTCCAAAAGTGATTCGCCTCTATCATTTGTGTCTGTACTTCCCCATATCGAATGATGTGCATTAGCATCACAACACACTACTAACTGGTGTCCCCTAGATTCAGACTCCCGAATTAGACCGACAACCTTCTCCGGGGGTATTGACCCCGGATTAGGAAAATACGCAGAGGCGAGCCAAATAGACTTCCCATGAAGCTCTAAGCTAGCCGCTGTAACATCCATATCACTAAAAGTTGATAAAAAGAATATATTTAAGCCATTTTTTGCCAAGATGCAGGCTCTTGGTGAGCCCTCACCTTTGGCAACCACCAACTTAAACCCTTAAGATTGATGTAATAAACTTCAAGTTAAAACTTACCCCAAAAACTATTTCTTCCTTGCATCTTCTGACGCGGTTGTTCATCATAAAGACTATCATTGTTTAAATCAATTATATTGGCCGTTTCCGGTTGTAGACACTGACCATCTGCTAAATCTTCAGTGCTATCGATTATTTCTTGTATTTCGTTGTCCTCAGTTGCTGCCGTATTTGGTGGTGTATTTTCATCAGTTTCACCAACATCTACGGGTTGTTTTTTTGCTCTTGGCTTGCGTGGTTTTGGTTCCTTTTTTTCTATAGGAGCAACTTCTTTAGCCGGCTTCCTTGCTGTAACCTTAACAGTACGTTGTCTTTTTTCGGGTGAAGCTGCATAATTTCCCTCTCCATCGCTGTCTGATATTTCTATAACTTTGGCCACATTTGTAGCAGCTCGTCTTTTGGGTCTGGTAGATAAAGACATTTTTAATGTTATCACAAAAAAAATTGAACTTCAACTCTTTTGTTTTGTGGTTGTGAAAATTTAAAATTTGGAAAATAAAGCGCAAAAATTGAGTTTATAAATCAGAAATCAGTGTTGGAATGTGTGGCACATATGTGCCTTTTTTGAAATATTTCTTTCGCATGAGTGTTTCTTCACAATACAGCAGCAAGCAGCAGTCAGCAAAAATTTTTTTGCGGCAACAACAAAATACATGTAAAAATTTTGCTGTCTGCTGCTTGCTGCTGTATTGTGAAGAAACACTGAGACCTCATGTACTGTGGTTAACGGCGTGGCTAAAATCTATAAAACTCCGGCTACACTTTCCATAATTATGTAGACATAAATGTCAAAAGGATGATACAGCTTTTTTTTAATCCTGCAGCACAGCTGACATCAAATTTAATATAGTACTGTATTAAATTATATAATAATTAAAAAATGTTTTGTTATGTTGTCTGCTGTTTGCTGCTGTATTGTGAAGAAACACTCATGCGAAAGAAATATTACAAAAAAGGCACATATGTGCCACACATTGCGGCAACAACAAAATACATGTAAAAATTTTGCTGTCTGCTGCTTGCTGCTGTATTGTGAAGAAACACTTCGGCTTTTAATGTGGAGATACACTTGCTTCATGCAACAGGGCGATTCAAAATGTGTTAAAATTTAAAACAACGGCTAAACAAATATCAGCTGTCTTTTATTATGATAACTAAACACAGTTTCATTAATCGTAACATAGACTGAAGCAAAATTTGTAGAAAACTTTCATTAATTTATTAAAAAATATAGTAAAAAATTACATAAAAGTATGTCTGTTATAAAAACAGTGTTATTACAAACAAGAACAAAATATTTAGCGAATCATAGACGTTATTTTAGCACTAAGGATATTCGTAATATAGGAATTTTGGCCCACATTGATGCCGGTATATTTTTTCATTAATTTCTTAATTCAACAAAAATTATAATAAAATATAAATTTTCAAGGTAAAACAACTACTACAGAGCGTATGCTTTTCTATTCCGGTAAAACTAGATCACTAGGTGAGGTTCATAGAGGTAATACTGTTACCGATTATCTTTCGCAGGAACGTGAACGTGGTATTACAATATGTAGTTCTGCTGTAACATTTCCCTGGAATGACAAGAGGTAATTATTTAACAAAACGGTTTATAAATAATTTATTTAATAAGATATTACTTTATTCAGAATAAATCTTTTAGATACTCCCGGTCATATAGATTTCACCATGGAAGTAGAACAATCTCTTTACGCTGTGGATGGGGTTGTGGTGGTTCTAGATGGTACTGCTGGTGTAGAAGCTCAAACGGTTACGGTTTGGTCACAAGCTGAAAAACATCGTTTACCGAAGATAAGTTTTATTAATAAAATGGATCGTCCTGATGCCGATTTTGATAAATGTGTTAATGATTTGTCCAACAAGTTAGATGCACTACCCATATGTTTGCAGTATCCAGAAAAAGATGAGAAAGGAAATTTATGTAAGTTTATGTTGGTTTAATAGATTTTAAATTAAGACTTATACCCTATTCACACTTACAGTTTTAAACCGTTTTTAGCAATTATTTTTAGCATTTTCTGTCAATATACTGTAATAGAATAAGGAAAGTGCTAAAAATATTGCTGCTAAAAACGATTTAAAACTGTACGTGTGAATAGGGTATTATACCCTATTCACACGAACAGTTTTAAACCGTTTTTAGAAATTATTTTTAGCATTTTCTGTCAATATACTGTAATAGAATAAAGAAAGTGCTAAAAATATTGCTGCTAAAAACGATTTAAAACTGTACGTGTGAATAGGGTATAATACCCTATTCACACTTACAGTTTTAAACCGTTTTTAGCAATTATTTTTAGCATTTTCTGTCAATATATTGTAATAGAATAAAGAAAGTGCTAAAAATATTGCTGCTAAAAACGATTTAAAACTGTACGTGTGAATAGGGTATTAGAAAATTTAGTAAAAAGTTTTGAATCATGATTTTCAATATGAAAATTTCCTATTTTTTTTAGTTTTTATACTCTATTCACAGTTACAGTTTTAAATCGTTTTTAGCAATTATTTTTAGCAGTTTCTGTCAGTATACTGTAATATAAAGAAAGTGCTAAAAATATTACTGCTAAAAACGATTTAAAACTGTACGTGTGAATAGGGTATTAGATTTCACTTCCGAAATTTTTTTTCGTTTTGTTTTACATAAATAAATTTGGATTTTGGTGAAAGTAAAACGAATGCACTTTTTTTACTATAACTTTTTAACTATTTAAAAAAAATATTTTATTATTTTTATTCGATTAAAATCTCTTTTCGAACAATTAGTGTTGGTTAATAGTTTGTGTAATACCCTATTCAGTTTTAAACCGTTTTTACAATTATTTTTAGCATTTGCTGTCAATATACTGTAATAGAATAAAGAAAGTGCTAAAAATATTGCTGCTAAAAACGATTTAAAACTGTACGTGTGAATAGGGTATTATACCCTATTCATACTTATACCCTATTCACACGTACAATTTTAAACCGTTTTTAGCAGCAATATTTTTAACACTTTCTTTATGCTATTACAGTATATTGACAGAAAATGCTAAAAATAATTGCTAAAAACGATTTAAAACTGTAAGTGTGAATAGGGTATTATACCCTATTCACACGTACAGTTTTAAACCGTTTTTAGCAGCAATATTTTTAGCACTTTCTTGATTCTATTACAGTATATTGACAGAAAATGCTAAAAATAATTGCTAAAAACGGTTTTAAACTGTAATACCCTATTCACACTTATACCCTATTCACACGTACAGTTTAAATCGTTTTTATCAGCAATATTTTTAGCACTCTCTTTATGCTATTACAGTATATTGACAGAAAATGCTAAAAATAATTGCTAAAATCGGTTTAAAACTGTAAGTGAGAATAGGGTATTACAGTTTTAAACCGTTTTTAGCAATTATTTTTAGCATTTTCTGTCAATATACTGTAATAGAATAAAGAAAGTGCTAAAAATATTGCTGCTAAAAACGATTTAAAACTGTACGTGTGAATAGGGTATAAAACTGTACGTGTGAATAGGGTATAAAACTGTACGTGTGAATAGGGTATAAGTGAGAATAGGGTATTACAGTTTTAAACCGTTTTTAGCAATTATTATATAATTTTTTTTTTAATTTCAGCTATTTATGATATAATACGTTTGGAACGCTTAACCTGGAATTCTCAAAGCCTTGGTCGAGTTTTTAAATCAGATCCTGTAACGGATGAAAATTTACTATTAGAATTACAAGATAAACGTAATGCTCTGATAGATCAACTATCTGGTATTAATGATAGTTTAGCGGATTTTGTTATCAGTAGTGAAGGCTTTGACAAGGTTACAAATGATATGATTTATACGTCCTTGCGGCATGCTACTTGTCAACAAAAAGTTGTTCCAGTACTACTGGGTTCGGCATATAAGAATGTGGGTATACAAAAATTAATGGATGCTGTGATAGATTACTTGCCACATCCTCAAGAACGTAATCAACTGTATAACTGCTTTGAGTAAGTTGTAAAGTAGATTAGTTTTTTTTTGTAAATAACATATTTATTATCTTTAGAAATGATTTTGTGGGTAAAGTTTTTAAAATTGTACATGATAAACAAAGAGGTCCTCTAACTTTAGTACGGATTTTAAGGGGTGATATGAAAAAAAGTATGCGTTTAACTTCTATTAAAGGGCAAGCAGAAACTGTGGGTAAAATATATGAACCGTTAGCCGATGAATATAGAGAAATTTCTTCAGTACAAGCGGGAGATGTAGCCATTTGTTCAGGCTTAAAGGTACTTTCTTTAAAATTAGTCTATTTTTAAATTTATTTCATTATTAAATATTATATGTTTTTAGCACACAGTTACCGGTGATTTGTTAGTAACTAGTACTGCGTCTCTTAAAAATGCCCAAAAACGTTTACAAAAAATGCTTGGAAGAAAATCTGAAGAAAAAACAGAAGTCAGTGAAGATATCGAGACAGATTTAATAAATGAAATATTTTCACTAGAACCCCAAATACCGGATGCTGTATATTTCTGCTCGATTGAACCACCTAGTGTGTCCTATCAAAATGCTATGGAAATTGCCTTAAAACAGTTACAAAGAGAAGATCCCAGTTTAAGAGTATCATATGACAGCGTAACTGGTCAAACGGTTTTAGGTGGTATGGGGGAACTTCACATGGACATTATTAAATCACGTATATTAACAGAATATAAAATTGAAGTTGATTTGGGACCACTACAAATAGCCTATAAAGAAACTATAGAAGATCATGCCCTTAGCACATTTAGTATAGAAAAGGAAATTGCTGGTTCAAAACAAAGTGTTTCCATAACTTTAGAATTGGTTAAAGACAACAAGGAACTGTTTAGTATTTATAAAACGCCTGAAACTACAAATAATTTACAAGCTTTAAGACCACGAACAGTGCAAGTTATACGTAAAGGTTGCATTTCTGCATTGGAAAGAGGTCCGAAAGTTGGTGGTCAAGTGGTGGAGATACAAATAAGATTGCATAGTGTTACTATAGGTAGAGGTACTGCCGATTCCTTTTTAATGGCTGCAGCAGGTCAGTGTGTGCAAAAGGTAATAAATAGTAGTACTTAAAATTAACTTTAATTCTATCGGACAAAGACTTTTATCTTAAGGCCAATTGTCACGGTTACCACAGAGTCAGCCAAACGGTTTTCAATGTGTTGTGTAAAAAAGGAATGCATACTTTTAGGCTTAAAGAAATAAATAATAGGCCTTTTTTGTTGGCAAACTTTGATTGTTAACATGCGTCAATACGAAAAAAACGAAACGTTAACTTCCATAAATTCCTTAATTTAATTAAGCGTCGTTTGGAATAGTTTTGTAAAATATTACACATTTTCGATGAAATATTGATAAAAATATCTTATTAAATGCAATTTAGCTTGAAAGCAACACAAAAACATTTATCTTTTTTATTAATACCAAAGAGAGTCATTAACAATAAGAGAACCATTCACAATGTATGCAAGTTAATTTTTAACTTCTAGAATTGTGAGCGTTAACACTCACTCGAACTTTGTATGGTAGAACACTGATAATTATGCCAACAAAAAAGGCCTAATATTACGTATGATTTTCGCCATTTGTTTATGTAAATGTTTCTGAAAATGTTAAAAATTAATAGACTTTCTAGTTAAAAAAATATATATTTTAATTGCAGGGATGCCACTAAGGAAATTCGAAACTAAAAACGGGATAAATTAAAATTAGACATGAAACCTAAAATTACACTTGTAGTTTCTTCATCCAACACTAACGCAAACAACCAACACTAATCGTCTGGAAACAGATTTACAACGAAAAATTTTTAAGTGCTTAGTAAAATATAACTTTTCATAAAAAGTACGTTTTTATTAAAAGTACCAAATAGTATTTTATTATAAACTAGTTTCTATATAGTATTTTTCATGAAATGCTTCAAAAAAGGACTAAAATAGTACATTTTTAGAAAAAGTACCAAAAGTACTTTTTTATAAAAAGTATCAAAAGTACTTTTTATAAAATGAATCAAAAAGTACTAAAAATGTAAATCTTTCTAAAGTAGTATTTATTTTTTAAAAATTACTAAAATAGTACCTTTTTTTAAAAAAAAAAAGTACTAAAATTTTACTTTTTACCAAAATAATATTTTTATAAAAAGTACCAAAATAGTATTTTTTACAAATTAATATCTAAATAGTACTTTTTTATAAAATTCTTCAAAAAGTACTAAAATAGTATAAAATGTACTAAAAAAGTAATTTAAAAGGAAATATCTCTAAAATAGTTGTTATTTATAAAAAGTACTAAAATTGTACTTTTTTTATAAAAAAGTACGAAAAAAGTACTCGTTTAAAAAAAGTACTTAAATACATTTTTTTTAAAGTACTAAAATCTTACACATTTAACACATTTGAAATTTAACACACTTGAAATTAATATGTATATATTCATTCCATTTATTGTATTATTTATCTTTTGACTGTTACAACAACAACAACTAGGGAAATTCGAAATTACACATGGAATGATTTCAAATTACACATGAAACGTAAAATTGCACTAACGCAAACACAAACATTCGTCTAAAAAGTGATTTTTAAAAAATATTTTTATTAATATTTTTATAAAAAAGTACCAAAATAGTACAAGAAGGTAATAAAGTAGTACGTTTTTATAAAAATTACTAAAATTTTACTTATTACCAAAATATTTTTTTTTATAAAAAGTACCAAAATAGAACTTTTTGATAAACTAGTATCTAAATTGTAGCACTTTTTTATTAAATGTTTTTAAAAAGTATTTAAATAGCACATTTTTTAGAAAAATCTCAAAATAGTACTTGTTCATAAAATGTACCAAAAGAGTACTAAAATAGCTAATCTCTCTTAAATAGTAATTATTTATAAAAGTACTGAAATAGTACATTTTTATAAAAAAAAATATTTTTATAAAAAGTACCAAAATAGTACTTTTTTATAAACTAGTATCTAAATTGTAGTACTTTTGTATTAAATGCTTTTAAAATAGTACTAAAATAGCACATTTTTAGAAAAAGTACCAAAATAGTACTTTTTCATCAAATGTACCAAAAAAGTACTAAAAAGCAAATATCTCTTAAATAGTAATTATAAAAAATACTAAAACAAGACTTAAATTTTGCCTTTTTCTAAAAAGTACCAAAATACTTTTTTTATAAAAAGTTAAAAAGTACTTACATCTTTTTATAAAAAAATCTAAATTAGTACCTTTTCATAAAAAGTACTTAAATATTACTTTTTAAAAAAAAATGTACAACAAAACAGGGCTAAAATAAGCCCAAATTTATATATGTTTCACATTACATTTGAATATTTTATCAAAATATTCCAATGTAGTGAATTTACACATAAAATACACATAGAAACTATTAGACATAAGCTACACATGCAGCCGAAATTTACACTGCTTTATTGCGAAAAAATGGAAAAAATTGTATGCTTTTTAAAGTAAAATAATTGATTTTTGATCTGCTCTGTAATACGAAAAATGTTATTGTGACAATTGACCTTTATTAATACTGCGCTTGGAAAGATATGTTTCAAAATATATTTTGTTTTCTAGATTCTAACTGAAAATGGCACCCGTTTATTGGAACCAATTATGGCTTTGCAAATTGTAGTTCCCAGTGAAAGAACTTCAAATATTTTATCGGATTTAGCACGAAGAAGAGCTGTTGTCAATGATGTTTTACCCAAAGGCGACAGAAATAAATTGATTTTAGTTAATGCTCCCTTGGCGGAATTATCAAATTATTCAAGTATTTTAAGAACTATAAGTTCTGGAACTGCCAGTATGACTATGCAACCATGTGGTTTTGCACAAATGCAAACAAATGATGAGGATCAAGCAATAAGAAAAGCCCAAGGATTCGAATAACTTGTTTGTTTTTTTATTTATTTATTAGAATAAATTGTATATAAAAATTAGAACTCTGAAATTTTTAGTTTAACCCGTGAAAGAAATTCACCTCTGAACACTTATTTTCCGGTTTGAATTTTGATGATCAATTTTAGCAGTCTTTTTTATTCGACTGGCTGCTGGGCTTTCAAAAAGGCAAAAATTGCATTTTTCCCCATTTTCAACCACGAATAATTAAAATTTTAGACGTGATGGAAAAATTTGGAGAACAGATTTGAAATCAGCGAGTCAATTCTTTAAATTTTTCTATAAAACTTTAAACCAGAGCCAAAAACTTCTGATTTGTTGAGCGTTATTATTAAATGACATGTTATTTAAAATGATTTATGTCGATAACCTAAAACAGGAAAGTTTTTTAACTTTAAAAAGTCAATTGTTTCAAGATTGCAATTCATAAATTTCAGCTTTTGGCCTTTAGAGTTATATATAACGAACCAATTGGTATTTTAAAATTTTGTTAACAATTTTGTTATGGCTCATATATTTTTAATTAAACTACCTTATGAAATTTTAATTAAAAATTAAAGAAACTTTTTAAAAAGTTATCTAAAAAAAATCAAAACAAACAAAAATCTTGATAAAAAAAATATATTTTCGTTACTATTAAAAAAAAAAAAAAACAATTGAGATAAATTTCAAGTTCTTTAAAATAAACATAATCACGAATAAGCGCGTAATGGCATTTTCAACACAAAAAGATTTTTTTCACGTACCATTTATGAATGAAAATCATGAATATGAATGTAATAAGAAGGCATGTGTTAAAATGAAGACTTATGAATCCACCAACGATGATCGAGCTTGGTCACAAGATAAGACTAAACAAACGAAATTTTTAATTGATTTGGTTACATGTCAATTTGAGGTTTGTAAAAAACAAATAGTAAGAATGGGTATAAAATTGTTATTTTTTTTAGGCTGTCCGGGGTCATGTTGAAGATGACGATAGCGCCCAGGTTAGACGAACTGATTATGGTCCACCAGCAGCTGCAGCTAGGAGTTATGGTAGTGTTTCAAGAGATGATGTAGCTGGTGATGTTAACGATATAGCTGCAGTTGAACTTCCTGCAGGCGATGTAAGTTTTTTATTCTGGACTTTGGCACTAATATACATACATATCTAAGGTTCATAGGTTGGTTGAGTTCGTTAATGTGTAAAATGGGAACACAGGAAAATTAAAGTTTTAAAGTATTATATGAAGGGCTTATTGTAAAAACTCGATAAGCAACATTCCATTTTATGGTGGTTTTTGCCTTAAAACTCTTAAAATAATGTAGAAAATATTACTTTTGCAGAACTTTCATTCTCAATATACTTGTACGAAGGGTTAAAGCAAGACTTCTGCTAAAAAAAAAAAAAAAAATCTGTCAATGGAACATCAGCAGAAGGCGAAAAACACGAAAAAATAAAATGTTGCTTATCAAGTTCTTGCAGTAAGCCCTTCATATAAATATTCCTGATCAAAAATCCGGCCACTTTGTTTTTAAGTTTTGATGTTTGCCTAAGTGCGTTTTCGTTTTTTTTTTCGAGAAAATCGCATTTGAATATTGAATTTTATAATAATTTTATAATTTTCTTGTATTTTCTAGTTCCAACATGGCGTATGAGTTACACAAACGAATTTCGCAAATCTATGTAACTCATACGCCATGTTGAAACAAGAAAATACAAGAACATTACAAAATTATTATGAAATTTAATATTCAAATGCGATTTTATCGAGAAAAAAACGTAAAACGAACTTCTAAATTTTTTGTGTGGATAGACAAACATCTAAACTTTAAGAAAAAAAGTTATCGGATTTTTGATAAATTGACTTTATACAAAAAATATGAAAAATTTCAGAACGGGTTCTGAAAATTTTCCAAAAAAAAAAAAAATTATTTTAATCAATAGCCCATATATAAAAATATAAATTTTTAGGATTGCGGTGCATTTCATTTTAATTTGGTAAATATTTAATTAAGGCAACTCGACACAAATTTGAAAATTTTTTCAATATTTAGGCACGCCTCCTAAGCCCAGGTTCTGAAAAATTTACCAAAAACTAAAAACAACGTTCTTAGTTCCGTATAGGGCTATATAATTAGGGTGAACATTTTTTTCTGAGCTTAAATCAGTACGCCCAAGTTTTTATTTTTTTTTCTAGAAATAACTAAAGTGACGTTCGGCCACTGTTCGGTCAAATTTTGACCGAACTTTACCGAACACCGTTTTTGTATGTATTGCTTTTTATCGTCTTAAACGTGTGTTGACGTAAAACGTCAGCAGCCACTTACAACCTAACCTAACCTATCGTATTAAAATTAAGCCATATTACCAGTACCTCAAACCGGGCTATTGTTAAAAAGAAATATTTTTTTTTTCCAAAAAAATCAACTTGAGCTATATTTTTCCACTTTTTTTAAGTATACAAAAGTAAAAATATTTTTTTTTAACTATTAAATAGTACAACTAATAAAAAAAAACACTTTTTTTAGTTGTTTTTTTTTTGTAATTATTCTCAAAAACAATTTTTTTTTTTAATAAAAAAAGTTCGGGTACGGGTTCGGCATTGGCGTAGGAAGCCAACATTTCTGGGGGGGGCTAAAGCCCCCCAAGATTTTTTTTAATTTTTTGGTATTTTTTTTTTTAATAGAAAACCCCAGACCTATTTCTGAAGCGTTCCCTTTAACATGCGTCTAGGTGTCCTAGAAACGAATGCTCCCCGAAAGCGGTTAAAAATTCATATTTTTTTTTTTAAATTTTGATTCTGTAGATTTTTCGGAAATTTAGAACTCCTAGATATGTTTTGAGAATGAAAGATTTTTAATGTTTTTCCTATAGTAAAATCATTAGATTACTATGATTTTTTTCAAGAAAAAGTTCTGATGATTGCAAAAGTTGTTGATTATTAGTCAAAATTCTCAGATTCTTTCTTTCAATAACTTTTGTCTACAAAAACCCCCTTAGAATTTAGAAACTTTTTTAAATCAAAGAAGTTAAAAAGTTTTCCTGAAGGTAAACCCCTAAGATTCGGTAAAGTTTTTATTACTGACAAAAACATCAGATTCATATAAAAACTTTTTTCAATAATTCAGACTATTTTTCAATGGGAAAAACTATTAGATCTTATATAATAACACTGTAAGTAAAATTTAAACTTTTGAAATGACACACAAAAATGCCGAGACACCCCAACTTATTTTTTGGTCATAGAATCTAGTGGTATACTCCGATTTAAAAAATTAGCTCAAAATAACGAGACATTTCGATTTTAAATTTGCAAATGTAGAGTAAAGATAAAATAGATTAAAAAAAAAATTATAAAATTCATCAAAATAAGAGCAAGTATTGTTCCATGTCCGCTTGAAAATGGACGTCGATTATTTCTAGATATAAATTTTGACAAATAACAAGTTTTTAACAAGTTTTTTAAGTTTTTTCATTCAAATAAAATGAAAAATCGCCTTAATTCTACTACAAATTTAATATCGAAACATCTCGGGATTTTGAGCTAACTTTTCAAAACGGGGTACACCACTGGATTCTACGACCCAAAATTAGGTGTCATTTTCACCTACTTACAGTGTAATCATTATGAGTCCTTAAGACTCATTGAATAATCATAACGAGTCCTAAAGACTTAGGCCTTTATTCATAATACTTAAAGTGTACTTAAAGTAGGTTTATTTGACAAATATTCATGCAATATCAGTCAAATAAACCTACATTAGATTTAATTTACTCATTATGAATAGCCCAGTTATTACTTATTATTATTTATTGTTGCAAAAATTAATGAAATCATTCAATTATTAAAAAAAAAAAATTGTGAATTATTAAAGTTCTGGGGGGGGCTAAAATTATTCTGGGGGGGCTAAGCCCCCCCCCAGACAGGGCTATCTACGCCAATGGGGTTCGGGTTCGGCAGAACTTTACAAAATGGACCGAAGTTCGGGTTCGCTTTCGGTCTAAAAAAGTGTTCGGTCGGACACTAGAAATAACTCTCTAAATTTTTTTCTATGAGAAAACACTGATGTTTTTTCAACACTCAAAAAATGTCGGTTAAACTAACTTGACCCCAAGTATTTTGAAAAAACAACTGCAAAAAATAACTGTTGTCGTTATTTTGCAGAAAATTTAGTTGACTTCATTTGAATGTTTTGATCGTTTCAGTGCAGAAAATATTCCACAAAATTCCACAGGTTTTGAGAATAAGAAAATCCCTCAAATTTTGAAGACTTTTTCCGTAAGTTTTGACAACTTTTCCTGTAAGAAAATTTCACAGCTAATAAGCAGGTGTTTGTGTTAAAGGCCCTGATTTTCTGAGCGCTTTTTCGAATAAGCTCCGATGACATTACCTCATCTAAGATCTCAGAATCATTTAGATTAATGCAATTTACATCATCTTTCTAAAAATTTAAAAAATCCATCGGCCCATTAAACTTTTCGTTATAGAAAACCTCTAAGATTCTGTGCGCATTTTCATATAAATTTAGGAAGATCAAAATAACCTCATGCTCAGATTCATTTTTGCGTTTTTATAAATTATCTCAATTTAGGACTTCAGTTATAAAAAACAACTCTGACGACTTATATACATATATTATGGAAATTCAAGTTTTTGTACAGAATTTTCGAATAAAATTATTTTTTATGTTGAAAAATCAGTACAATCAGTACATATTTTAAAAAATCAGTACAAATCAGTACAACGTTTTTTTTTGTAGCGCAAAAATTCACGGATTAATCGGGTTTGAATGCATTTCAAGAAATCGGTTTTCGACAGCCAATAAATCGGTATAACCGGTTTTTGAATTGTCAAGATTTCAAAAAAACCTGCCGTTGCAAGCCAAAAAAACGGTTTAAACCGATTTCAAAAAACCGTTCTGATCACCTTTGTCATGAGTCTTAATTATCTTCACATAACTTGGTTCCAGATTTCGGGATTTCTGTAACCTGGTGGTACCCTTATTGGGCATGTGGGGTCCAGCGTTTAAACTTAAGCTCGAAATTACGTTAGCTGTAACCGATATAAGTTTCGCTGCAATCGGTCCTGTACCTACTTACTGAATAGCCAAATTATTATGTTTTTTAAAGGCAATTACAAAATTAATCATACGCCTTATACAGTTTTCAAGCAATTATAATTATAATAAAAGTTTACCAACTTCAAATGCGTGTAAAAAAAATTTAGCGCTGAACCAAAAAGAGCCTCAAGGGCTTTGTTATGTAATATGTCAACTTTCATTTGCATTTGGGTTCATCCCATTCCGATTGTGGTTGTTGCACTGTGTTCTTAATAATACATATAGCCTCATCCGAGGTGTAGCCAACCCCCTGAGGAAAGCCTTTTGTAGCAGCCCACTTTGCTAATTATTTACTGCAAAAAGACAAAAAAAAATTGTGTCTGGGATTTTGAAAGTTATTTTCAGAACTTAGAAAATTTTGTTATGTCCTATTGTTTCCAGCCACGGGACCTTCCTTTGGTGTTTATGACATCTGCCTGTTTTTCAACTTTTCAAGCAGCTTTATCAGGGTTATTCTATGATATTTTCGATAACTTCACACAAAAATTGGTAATTTATCGAAATTCTCGTAGAATAACCCTGATAAAGTTGCTTGAAAAGCTAAAAAACAAGCAAGTATCATATAGGCATTAACGAATACAAGTCTTTTTTGTTTCCGGGAAAAAAAAGTTTTCCAAACAATTTCGAAACTTAAAAAATTTTAAAAAATTTTTGTTCTTTTACTTCACATGCAAAAAAATTGGCAACAAATTTTTTAGTCTGGAATTTAAAAATTAAAAAAAAAAAACTTAACTCCAAACGCAAAAAAAAAAAATGTGTCTCCTACCTGGAAAATTTTAAAAATTATTTTTGGGACTTACATTATTTTGATATGTCCGATTGTTTTCGCACACGGGATAGATATTTTTTAGACAATTAAGTGATAAGTTCAATTTTTAAGCCTTACGGTATATTTTGAAACTGCGACATCCTTTTTTTCGCCGTGTTGCTTATATACTTTTTCTGATTAAAACCTTTTTTAATTCTTAGGGTTTACTATTCCATAATTTAGATAACTTAACTGGTCGTGATAGTTTACTCGAATGTGCTAATAATCATTTGGCGGAATATCAAAAACTTTTAAATATTAAAAGTACCCTTGAAAAACAACTGGAAGTTTCAAATGAACATCTTAAAACCGCCAAACAAGAAAATAAGAAAATCAAAGAAATTTTAGACAAGAAATTAGATGCAAATACTACCAAGGACTTTTATAATAAAATACAAAAACTTATTGCTGCTGGAAAGTTGAGCAAAAATGAAGAAAATGAAATGTTACAAATCTATCAAAAAATGGACAACATGATTAGATCTAATGAAATATTACAGGGAGAAAATTATTATTTAAAACGTTTAATAGAAAAATTGTCGGCACGTGTAACATTAGAAAATATTATTACCGAACCGGAAAAATCTAAAGATATTGTATATTTGCAAAAGGAAGTTAATCACTTGCGTAAGGAATGTATTATGTTGCGGCAAATTGAAAATAATTATCAAAAGATAAAAAAACAATCAAGTAAGCAAACTTCGATTGGAATATCTGAACAATATGCTGAAGATATTAAAGCTATTATAAAGGAGCGTAATAGTTTGAGGGAAAAGTGTCAATCTTTCAAAGATTTAGAAAAAAAGGTACAGGTTTTAGAAAAACAAGCATCAGATGCTAGTAAAGTGACTAATCAATTAAGCAGCAATTTGTGTAATCAAACAGATTATATAAATAAAGTAGAAAATGAAATGCAAAATATGCAAAAATATTACGAAAATATAAATCAGGATGCCCGCTTGCGTGAACAATGTTTAAAGGTTACCATAAGAAAATTTTATCAATTAAATTTTTTAATAATTCTACCTTTGTTTAAATCAGGCTCAAGTCGAGGACTTAAAAGGAGACCTAATTAAAGCTAAATGTGAAGCCCAAAAAGCTGAAATGTTAAAAATGGAAGTAGGTTGTCTAGGTAATGAAGTTCGTAGACTTAATATGGCCTTAAGTGATTATGATTGTCAATATCAACAGCTTGTGGTAAGTTATAAATATTATATTTAAAAACTAAGTTTCTTTCATACCAAAGATGTTTGTTTTTCTTTTAAATTATTATTTAAAAAGTACAAAGTTAAAAATTTTAAAAATTGTGGTTACAAACTCTTAACTCAAATCGATGTTGATGATTATTCTCACAAAGAGAGTTAAATTCGTGTTGAAATCTAACCAAAAATATAAAGAAAACTTATTTAAAAAAAAAAACAACTTTAAACCTTAACAACTTTAAAAAAAATGCTTTAAGAGGAGAGGATATTTATAAGTACCCAGCCAGAAATTGCCAACCGTTCCAAAGAAAAATTACTGGCAAAGTAATTTAGTTTTAGTATAGCAAGCTCTTTTTAGTAAAGTACTTGGTTTTACCGAATTTAGTACTTTACCAGTACTAAAGACGGTTTCTTTATTTGAAATATTTTTTTTATAATTTAATTAAATTTTAACATTTTACAACACTTAATTATGTTGTAAAGTTATTGCAATAGTGTCATTATCAAATTTATTAAGAATACACTTTGATTCTACTTTGTGGGTACTGATTTCAATGCTATTGGCTACATTCAATTAAAACATTGACTTTCAAAAAAATATCATCACATTTGTATTTAGACAGCTTTCTACATAAAATTTCAGTAAATTTAATTACATTTTCATTGTCGTGTAAACATACGTTATCTTTATGAATTGGTTTTATTTTAAAACCATTAATGTTTACGAAAGAAAATAATAAAGAAACTTTTGATTCCGACTTTCTTTTATATTCCTAGATAGCATTTGGAACATTTGTTAAGAGGATGTAGCAATAAATTCGCGAATTTCTCCATTTTTTGATGTTTTTGTGAGATTAGCCCATAAAACTTTGCTTTTACCATCATGTTGAGAATCGCGAAAAAACTTTTTTATATGCCAGCATCATTTTACGAGATAATTCAAGGGTCCGTCTTTTAGTATCCCAGCAAAAAATAAACGAAGTGGTTCAAAAAGAATTAGTGGTTTCACTACATACAAAGTAGCTATAGGTGCCGAACTTCATATTCCGTAGGAAGTACTTTTAAAATCAATTCCAAAAATGCTACAAAATAACAATAAAAACATCTTTCACCAGCTCTTTACTTAATTATTTTGAAGCACCTCTTTCATATATTCTCAGATCACCACAACATATGAACTTCTTTTTCAACTGAAACACTTAGAATGGGTGTGATACACGAAGTATGCAATTTTTTCTACGTTCAGCTTCGAATAGATTTAGGTTTTGCAAAAATGGTGACAAAATTTAGTAATGGCATTTCATTTATCTTTATAAGCTCTAAATAGTTCTAATTTTGCTGAAACTCTAGTGAATTTAACATGGCGGTGTCGCGCAAAATAAGTAGTTTTTTTTTACTTTTTTTAAGTAGTAGTACTCATACTGTTGTCATAGTTAGTACTACTCATACTGTTGTACTCATACTGTTGTCATAGTTTATGTTTGCATTTTTGCACTACTTAAAAAATGTATTTTTAGAATTCATTAGTAAGTAGATTTAGTAAGCGATTCTGACGATGCCAATGTTCTAATAACATTACTAAACATCGAAAATGCGACTGGGTCGCGACCTTATACACTTCATTACATTAGTTCTGCTGGTCAAAAATCCGGTCTCCACACTTTTCCATCACATCTGGTTTTTGAGAAAATTGTGGTCAAAGTTCAAAAAAATCGCCGTTTTGGTCATTTTTGGAAACTCATAGCGGATGAACCCGATTTGATGGCGACTTCAAACTAACAATAAGTCGAGGGTTAAGCTAAAACTTTCCTCTTTAAGATGCAGAACTCATTTGGTCAGTCGCCTCAACTTTTTGGGCTCCAATTGTATTTCAATGCTGTCATATCAAAAAAAAAGTTTTTGGGGGAAAACACTTTATTAAAAGACAATTGGTGCTCCTAAGGTTGAAGCGACTGATGAATTGAGTTATACGTCTTTAAGAAGAGCAATGTTTGAGCTTTACCCTTAAAAAGTATGGAGACCGGATTTGTGACCAGGAGAATAATTGTAATCATGTTTATAAGCCTTATACTATAAGGTGGCGTTCCATTCGAATAAGTTTTTTTTTCATATGCTTTGTAGCGGCAAAAATCGTTTTTTTGGGAACAAGACATCATTGAGAGACAATTGGAGCCGTAGGGGTTGAGGCGGCTGACCAAAAGAGTTCAGAATCCTTAAGAGCAATGTTTAAGCCCTAGCCTCGACTTATTTTTAAGTCGCTATCATATCGGGTTCATCCGCTATGATTTGGCAAAAATTAACAAAACGGCGATTTTTTTTTTAACTTTGACATCAATTTTCCCAAAAACTTGATGTGATGGAAAAGTTTATGGAACAGATTTGTGATGAGTAGAACAATTGCAATTAACTGTATAAGGTCGCGGCCCAGTCGCATCAATATTTTTCAAAATGTTTAGTAGTGTATTTTTTAAATAATTATCATTTGAGGGTATAAAATAAAAGTTAAAAAAAAAATATTCCTGGGGAAGTTTTAGAAATTGCATTTGGTGCGTGAACTTTTTTTCACCAAAATTAACTAAAGAAATGATTTTTATTATCTGTACAAGATTGCCCATCGCGAGGTTGGATGAGCTTTTTTTTGAAAAAAAAAAATAAAACCCTATTATATGTACATATTTACGCCCACAAAAGACTTTATACTTCATCCGACATAAAATTGTTTCATTTGCTTGACAAAAAAACAATGACCGCTAAAAAAATTGATTTTCGAGGTTGGTTCGCTTCTCCAAGGTGAAACTTTTCCCCTCCGCACAGTGATTCGTTCCCATATATCGAGTGGGCAAAAATAGAATATTGGTCGCAGATTTTTGAAATTTGGTACACAAGCATTTAATTATCTAATCAAGAAAAAAAACGAATTTTTGGAAAAATCGGAGCAAGGACACGCCTACCCCCCATATATCCTGAAATTTAAATATGTGATTAAAACTACAAAAATGGTCACAAAATTCCCAAACTTTGTCAATGTTACCAATTTTGATATAGTATTTTATGTGAAAATTTTTTTCTAGATTGAAGCAAGGACTCGTGTGGCTGCCATATATCCTTTTTCTTAAAAAAATTGTAAATCGCTCAAAAATTACTCGATACCCTTGAAATTTTTTGTAAAAATAATAAGTGATAATCAATAAGTGATGTCAATGTGTGTACCAAATTTCGCTGAAATCGGTTCTGTAAAACAAAAGTTATTTATATATCCTTTTTAAAAACTGGAATAAAGTGTTAATATAGTTTAATCACAAAAATAAAATAGAAAGAGTTGTCAACGATTTTCCAAATTTGGTACGCAAGCACAAAATAATTTAATAGAAAAAAAAATAAAAATTTTCTGCAAATCGGTCGAAGGACATTTGTACCTGTCGTATATCCTGAAATTTAAAAGTGGAGTTTTAGCCACAAAACTTGATATAAAATTACTTAACTTAGTTATTGTCTTAGAAATTTAGATAACCATCGATGTACAACATTCGTATTTTATTTAATCTGAGCAAGGACTCGCGTGGCTGGCATATATCCTTTTTCTTGAAATCGCTGTAACTATTTTAAAAATCTTTCAATTGCTATCAAATTTTTAATATAGATTAGATCAAATAACATTAATAAGTATGCCATTCGTTGAGTTGCTTGCGGTAACAAAAAAGCTGTTAATATATCCTTTTTTTAAATATAGTCAAAAATATAAAAATACATAATAACTGCAAAAACAAAACATTCGCAACACTTATTTCCAGTTGCATTACGAAAATAAATTTATTCAAGATAAGTTTTAAGTAAAGTCGTTTAATACTTGCTTTATTTCTAAGTATATACCCGTTAATAACAAAAAACTAAAAAAAAAATTTTTTGGATACTTGAAAAAAAAAATTTTTTTCGTTTTTTTCAAAAACTTAGTTATTTTTATTATTTGATCGTATAGAAAACAGTCCAGGATGTTAAAAAAATCAATAAAAAATAATTTTTAAGTACGAACTTTTTTTATGTATCTCAAAAAAAAATTTGGTTTTGATTTGGGATACCAACGAAACTTAAATACTGGTTTTAAAGCAAAATGGCCCACTGTATACTTATTTTGTCGAATTATTTACTACAAATTTATGGTATACAATACAATAAAACCCTTTATATAAAAAACACGAAAATGTTGATGTATTTTTTAAATTTATTTACAGTACATAAAATAAATAAAAAAAAAAAATCCAATTTTAGATTTTTAAAAAATTATTTTTTTTTCAACTTAAAAAAAAAAAACTTAGTTATTTTTATTTTTTGATCTTATAAAACATAGTTAAAGCTACAAAAAAAATAAAAAACAAAAAAAATTTGTTCACGAACTTTTTTTATGAGGGCCATTAAAATTTGGTGATTTTGGGGATTTTAGTAAAAGTCATAGATAACTTTTAAAGCAAAACGGCCCACGTACTGCATAATTTTTTTCTGATTTTTTTATTATATTTTTACAGAATACTATATAATATATCAATGTGTAAAGAAAAAATACTTAATATTCGATTTTTTTTTAATATTTTTTCCATTAATAATATAGCTTTTGAAAAAAATTAAATAAAGACACAAAAAAAACCTAACTTTTTTCCAACTTCACACAAAAGCTTAGTTATTTTTATTGTTTTGCCTTATAAACTATAGTCCAAGCTATCGAAAAAGCGAAAAAATAATTTTTTGACTCACGAACTTTTTTTATGCATTCCATCAAAATTTGTAAATTTTTTGGGATTCGGTAGAAAAAATATAGATTTCAGAGCAATACAAAAATGTATTTTAAGATTAATTCTAAAAACCTGCAAATACAACTTTTAGCAAATATATTTAAGTAACTTTGGCAAAAAAAAAAGTTTGTTGATTTCTTTAAAATTAGATTTTTCATAATTTTTTTAGTAAACCTTTAAAAATCAATATTTAGGTTTTAACAAAATAGCGTTAAATTTCCGTACTTTAGCGCCCTCTTGTGGCAACATATGACTTCTTAAAAATAAGAAAAGCACATATTTCTTTTAGTTTACTATCATACTGTTAAAATTCAAAAAATCATTAACATTGAAGACAAAATTTTTTTTTGATTTTTGCCAATGAAACGAATCACTGTGCTCCGGTCCGATTTTTAACTACCTAGGACTATAAAAAATATTTGTACCAAACGTCAAGTGGATAGCTGTTTTATTTTGGACTACATGGTGTTACATACAGACAGACGGAGGGATGATCATAGAACTTCTCAGAATCGATCACTGATAAATATAATATATCGTCACCAAAAATCCAACACATTTTGCTTTTTTAAAGTAGCAGCGAAAAACGTTGTGAAACATTTTTTTTAATTTTGTTCATAAGTCCGTCAGTTTTCATCGGATAGGTCTGAATTTTTGGAAATGGTTTCCGTTAATGAATTGTATCACAACTACACTGAAAAAAAGACATAACTAAATTTAAGGAAAAAATGTCTTAGAAAATTTATCATAAATTTACCTAAAATTTAGTTAAATTTAACTTAAAAATGAGAAATTTTCTTAACTATGAGGAAAAAATTTTAGTTCATTTACTTATAATTAGTTCAAAGTTTTCTTTAAATGGATTTTTTAAATATTAGGAAAAAAATTCTTACAGTCAAAGAAATTTTCCACAAATCTAAGAATCGTATCTTTATTTTTAAGACATATTTCTTAAAAAACAATTTAGTTCAAGTTTAGTTAAAATTTACTAAAAAAAACATCATCGTATTTCTCTTCTTTGAATTGAGGAAGTGTACTTCTTAGAATGTAGTAAATGACTTCTGAGAATTTAGTAAATAACTTCTTAGAATTTAGTTAAAAATTCAAAATGGCGATATCTCAAAAACTAAGCGAGATAGAGCAAAACGGATGAAATTTATGGAATAGCCTAGCTCTGCATATCTGTCGGGGTCTCAAGACCCTAATTTTAGATCTAAATTTTGAAATTCCCGAGATTTTATATATACACATATCGCGGTAAATACTGCCAATACGAGAAAAAGTCCAACGGCATTTTTTTAGCTCTTGACTCGTAGAACACCCGCAAAATACCCGAAAGCCCTCCGATTAATAGTTTTTGAGTTATCCGGTTTTTAAGATTCTCAAGACCCTATCAGGCCCCTTTTTACCGTATCTCTAAAACTAAGCAAGTTAGAGCGAAACGGACACAAATTTTGGGTCAACATCTATGGGGACCCTTAAAGGACCCAACGGGGTCTCGAGTTAAATGGGGTCCGAACCCCATGGGTCCAGGTTCAAGACCCAATCTATTTCTAAAATGTGAAGTATAATTTTTCCCATTTTCTAGTTAAAATTGGATTAAAATTAAATAACTTTGTTTTCCTCATTTTTGGGAAAATTATGAACTAAAACCAAGAAAAAAAATCTTTGGAGCCAAATCATTCCCTCTTTTTCTCAAAATTGAGTTAATTTTCCCAGATTTTAGTTCACTTTTTTTTGAGTGTAGCAAATCACAATTTGGTAATTTTATAGGGGGACAATGCATCACAATCAATACTTCCCAGCATACCTCTTATTTTCTAAAATAGTGGTCACTTTTGTCATACTGTGTTAATATATAATTTATTTAAAATTAAAAAAAGACATCTAATGTACAAATTATTAAATAAAAAAATAATTTTATTCATACATTTTTAATTTTGTAATGGATTATTTTAGTTAAAAAGTTATTAAAAAAAATCTAGGATAATACTTTTCAAAGTACAGGACAAGCGCTTTTCAAAGTACTTTGCCACTACTAAATGGTGTTATCATTTAGCATCTTAGCAAGTACTAAAAACCCAAAAAAAAGGTACTTTGCCAGTATTAATACCACCTTAATAGGTACTTTGCCAGATCTGGCCCTTATGTATTTTTCTGCCTGGGTAGGTTTTATACAATCTTTTAAATTTCTATAACATTTTATGTGGTTTAAATTTGTATGTTAATATGTTAAAAATTTAATTAAATGTAAATAAAATTATTTCATGTTGTAAAGAAAGAAATTTAAATTTTAAAAAAGATTAAAGGAATAACAAGAAACAAGCAAGCTCTGTGTCTTTTGCAAATTGTCATTCAATGTCGTTTCGTTGCCTGTTACAGTTTATTTCGTTCCATGTATGTTTCATTCATTTCCGTAACGTTTAGCCTGGAATCATATTAGTTAGGTGAAACATTCTCTTGAAAACTTTTGAAAACATTTTAACTTTTTCAGGATTTCGGGGTATATGTAATGGTGACTATGTCACTTCATCTGTTTATCGGGTATCACAATTTTTTGGAAGGATTTAGGGCAGATAAGAATGCCGCATCTGTAATCGCGGATTTGGAGCTGATTTTTCTGCAGAGGAAACACAGTTAAATATATTGAAAATCTGATTACACCAGTCGATTCTACACCAAAAATTAATACAATGTCCGTTTTGAACTGTTAAAAAAGTTCCCCACAACAGAGGGTGGATTTTGGATATTGCTTTTAATATATTTTTTTTTTATATTCAGCCTTTTTCGCTCTGCAGAAAAATCAGCTCAAAATCCGCGTTTTGAGATGCGTTGAACTTTCTTTTTATCTCACCTAAATAAAAGATGTTTGAGTAAACGGTATTTATGAAAATTCGTTTCGACTCTGAACCTTTATTAACAACAGTCTCTGGGGCGCGATAGCATTTTTTTTTGCCAGTTTTTAGTTTTCTAGCTCATCAGTGGACTTCAAAAGGCTCTGGAGAGACAAAAAACAAAACGAGAAAACTATATAGTAAGGTGACCATACGTACTCTTTTTTAGAGGACAATACTCTATTTTAACTGGCTGTACTCTATAAAATTTGTGTCCTCTTTCTGTCCTCTTTTTTCAAATACTGTCCTCTTTGTCCTCTTTATTTTTAAAAGTATGATCAATATTGGTTTTTATATTTATAAATTGAAACAAATTTTATTTTACGACGGTCCCCGGTTGTTACTGTGAAATCGTATGGAAAATGTCTCGCCGTGCTTGTTCTATTCATACTCCTACTGAATATTTTTTTTTGCAAAAACAAGTTGTACCCCCTGAAAATTAACTTCAAATTTTTTATGATGATTCCCAAAATATTTTGGTTCTAGCGATAATTTATCGTGAGCTAAACCGCGTCAAAAAAGGGTACTAAACTTGTATTTTTATGAATAAAAAATTCTATTAATTTTTACTGCATTAAAAGATTTTAAAAATCTAACCACAGACTTCAGATAACGAGATGTTTATGTTAGTTTTTTGATGCTTTTCAATTCGATTTTACTGAAAATTAAACTTTGCCATTTTTGTCCGATTTTTACTTTTAATACATCGTCAAAATATGCAGAAAATGTTGAGTTCGAATAATTTCTTTACTTTTTTTCTTTATGTCCTCTATTTTTATTTTCAAAATCTGGTCGCCTTATATATAGTAATGGAACTCACGTCAGCAATTTAAGTCTAGCAAAAATTGCGCAATGTCAAAATTGCAACTTTATTTGCTTGTAATTTTGTAAAGAGTACCAATAATATTACTATTGACATAAAGTGTGAGTCTTTTCTTGCAACCCCCCATCATGTAAAAGGTAATAGAAAAGTGTAAAAGTTGATTTAACATTAAAAAAAGGTTGCAATCTTGCACTGTTGCAAGGGTAAACATTTCTGAAGTGATACATAGTACATAGATTTTCGTTTTCTTTACATTAATAATGGAATTCACATCAGAAATTTTAGTCTTGCAAAATTGCGCAATGTCAAAATTGCAACTTTTATTGCTTGTTAACGACACATTATCTTAAAAGTAATAAAAAAATAAAAATTTGATTCAAAAATTTTTTTTAACAAAAAATTTACAATATTGCACTGTTGCAAGGGTAAACAATTTCTGAAGTAAATACCCTGAATATGTTTTTTATGTTTAAGGTCGCTAGAAATTTGAAATATTGAAAAGGGGTCACTAAGCAAAAGTTAACGAGAAACCTGCCCTATATTAAAAAAGCTTTTTCGTTTTCTTGGACCCAGTTTTAGCCGAGGTTAACTTTTTAGGACAAATTAATTAATATTTTGTATTATTTAACTCTCTTTTAAGACAAAATTTTCCACTCTATTGGTTTTCCCTTTTCTTAATTCTCTTCAATAACTTCACTACTTTTTTTTAATCCGCAATTCTTCAATAAGGGTGTAGTAGATGAATTACAATCCGTAAAATTGCAATGTCTCCAAGATAGACCAACTCAAACTTGTAAAGATCAAACTGAGGAATTAGCCTTCTTTACGAGTGCCACTCTCGATGAGATTATGAAAGAACTGAAAAAGAAAGAAGGTTCTAATGAGGAATTTATAGCGGCCTATGGTTTAGGACCCCAACCAAATGACACCGATGCCGAATACAATAAAGAATGTTGCAGTGAAATGTATCGCTTACAGCAAGAAGTAGAAGATCTGAAAAATCAATTAGAAGCAGCTGGTGGCTATGAGGCCAAATATGCCGAAACTTTAAAACGTTTAAAGGATATGGATGCTGAATACAATAAAGAATGTTGCAGTGAAATGTATCGCTTACAGCAAGAAGTAGAAGATCTGAAAAATCAATTAGAAGCAGCTGGTGATTGTGAGGCCAAATATGCCGAAACTTTAAAACGTTTAAAGGATATGGTAGCTGAAAATATGAAACTCCAACAAGAACTTGACTCTTCCAAAAAGGACATTGAAAGTTTAAACGAAAACCTAAAGCAAGGCGAAGAAAAAATGTTAAATATGTTAGCCAAGATAGAAAAGTTAGATAAGGAAATTAATAAAAATTCTGTAGATGCTAACGAAATTGGTAAAGAATTAGATAATGCTGTAGAATTAGTAAAACAAATCAGTATTATACAAATAGAAAATCAAAAAATGGATAATGCCCTAAGTGTTATTAATTCTCGAGATGATCAGAAGATTATTGATGATTTACGTCGACAGTTGGAGGAAGAACTGACGAATTTAAAGGAATGCCAACAAGATAATTATAAATTAGTACAAGAAGCTACAGAACGCAATATGGATATAAAAACACTAAAAGATATTATTAACCAATTGGAGGCAGATAAAAAAAATCTTGAAGATGAAAGACAAACACTAAAGGACGAAATAGTCAATTTATTAAATAGCCTTAAGAAACGGGAAACCGAAGATGGAAAAATCAAAAAACTTTATGAAGAAGATGAAAAAAATAAGAAAGATAATAAAGATAAAGCTTTGGTTTTAGCAGAATTTGTTAATAAAAATACCGAATCATTAAAATTTAAACTTAATCAAGGTAAATGCTTTGAAAAGGAAATATGCCGATTGTTGGAGGATTTTATACAAGAATGCAGTTTTAATTTTTGCCGTTTAGCGTATTCCAAATCAATTTCGCGTACAATTTGTCATAAAATTCAGCATTATGGTATTCGTAACTTAGAATTTGAGGAGTGTGAATTTTTGCATAAGAAAATTTTAAATCAAGCTGAAAAATTGCTACCAGGATGTTTACTGGATAAGATATTAAAGGATAATATAAAAAAGGTTCAGAGCATGTTATCATCAAAAATTACAGACAATTTAAAATTTTCCGATACAAATACAACGGATATGGAACTAAAATGTTGTTCGTGTAAAACTGAATTATGTTGCAGAAACTCTGAAGAAATGCTTAAAGATAAATGTAAGTCGAGTTATGTATTTAAAAAATAAAATATTGGATATTTTTGGTGGAACAAGTGAGAGTGTTAAATTCGACTCTGTCTAATCTTTTAAAACCTCCAAAATTTAAAAAATATACCACTACCTACAAAAGGTTAATTTTACTTGCAAGGGAAATTGACCTTCATGGAATTAATTTTATTTTCTAGAATAGGAAAAACAAATAATCACGTATTTTTTTAGCGTCCCAAATTCATATTAAGGAGGAGCAAAGGTGAAGGGAATAAACGATAACTTTTCATTTTTTTTCGTTTGTCTCCTATACTATGCAAAGTAACCTTTGGAAAACCTAACTGTGCAAAGAACGTGTCCAAACATGTACAACTTTTCGTCATATTGAGTAAAATTCCAAAAGTTTGGGATTTTTGTGTTTATAACTCGATAAATATTGTATTTTTGGCACGTTGTTAGTTAGTGAGATAGGTCTTATACCTTTAGGTTAAATTCCTCTTATCTGATACAATATATGTCTATGGGCGGATTACTCAATGAAAAGTTAGCTGCTAACTGATGATTTAACGGAGCCTTATGCCAAAATTTGTATGAAAAAGTTAAATTTAACGGAGAGTTAATTTATAATGGAACATTGAGTAATCCAGCCTATGTTAATTTTAATTAAACCCATAAAAAACTGAAAGTTTTTTTTTTTTTTAATGAGTTAGGACAGCTTAAAAAAAATTCGTGTCGGAGGGTGACTTAAGGGAGACTTTCCTTGTTAGCCGAATCCATTGATACCCCCACAATGCCCTTTTAAGTGATAGAATGTCTTAGAATCGATCACTGATCAATGAATTATATATATTTTATGGGGCCCTAGACCGATATATCGATGCGTTACACACTCAACCCCCATATTGGGGTTGGAGGATAAAAAAGATGTTATCGAAGAAAAATTTTTTGGTGAAAAAATTTGCAATAGAAACAAAGCTTTTTGTATTTTTAGGTTATGTGGAATATAATTTATAGAATTATACGAAGAGTTTATTTTCAAACCACCCCTTTTTTCGGGCGTGGATTAAAAACTTATCGCAAGATAAAGCGTATCCCAACGTCTTTCACCGGACGCTCCACCATAAAACGCCTCAGCCACGTTTTTACATTTTGGTGGGTATAAAGGATTTTCTAGACAATTATAAAGTTATCGATATCTCCATGATACAAAATTTTCTATAGTCAATAACAAAAATTAATAAATTCTCGATAACACAAAGTTTTCAAAATAAAATTATTAAAGTATCATTAACGCAAAAATTTCTATAAAAAAAAAAAACAAAGTTATCGATGTATCTATAACACAAAATCTACTATAGGAAATTATTAAGTTATCGATAGCATAAATATTTGTTTAGAAAAATTATTAAGTTATCGATGAATCGATAACACATACACACTTAAGTGTGCATGACAACTGCTTGTTTTTAAACTTTTCAAGCAACTTTATCAAGGTTTTTCTATGATATTTTTTAGACAACTTCACACACAAATTTTGAATTTATCGAAGTTATCTTATGCCTTTATGATACTTGCTTGTTTCAAGTTACTTGTTGCTGCATTTATTAGGGTTTTTCTATGGGAATTTCGATAAATTCAAAATTTTTGGTTTAAGTTATCGAAATTTTTATAGAAAAACCCTAATAAATGCAGCAACAAGTAACTTGAAACAAGCAAGTATCATACGCACTTTAGAAAAACTCTCATAAAGTTGCTTGAAAAGTTCAAAAACAAACAAATTTGTATATAAATTTATTAAATGATCGATAACACATTGCAACACTTTTTTTTGCCCGGGTTCTGATAGCTAGTTTTGTGTAATTGAGGTACGCTAATTTCAAATCTGGTTATCGTTTTTTTGGATCAGCTCTAGTTTTTGAGATATAGCCTAAGGAAACTTTGAAAATAGGCTATTTTTGGCATGTTTGTGAGTCCATATTTACCAAAACTAGTCTTACATCCAAAAAGTGAATGACGATTTTAGGTAAGTTGGATATGCTGATTCCAAAAATGCTCTTACTTTTGTTGAGTCATATTTAGTTTTTGAGATATCGCTAAAATAAAATTTTTAAATGTACTAAACGCACTTTTTCGACTCTTTAGCAGCGATTTGCTCGCGAAAGCGAGCTGATGGAAAAAATTGGATAACAGATTCGGAATCAGCACACTAAAGTCCAAATGAATCAGTTGTCAAAGGTCAGGCAAATTGAAAAAATTCAACTTTTGTCAACCTGTGTAATCAATCGATTTAATTTCTAAATTATAAAAACTACTAATGGCTTTATGATACTTGCTTTTTTCAATGGTTCTATGCATTTATTATGGTTCTATGGGAATTTCGATGAATTCACAATTTTTGGTTGAAGTTATCGAAATTTTTATAGAAAACCCCTAATAAATGCAGCAACAAGTAACTTGAAAAAGCAAGTATCATACGCACTTAAGTAATTGATGTATCAATAACATAAATTGTTGTATAGCAAATTATTGAATTATCGATGGCACAATTTTTTCTTTAGAATAACACCGCTCAACAGTCATTTTCCGGTTTGAATTCTGGTGATCAATTTTAGTAGACTTTGATCTCCTGATTCCAAATCTCTACTCCAAATTTTTCCATCACGTCCAGATTTTTAGTTATTCACGGTTAAAAATTCGAAAAATTACGATTTTTCATTATTTGAAAGCCTGCACAGCAGCCATTGAGTAGAATACAAATCTGGTATAAAGCGCAAAAGTATAATTTGTCTTTGGTCTCCAACATGGAAAACAATTTTTTTCTAATTATTGCGTTTGGTTGGGTTACAATTGCGTTTTAAAATGACTCTGTTAAAATTATCATTTTTGTAAAAAAGATAAGGTAGGTACCTTAGTTTTTTTTTGATATTTTTCAAAGAAAAACTAAAAAAAAATAATTATTTTACAAATTTAAGTTTTCCGTGTTATTTTTCGTATAAACCGGAAGATATCTTTAATGGGTTTAAAAGTCTATAAGAAAGAATGGGATTTTGTCTAAATTTTTAGCTCATCACACTAAAGATTGATCATCTGGTTTTTGTTTTAGAGCCTTTTAAAAATGGTGCTTTTTCTAATTTTTTTCACAGTGTTTTTTTAAAATACGCTTTTGGCCAATAATAGTGCAACAACTTGAAATTTTTTTGATCATATATTTGAGATCATACACTTAGAAAACTATGTAAGTTACTACATGTTAGTTGTTTGTATATTTTACAGTAGTTAGTTGTTTTCAACTACAAAGTCAGTTATTTTTGTATGAAAAATATCAAACAACTATTTCTGTTAGTTATTTTAAGTCGTTTTTTTGAATAACTAACAAAAAGGTACTGTAATGTAGTAACAGTTATTTAATGTAGTTAATTTTTTTTTTTTATCTCTGGAAAATTTTTAAAGTTATTTTTCAAATTTAAAAATAAATTTTCGGTTTTTTATTTTTCACAACTTAAAAAAAAAAACGGAAAAAATTTGGTCTATAATTTTTTTTCAGAATAATTTTTTGAAAAAAAAATATGTATTGATTATTTTATTTTTACTACATTTTAGTTGTTTTGACTACAAATGTAAGTAGTTTTTACTACATAAGTCAGTTGTTTTTTGTCAGTTAAAATAACTAACATTGTTAGTTGATTTAACTGAAAAAGTAGTTGACCCCAAAATAACTTACAAAGTAGTTATTTTAACTGACATTTTCAGTTGATTTTACTAACATAATTTTTTAAGTGTAGTTCAATTCTACTCTAACGCTTTATACCATATTTTTATTCCACCCAGTGGCTGCTGTGCAGGCTTTCAAAAAAGGCAAAAATCGCGTTTTTTCGCATTTTCAACCGCGAATAATTAAAATTCTAGACGTGATGGAAAAATTTGGAGCACAGATTTGGAATCAGCGAGTCAAAATCTTTAAAAATTTTGTATCAAACTTCAAATCGGAGTCAAAAACCTTCGATTTGTTGAGCGGTGTAATCGATATAACGAATAAAATATTAGTTTCATATGTTTAACTAAATTGAATTTCATTAGCTTTTACCTTTTATGCATTTTTCCTAATATTTTTTTTTTTTTTTATTAGTTGACAAGCTTGAAAAAGATTTTCAAAAACTTCAAAAATGTGTGGATATTTTTAAAACATCCCCTTTAGATACCGGCCTATCTTCTGAATATGATGATTCCAATGATGGCGATAAAGACAAGTATGCTCTTAACAATAACTTATTAAAATGTTCCAGTATACTAATCCTTTAATTTCTATAAAAAGTTTAACATTTAGAGCACCTAACAACATCGTTCAACGGAAATCCAGTGGTACAAAACATAAAAAGATTAACGAAGCTTGTTTATTGAAACATCTCGAAAAATGTCGTATATGATGTAGTTCAATTACTGCTCTATTGCAGGAAAAGAGTGCGAAGCTGTATTTTGTAAGTCCCAATTTAGACAGGGCAATTTTAATTGCCACAATTCTTAGTTTATAGGAGAGAGAGGTAAGAGGAATGGAAAGGGAAAAAAACTTGCTCGTACTGGCAATACGTTTTGTTTTTTCATTCGCAACTCTCACTCTGTAGAGTATTTTCACATTTCTTTTTGGAATTGCCGAACAGAATTGCCAGTGTGTGAACATATACGGCAAGTTCAAAAGAGAAAGATAAAAATTGCCGCAATTAAAATTGCCTGTTGTGAATTGGGACTAAGGCTATTTAAAATTTTTTGTTTGTTTAAAATTGTCGCCTATACAACAAATTGTTAATATTAAGCTTCAAGCTCTATTCAAAATGATGGGAATACTCTGTACTACAGAGTTGAGTTTGTAGCTTTAAATTTCGCACATATTTTTGTATTATGGCATCTCACCATCATTGTAAATCCAGCTTTAATTGTTTTTAAATAAAGATTACTGGGACTAATAGCCTATTCACACTTACAACTGTACGTGTGAATAGGGTATAATTTTTAATATAAGCTGTTTTTTTTTTGCTCCCGGGTGAACGTTAACATAAATAATAGCAAAATAACGATCAAAATAAACTTGGCAGCATTTTTCAGGTATTGTATACATTCTACCAACGGCAATCAAACTAAACTGACAACACCCATAAAATTATCGGAGTTAAAATTATACTAGTTAAAACTTAACGGGACCAATGTCCAATTTGTATGGGTTAACATAAACGTGGGAGCAAAAAAACACGACTATAATTAATTGTTTTTGTCAAAATTGTAATAATAGTCTAATTAAGGCTGTGTTTGTTTGCTCCCGATTAAAGTTAACATAAGCTCCCGGGTTAACGTTAACAAAAAGGAATACGAAAAAGCTATCAAAATAAACTTGGCAGTACTTTCCATATTTTGTATTCAATCTGACAATGGGTGGTATGAATAAAAATAAGACATTACTTTTTACTATTTACTTTTACCAAAGTAATTTCTTAAAGTATTTGCTTAATTTTATATGAATAAAAATAAACTTAACTAAATTTACCCGAAAATTCGGCTAAGTAATTTCTAGCAATTAGAAGTGTCAATAACAAAAAATAAACAAAAATAAATAATCAAAAAAATTTTATTTATTTTTAAAACTTAAAAATCGTGTTGTTCTCGTGTAAATTATGTAATTAAATTGGTCCATAAAATAAATATATGCTTAGCCAAACTGTTGTTTTTAGCTTGGTACTAGCCTAAGCGCCTTAAATAAATAATGTAATTTTGCACCCTACTAAAGTGATTAAAATTTATTGTTCAGGTAAGTGTAATAGTAAGATTTGGTGATTCTGGACAAAAACCTTCTACACAATTGTAAACCAAATGTGCTTCTTGTCCAAAAAGATTAATTTATATTATCAAAAATAGAACAACTGATAATTTAACTTTGTTTAATCTGCAGATTGACGATTTTGGTACTCTTTTGGAAGGCAATGCAAACTAGTAAATGAATGGACGTAGATAAACATTTCTCCTCTTGTTGAGCATCGGCATCCATACAAATACGGAAGTAAAGACAATTTGCAAATGGTTAACATCAAGCTTTTAAAATATGAATCTGTTGTAACCTGATTGACAGTTTTCTATAAAAGCTGTCTGATTCTAAGATACTTTTCTAATGGGGAAATCTTGAAGTAAAAATTTCAGGGTTCCCCTTTACAAAAAGTCTCAGACCTAGAAAAGTTTTTTATAGAAAAAGTCTAAGATTATAAGACATTTTTCTCAGATTCGGAGACAATTTTGTCAAAAAAATGTCTTTGATTTTAAGGCTTTTTCTTACAAAAAAGTTTAAGTTTCTAATATGTACATTTTTCTTGTAAAAAAAGTCTTAAAATCTAAAGAATTTTTCTTAAAGAAAACGTTGTAGATTCTGAGACTTTTTTTAGAAAAAGGGCCCTAGATTCTGAAACATTAAAAAAAGATAATCGCAGATTATGAGACATTTTTTAAATGAAAAAACTTGCAGATCTAAGTCATTTTTCTTATAAAGAAAGAAGCAGATTCTGAGAATTTTTTTATAGAAAAAGTCGCAGATTCTGACATATTTTTGCTATAGAAAAAGTCGTAGAAGTTGCATATTCTAAGATATTTTTAATAGAGAAAGTCGCAGATTCTGAGATATTTTTTTTATTTATAGAAAAATACGAAGATTATGAGGCAATTTTCTTATAGAAAAAGTGGCAGATTCTGAGACATTATTCTTATTGAAAAAGTCAAAAATTCGGGGAAAAAGTCATAGATTTTGTACCATTTTTCTTATAGAAAAATTCATAGATTCTGATGCATTTCTTATAGAAAAAATCGCAAATCTGGAGACATTTTTCTTACAGAAATTGTAACAGATTCTGAGGCATTTTTTTATAGATTCTGAACCTTTTTACTTATAGAAAAAGAAACGCTTTTCTTACAGAAAAACTCGCACATTGTGGGACATTTTTCTTTCAGAAAAAGTCACAGATTCACATTTTTCTTTGAGAAGTTGCAGATTCTGAGACATTTTGCAGAATTTTTTCTTGAAGAAAAAGTATCAGATTCTAAGCCATTTTTCTTATAAAAGAAGTCTCAAATTCTAAGACATCTGTCTTATAGAAGACTTCGCAGATTCTGAAACATTTTTCTTGCTGAAAATATCTCAGATTCTGAGACATTTCTCTAAAAGATGAAATCAGATATTCTGAAACATTTTTCTGAAAAAAAGTATCGAATCCAAAACATTTTTCTCATAGAAATGGTCTCGACTCTAAGAAAATTTTTCTTATAGAAAAAATCTCAGTTTCTAAAATATTTGTCTTAAAGAAGATATCGCAGACTCTGTGATATGTTTCTTTTAGACAAATTACCAGTTTCTGAGACTTTTTTAAAATTCTTACACGCATGCTTTCTAAGTCATATTAGTTTAAAATTTAAAAAATTTAGTTAAATTTGCAGATTAATAAAGAGAAAACGCTAAAAATTGCATTTTTATGCTTTATTTGGATTTTTTTAATAAAGGTTTTACAAACTAGTGCCCCCCATTTCCCGGTTCTAGATATATTCCCGGGAATACCGGTATTCCCGGTTCTGATCCTGGAACCGGTTCTGAAAAACCAAAAAAATACTATACCATAAAATATTTAAATTACACTATTTAATCAGTATTTCAGAAACATGTAGTTGTGTTTGTAAAATTATTTAAAAATCATGTAACTATTATTTCTTAAATTCAAAAAATTAAATGGAAATGGTGTTTTTCACATGTTTTGTATTTTTTTTTGGTTAAAGCAAAGAAAAAATTGTAATTTTACAAAATATACATACCGGTAGTACCGGGAATACCGTCAGAACCGGAACCGGGAATACCGGTATTCCCGGGAATGAATAAAGAACCGGGAAACCGGTACCATTTCCCGGTAATACCGAGAACCGGGAATACCGGTATTCCCGGTTCTACGGTACTGACCGTAGGCACTATTACAAACATTTACAAAAATTTAGGAGAAATAAAACTAAAACTATTTGAAATGTGTCCTTAAATATTTTAAATCTATAAATTTTTAAATCCAAGAATAATCCGTGACACAACTTACTTATTACTAGTGTGGCCCTAACTATTTGTCTAGCCACTTGGACTTACTAATATTACTTGTGTAGGGTGAAAAAAATTAAAGTGTATTTAATGCATTTAATGATGGTTTAAATTGAAAATAATTATGTATTTGTTTATGTTTTTTGTTTTTATATTTAACCAATTTAGAAATTTCCGCTAAAATTTTCTTTTTCGCGAAATTACAAATTTTTAGTCTACTCAAGAGTAGACTAAATTTTTTTAAGAAAATACTTAATTTTTTTGCTTTTATTCATATCAAACCAAGTATTTGCTTTTTTCGGCTAAGTATTTGCTTTGTTTATATTTTTTGGAATACTAAATCAAGTAATTTCTTAAAATCAAAATAATTTAGCAAACCGTATAAGCATTTAGTAAATGCTAGTTTTTATTCATACCACCCAATGGCATTCACAATAAACTGATAACACCTATACAATTATCGAAGTGAAAAATTAACGTCCAAAATTTTACAAGTTAAAACTTAAGGCCAATGTCAAATTTGTATGGGTTAACATCATGGTACAATAATAACCAGGTACTATTATTAAAATTATTTGTCAAATATCATATACCCCTTGAACTCAAAATTATAAAAATCTATATAAATAAAAATCAATTGTCGTTCGTTGGTAACAGCATCAGTTGAGAACGGCTGGACCGATTTTAACAAATTTTTTTTTGAAATGTTCGTCATAGTCCAACTTAGGTTTTTACGTAAAGAAAAATTGGCCACGCCCACTTTTTTCGATTTATCTAAAATCGGAAAACGGCTACACCGATTTGCGTAATTTTTTATTTAAATGTTCGTAGTAACCCAATTAAAGTTTTTACTAAAAGAAAAATCGACCACGGCCAATTCAAAGCCTCATTTTTCCATTTATCTAAAATCTGAGAATGGCTGGACCGATTTGACTAAATTTTTTTGTAATGAATTTTACCCATATTCCAATTTTGGTTTTTACGAAAAAAGAAAGTGACCACGCCTACTTTGGCTAATTTTTGTTGAAAATGTTCTATATAATTCAACTAAGGATAGTAAAATTTCCCATGCCCACTTTTTTCTATGTACCGAAAGATCTATAACGGCTAGACCGATTTGGTTGTAGTCCGCAACAGATTTTTAAGTACAGAAAAATTTTCCACGGCTACTTTTACCTTCATTCTTCTTGATACATAAATTTTAAATCATGGAATGGCTGAATAAATTGTCTAATTTTGTTTATAATGTTCGTCATGCCCAACTAATGTTTTTCGGAAAGAACAATTTTCCAATCCTGCGCCCACTTTTGAATGGATTGACCGATTAGGTTAAATTCAAATAAGATTTTTACGGTGAGAAAAGTTGTCCACCCACTCTTTTCTTCGATGTATATAAAATTTGCTCCATAGAAAAAATATAGAATAATAAAATATAAATAAAACTCAAATGTAGTTCGTTGGTAATCGCATCACTTGAGAACTGACCGATTTGAATAATATTTTTTTGTAAATGTTCGTCTTTTTTTCTCGGAAAACAAATTAATCACATCCACTTTTTCGCCTCTTTTTTTCGATGTATCTAAAATTGGAGAACGGCTGGATCAATATGACTAAACTTTTTTTTTAAATGTTCGTCAAAGTACAACTTAGGTTTTAACTGAAATAAAAATTTTTTACGCCCAATTTTATTTGGCCATTAGTAGGACTTTTTGATGTTCGTGACAGTACAACTAAGGTTTTTACGGTAAGAAAAATTTTCCACTTTTTTCAATACATCTAAAATCGAAGAACAACTGGCCTGATTTGGTAAATTTTGTCTTTAATGATCATTTTTGTTTAGATAAGGATTTTACGGAAATAATTATTGTCCTCCCCCACTTCAAAGCGCACATTTCTCAGTACCATTAAAATTTGCAAATTCTTGAGAACGCCTGGATCGATGTGGCTAATTTTTTGGTTTTAAATGTTCGTAATAGTCCATATAATTGTTCGGAAAGAAAAATTGTCCTCGCCCACTTTTTTTCAATATATATAAAATAATTTTTTACTCTAATTCGATCTATTAAAAAAAATATTTCTTAAAAGATAACGCTTAAACTTGGTACAAATGATTTTAAATCCTTGGGTATTGTTAACACATGTACAAGTTTAACTTACCGTACAAATTTTTACACCCACTTTTGTCTAAATAGGTCGACTACTAATGGACCGGACCGATATTGTTATGTTAATTATAGTTCTTATTAAGTTTTTAAGGAATTATAAATGAGAAAAGTGTCCCGAAAAAATGGAAAATTCGGGAAAACTATAAAGGTTTGTTTGAACTCAAGACAATTGCTCACAATAAGAACAATGGATTTGCTTAATTTATTTTTCTGTTGTTCGTATTGACGCTAAGAATTTTAAATTTGTACAGTTTGCAAAGTCGAAGACATGATAATTTTTTTTTTTTAGTTCCTAAAAAAAAATTTGCAAAATGATTATCTGCCTAATCGGGTCTTTATAACCACGCCCACAAATTTTTCTGCGTCAAGAAATTCATTACATTTTTGCAGGCCTGTGTATTTGAAGCGAGCAAAATATAACACTGATCTTACATTTGGGCCAGCAACGCGGACCGGGCCAGCTAGTAAAAATATAAATAGCAAAACAAAAAAACAAAAACAATAAATCAAATAAAAAAACAAAATTATTTATTTATTTTTTTAAAGAAAAATTAAAAAATAGTCTTTCAACGGCTTAAATATACATTTTCATTGAAAATTAACGATATTAATGTACGGCCGACCTCGTTTTTTCTAATGGATTTTTGCAACTTCCTTAAGCAGGCCTCCTCTTCTTAAAATCTGGTAAAGACTTCTAGTGAACTCGTTGATTTGCAGTTAACAAGCTTACGTTTTAGAATGTAACCTGATTTCTTCGGGAAAACTGTCCAAATCTTCGTCTTAACAGACTCCAATTCCTCAGCCTCATTGCTGGGAATTTAACACATGAAATCAATTAAAAACATAACGGCGGCATTAATAGCATAATTAACATCAACACCCATCGAATATCCACGCCAAATAGCACTTGAAAAGCTATGATAATATTGCTGCAAATTTAACTTTTTGTTTGTATTACAACATGTTCTTCGCCAATTTTGTTTAAATTTTTTATTATTTTTGAACTATTTTATTTTATTGAAAATTTATTTAACAGTTTGATTTATTTTTTTATTTTGTTTTGTTTTATTTCAAATTTTGAAGCAAAGAGGTCTTGTTTATGTTTACATTTTTTTTGACAAATTTTCTAATAATAGTACCGTTCTTGTTTTACAATGGGTTAACATAAACTTGGGAGCCAAAAAACCACAGTACATGAGTAGTAGGTTCACATGGGTGTATTTGATGTGTGTAGGTGTAAGTGACAGCACACGGTGTAACTTTTGACGTCTCATACAAAACGTAACCCTGCAAGCATTTCGATACGAAGAAGATTCGCAAGCGTATCGCCTGGAAGATAAATGGTATTGCGGGGGATATCTTCTTCGTATTGCGGAAGAAACACCCTTTGGTAGAAATCGTGTCCCGAAAGCGATACGTCCAGGGGATACGAAAGCAATTCTTCTGGAGGATAAATGCGCAATATTGCCAGATAATCATTTGGAAGATAAATTTGGGAAATCACTCAAAATATTACACGGAAGATATTGACAGGAATCCCCTTAACAGTATCTCCCGTATTGTTCGTGGAAGATAAAAAGGATATGTCGCCGTTTTGTCTCAAAGGAGATAAAGTTATGGCTTTTATTGAATTAAATAAAAATTACATAAGTAAATATTTTACAAAAAATCGTTCATTATAAAATGAAAATCAGAACTATTTTTCTCCATCAAAATTTTAGCCGTGATGTAACAATTTCCTCTGTTTACTTACAGCGAACTTGAGCTCTGCCAGAATTTTCAGTCTCTTGGAAGGTTGTTTACCTTAAAATTAAATATTAATTAATTGTGTGCTTCTTGCAGATGTTGAAATATTTCTTACCTTCTGTTATGTATTGCAATCAGGAATCAAATTCAATGAACAAGAAAATTAACAAAATTGCTAATTTTCAGGAACAAAATATTTTTATTTTTTTGATTAATAAATGACAAAAAATATGTACATAGATATTTTTTTTTGAATATTGCTTAGATATCGTCCAAATGATAAAAGGAAGATTTAAACAATACTACTTGATGATTTTTTTAATACGATAAAAAGAAGATATTGCCGCAATTTCCCCAAAGCGATATTTCTTCCAAATGCTTACAGGGAAACAAACAACATACTGGTATGTGATGGAAATCGAACGATTTCAATTTTGTTCGATTTCATTAATAATCGAAATTTGAAAAGTTAACAGAAAAGCAAAAATAACTTGAAATTGTTTTTAAAGGTTTGAGTATAATCAAATAAATGAATTCATACAATTTTATATTATTTTTCTTACAAATATTTCAAAATGATCGAAATTGAAAATTCAAAACCGATCGATTTAAAATAGAAAGATTTTTATCACATGGGGGATAAATACATACACAAAAGCTCACACGTACAGGCACACATACTAAAAACCATACCACCATATTTGAAAGTACGCAATTAGCAACATTGTTTGCATACTAGTCTGTACTGCACTGTTGCCAAGTTGGAGGTTTTCCCGCTAAATCTAGCGCTTTTTGTTTGGATTTAGCGGAGGAAAATTGGTTTTAGCGGGAACGGTGCTTTAGCGGGAAAATCTAGCGCTTTTTATTTGGATTTAGTGGGACAAATTTAGAGGTTTTTTCCATTTTTTTCAATCGAAAACGCCAAGTTTGTCGAATTTTAGCGCTTTTTTTGTAACTTAGCGGGAGAATTTTGTATTTTCCCGCTAAAATTTTTTCGGCGGTTTCTTGCGCGTTTTTAATGAAAAGTAAATTTTCGTAAAAAAAAATAATTTGGAGGTTTTTTTTTAAATTTTTCTTTTTTGTCAATCAAAAATGCCAAGTTTTTCGGTTTTCAGCGCTTTTTTTTGTAATTTAGCGGGAAAATTTTAAATTTTCCCCGCTAAATTAATTTTTGGCGGTTTCTAGCGCTTTTTTCGTGAAATTTAGAGGTTTTTGGTTAAAAATAGTTGGCAACAGTGCTGTACTGTGCAAAAAACACAGCTATAAAGGAAAAGGAAACAACGATCAAAATAAACTTGGCAGCACTTTTAATTTTTTGTATACATTCTGGCAACGCCATTCACAATATACTGATAAGACCCATACAATTATTGAAGTGAAAAATTAACGTCGAAAATTTTAGAAGTTAAAAATTAACGGACCAATATCAAATTTATATGGGTTAACATAACCGCGAATTCACTGAAGAACCGTTAAGTAAATCCACAAAGGTATATTTTTTTACAGTACTGCATTTCATTACAGAGTTGTATTTTTCATATACTGTTTACTAAACACACCTCCAAGAAAATGAAATCTGCCAAAATAATTTCCCTTCACATGATGATGGGATATTTTCAAACCAACCAATCATATGATAGCAAAAAAGTTAAAAGTCAGAAATTTTTTGTACAAGACCAACGTAACTTGAAGTAGTCGCACACATCTACATACTTCTGCAAGTGAATATAAAAAAAAATAAAATTTTTTGAAAATTACTACAATTTTATGGGAATTTAACAAAAAAAAAGTGCAATACAACTAATTAAAAATAATAATTTTTACAGGAAACGTGTGAACGGCGGCTTGAATTATAAAAACTTTCTTTTGATTTGTGTGTAGAAGTTTAAGACAAAAAAACAGCAAAAATGGCTTTAAGCGATGCTGATGTACAGAAACAGGTAAGAATTAATATATATTTTACTTTTAATATCTCATGTTTACAAAAATATGAAGACAATTGAAGAAAATGTAGTGTTAAATATTGTAAAATCCTAAAAATTCATTGAAGAAAATTTTCTAAATTTTTTTTTGACAAGCCAAGATGGCGTTTAGTTGTAATACCAAGTCATGGGATATGTCATGTGAATGTATGTGAGTTTTCTTTTATTTATATGGATAAAAAAAGCTTACAAATCTATAACTTTAATTAGTTTTACATGGATATTAAATCAATTTCATTTTTAAATTTGGTAGAACTATCTTAAATTATAATTAGAGTTTCTTAAAATTCCTTTGCATTTAATTTTTTCCCCCAAATTGTTAGAAAAAAAAATATACCCAAGGAAAAAAAAAGAGTAGTCATGTGACTAAAATTTAATGAAGGTTGCTCTCATTGGAGAGAGCAAGACAGTTATTGTTCGTACTTGTTATTTTACTCTTAATAGTTATTTATGTCTCTTTCTTTTGTGTTATCAATACATTGTAATAATTTCTATGTGCATTGTTGTCTTGAAAAGGGGGGTTTTATTGGGGGAGGCAGGCAATCAAGTGGTTGGTGATGATGTTTGCCAATCATATAAAAAAAATTAATTTAAAAGGGAATATGTATGTCAACAATATTTCTTACTTTTTTTATATGTGTAGGGCATATACATAAATTAAAATTATATAATTTTGTTTATTTCTTGTTAATTCATTTGCTTAGATCATGCAATCAATGATTACCCTACGTGTATGTTGTTATGCTCAAATCAAAATCTCGTTTTGATGTTCAACTGATAAATCGATAAGGCAACATTTTCAGATTTTTATACCCACCAAAGACAGTATTTTTTTCTCTTCCCTATGTACCGCATACGGAATGGGATCTAGGATCCTATAAAGCCCTATGAATGTCCGTCTGTCTGTTCAAATCAAGATGCAGTCTACACCAAAAGAAGTAGACTTCCAAAGTTTGTCAGGACTACGTCTTCTGGCAAAAGTCATGTTAAGTTCGAAAATGGGACAAACTAATCCAGACTGAAAAAGTTGCCCCTTAAAAAACTAAACCAACCTGTAAAAAACGTATTTTTTTTGTTAATCTTTTCAAACAAATTTTTTATGTCTGAAGAAGTTCAAAGACCTGCACTTTGACCCAAGGGAATTAAAATAAAAATTTTCTCGCCCCGCCCTTTTGTGGGCGTGGATATAAACAATTTTTGAATAATAATAAATCGAAATTTGTCAAATTCCATTGTCAAGAGTATTTAGCAAATTGACAATCGTTAGTGGCAAAACATAAAGGGTCATGTCACAGCCTCAATTCTGTTCGGAAGTGGAATAAGTGGTTTACACATAAAACGCAAATATATTTTTTTCGGAATGAAACCACTTTTATGCAATTCTGTTCCACTTTGATTTTTGAAAGTTTACATACGAAAAAAATAATATTCCTTTTGCGTTTAACGAGTAAACCACTTTTTTTCAAATCCGAACGAAATTGAGTCTGTGACTGCCCCAAAGTCTTATATTAATACACAACATAATACAGCTCTAAATTTAAAACGAAATGCCCAACCATACCATCTTCATTTAAACGATGGTATGTTTAATTTTAAATAGAGATGGTATGGTTGGGTATTTCGTTTTAAATTTAGAGCTGTATTATGTATTTAGTACATAAATTCTCATTATGTCTATTTACAACGAATATAAGACCTTATGTTTTACCACTAACGATTGTCAATTTGACAATGGGATTTGACAAATTCCGAAACACCTGTCGAGTAAGTCTTGCAAAATGACCATAACTACCAATATAAAACAAACTTTACAAATAGTTTCTTGAAAATTGTTACTTTGACAATATCATCGTAATAATTAGTAAAGAAACTTGACCTCGAGCTCGAGTAATCTTTCTCAATAGAATTTATAGGTCGAATAATAAATAATTTTTATTAATTTAAAAATTAAAACAGAATTAATAATAATAAAATTGAAGGGCTTACTGCAAAAACTTGATAAGCAACATTTTTTTTTTGGTGTTCTTCGCGTTCTACTGATGTTCCACAGACAGATTTTTTGCAGACGACTAGCTGAAACCCTTCGTACAAGTATCTTAAGTATGTTAGTTTAGTAAAGGTTTATTTTCTACATTATTTCAAAAGCTTTAAGGTATTAATCACCATAAAATAAAATGTTGCTTATCGAGTTTTTACAATAAGCCCTTCAATTGTATTAAATGTAACATTTAACGCGGGTGGTGTTTCCCAAAGCCTCCCGCGGAAACATAAATTGTATCAGGTAAAAAAATTTCCCTAGAAGAACAGAAATAATCTCAGAAACCCCACATTTTTGTAAATATTTTATTATAATTTTGTTAAACATTATGAAACATTTGTATGTCAAACGCGGTTCCACTTGCACCGAGGCCCGCCCATTTTCTGGGCGTGTATAAAAAATTATAAATAATCACAAATTTGTATTTCTGAAACTTTATTGCAAGATGGAACGTTTTTTGTTGACTACACAGTTTACATGTCGCTGATTTACTTATGATACAGTATTATTCGTTATATCATGTTTTATATTGTGTCAAAAATTCGTATTAATATCTTCTAAACTTACCGTTTGAGAAGAGAACATGCCATTATTACATATTTTCTAGGTACCTGCCTTTTTTAATAGAAAACCGGTTGCAATTGTAAACTTTAAACGCGTTTTCTGCAAAATCAAATATTTTGAGTTATGACACTATGCAAGTAAATTAGCGATATGTAATTCAAAAAATATAAATTTTAATTCCAAGATTCTACTTGTAATTCAAAGATTTGATTTCTAAATCAACAATTTAATTTTTAATTCGAAGATTCTACTTGTAATTCGAAAACTCAATTTGTAATTCAAAAAGAAAAATTGTAATTCGAATATGGTCAATTTTAGTTTATAAAAGATCAATTGCTATTTGAAAAAGATCAATTATAATTCAAAAATTGCATTTGTAATTAATTCAACAGATAAATTTTAATTCGAAAAAGGTCAATTGTAATTCGAAAATGGTTAATTGTAATTCGGAATATACAAATTGTAATTCGAAAAAAAATCAAAATTCAGTTGATATTTTCGATTTACCATCGATCTTTTTCAAAATAATATTTATCTTTTTCGAATTACAATTATTATTTTTCATATTTCAATTGATTTTTGTAAAATTATAAATGATCTTTTTGGAATAACAATTTATCGAAAAAGGACAATTGTAAATGGGAAAATATAAATTGTAATTCCCAAAAGATCAATTATAATTCGAAAAAGATCAATGGAAATTCAGTTGATATTTTCGATTTACCATCAATATTTTTCAATTAAAATTGATCTTTTTGAAATTACAATTAATCGTTTTCAAATTACAATTAAACTTTTTCGAATTGTAATTTATATTTTTTTCAAATTATAAATGGAAATTTTAAATTACAAGTAGATTCTTTGAATTACAAATAATCTTTGAATTACAATGTTGCTTGTCTAAAAAGTCAAAGAGTTGTGTTAAAGGCGAATAGTTGTATTTTTCAATGACGTTATAAGTGGTAACAAGGCATCAATCTTGAATTTGACGAATTTTAAATCCCTTTTTCATAAAATCTATGGCAAAGGTATTATATTATTTTGGAAAATTTTCTTCAAACCCTTTATAATATCCTAATTTATCTCAAAAATCATCTCATCAAAAAATATTGATAATTTCAGATCAAACATATGATGGCTTTCATCGAACAAGAAGCCAATGAAAAGGCTGAAGAAATCGATGCTAAAGCCGAAGAAGAATTCAACATTGAAAAGGGTCGTTTAGTTCAACAACAACGTCTCAAGATCATGGAATACTATGAAAAGAAAGAAAAACAGGTTGAATTACAAAAGAAAATTCAATCCTCAAATATGCTTAATCAAGCTCGTTTGAAGGTAATTTCTAAATAAAAAAGAATGATTTTCTCCGTTTTGTTTTGCTTCGTAACTAATCATGTATTTTTGTTGCTTCAATTTTAGGTTCTCAAAATTCGTGAAGATCATGTTGGTAATGTCTTGGATGATGCTCGTCGTCGTCTCGGTGAAGTTACCAAAAATCCAACTGAATACAAAGCTGTTTTGCAAAAATTGATTTTACAAGCTTTGTATCAAACCATGGAAAAAACAGTTATCTTACGTTGCCGCCAAGTTGATGTTGGTCTTGTCAATGAAGTTATGCCTGCCGCCATTGACTTGTACAAACAAGCCTTGACACAAGATGTTGTTATTACCGTTGATACTGATAATTACTTGCCACCCGAAACATGCGGAGGTATTGAGTTAATTGCTTTAAATGGACGTGTTAAGGTATGATATAAATTCTTTTTTTTTTAATGTCTTAATTTTATTATCTAAAGACACAAAAACAATGAAATCTACCTACATTTTTCAGTAAAAAATATATTTCTTTGATTATAAGATATTTTTTGATTAGAGAAATTAAAATATTCTAAAAATTTTCTGATTCTGATACATATTTTTTTTGTATAGAAAAATTATCAGGTTCTGGACTGGACTCCTTTTTTGTATAGATAAATTCTCAGGTTCTGGGACTCTTTTTTGTTTATATATGAGGGCAGTACGAAGATATATAGATGGCGGTAAAAACAACAAAAAGCTTTGTAAAATGGAAACTTCCATCCGTGATATGACCAAATATTAAATTTCATTTCTATATCAACTCATTCTTATTGTAACAGGTGTTTATAAAAGATACTCCTGGATTTTTTTATATTGAAAAAAATTAGAAATTCGTGGGGTGATTAAATATTTACATAAGAAAGGTTTACCAGGACAAGAAATTCATAACGACGAGTGAAAGTGCTTGAAATAGGTAATGCCATATGCATCTCAAATGTTCAAGTACATATTATTTTGCATCAAGAATTATGTACATATGAAAAAGCTTTCTGCCGCATTTGTTAACAGTTGACAAAAAACGCATAAGAGAAATAAAATACATTTTTAGCGTAGTTTTATAATTGTTTATTTAACATGGATCTATCAATATACACTAGGGATAAAAGAGCAATCCAAACAATGGACTGAAGCTGGTGGAAGTGCAAAAACTGTCCAATCGGCTGGTAAGGTCATGGCAACGGTTTTCTAAAATTACAAAGCTATTTTATTGAAAAAGTATCTACAAAAAGATAAAACAATAAATTCGGCCGATCGGAATATTGTTGTAACCTTTTGGATGAATTAATTTTAAAAACTCGAGAAAACCCACCTGGTTTAGAACACAAATAATTTTTCATCAAGACAACGCACAGTCCCACAAGAGTCTCTTAACAATGGCAAAATTCAATGAATTTCACCGTTTGAGAAGAGTACATGCCATTATTACATTTTCTATGTACCGGCCTTTTTCAATTAAAAACCAGTTTCAATAGTAAACTTTAAACGTGTTTTCTGCAAAATCAAATATTTTGAGTTGTGACACTATACAAGTAAAGGAGCGATATGTCCTTTATTTATTTCAATAATTATACAAAGAATATAATATATTATACAAAGAATATAACATATTATGTTTAAAAATAAAAGTTCAGGGTGAACATAGGGCGTTTACAATTTCTCTCCATCTGCTTCGATTATAGGCAAGGGCTTTAATTTGGTTCCATGATTTGTTGACAGCACTGCATTCTCGATTAATTGTTCTCATCCAGGTGGTTTGTGGTCGACCGGGTCTGCGATGGGTTCTTGCGGGTTCTACTGAAGTGCAGCACGTGTAATATCATTTTGTGGTTACAATCAAAGATGCGAAGTTTTGTTTTACTGCTGATAGAGTTTAATTTCCATGCCTTTTGCAATGATTGAAATGCCACTCTGGTTTTATTTATACGAGATCTTATATCTGCTGTTGTTCCACCATCTTTAGTAATCACGCTTCCCAGATAATTAAACGATTCTACGTCCTCGATTACAACATTTTCAAGTTGCAGTGGCGTGGTTGAATTTGTCCCTATACGCATTAGTTTTGTTTTTTTCAAATTGATTCTAAGTCCAAATTTCATAGCGTTCGCTGAGAGTTTCTCAACTTATCACCTATGTCACTGAAACGGTGTGCCATTAAACAAATATCGTCTGAGTAATCGATGTCGTTAAGCTTTTCTGACATATTCCACTGAATACCATTTTGAGCTTTGGCATTAGTTTTCTCAAGTACACTGTCAAGTAACAGGAGAAAAAGAGTTGGGGACAGAATACAGCCCTGCTTAACACCTGTTGTGGATGAAAAAGGTTGACTATCTTTGCCATTGAAACGTACTCGACTAGTAGACTCTCTATATAATTCACGTATTAGCATTACGATTTTATCAGGGATGCCTTTTGACGATAGCGTGCGCCACAGATGATCTCTCGATACTGTGTCAAAAGCCCTTTCAAAGTCGACAAAGAGGAGGTAAAGGTGAGTGTTATATTCTTTGGACTGTTCTATGATACGTCCAAGGAGAATTGTAGCCAATAATTTTGAAATAGCATTGAGCAACGTGATGCCTCTCCAGTTTTTACAATCACTTAAATCCCCTTTTTTGGGAATCGTGACTACCACTCCTTCTTTCCATTCATTTGGTATTTCGATTGAAGTCCACATTTTTTTAATAATAGGAGCAAGTTTTACAGCCAGTATTGGTGCACCGTATTTAATGCAAAGTTTAATATGTAATGTTGCGTTTTCGGTAAAGAATTCACGCCACCGGTTGAGTTGTCCGGGGATGACAGGAGAGTGCCGTGTTCGTCCTTTATAGTCGCAGTGCTCCTTATGTTGTTACCACTAAGCTTCTTTATAGAGGCGTAGACTTGCCGCATATTGCCAGTATTTGCCGCTCGTTGCGTCTCTTCGGCTACGCTATTATAATACTTTTCCTTATCTTGGCGTACAAGTGTTTTTACTCTTGAGGCAGACTGTTTATATTGAAGTTTTGCTGCAAGTTTTAAACAAGTAGAAACATATTTGTTTATCCTTATAAATTTCCTTTAAATTAATTTCTTCTAGCAATTTTTTCATCATTATTTTTTACTTGTTTTTTTATATATAAGAGTTTATGAAAGTTTTGACATAGCCAATTTAGCAATCTTTTTTTCGCCGATTTTTTTCGTTAAAAAAAATTTGTTTACCATCAAAATGGAACCCATTTCCTGGAAATAACTGGTGTAGGGTATTAGGTGTATAATAAAAAATAGTTTTAGGGTATAGGGTATAATAATTATTAATTAACAACATTTTAAAGATTATTTTTGTTATTTTTTTTAGGTTCCCAACACTTTGGAATCCCGTTTGGAATTGATTTCACAGCAATTGGTGCCAGAAATACGTAACGCCCTCTTCGGTCGTAACGTCAACCGTAAATTTGCCGATTAAGTATCTTAATTATAAATATTTTTTCTTCATCTTGTGTGCATAAATTTATTTAGCTTACAGTAATAATAATAAACAAAAACAAAAAAGAATTAATTATATAACAACAGCAACAATAACAACCAAATGCAAAAATAATAAACGAAATTATCACCTCCTTAACAACCAAAAAGAAACTTACCAACCAATCATCATACTCTAACCAAACTTAACTTACAAAATTAAAAATTTTAGTTAAGATTTTTTTTTTTTTTAACAAAAAAGATTTGATTTAGAGCATGTTTTTTTTTAAATAACCCAATTCTTTTTTGGTTAAATATTTTTTTTAGATATTTTGTGAATGTTTAAATTAGATATTATCACCTGATACTTAATTAACAACTAAAGAAAAAAAAGGAAAACACTAAAAAATATATATGCAAACAAAGTACTATAAAATGTTTATTTTAGTTGTTTTTGAAATGAAAAAAAAAATATATGAAAAGCAAATAGTTTAAACAAAATAAAAAAAGTTATACATATTTAAACATATTTACTTATACTACAACAACTACTAACTAACTACCTACTATGTTATACATAATACAAATTAATCATTAATATACATTAAACATTCCTGTACAAAAAAAAAAAAAGACAAAATCTAAAAAAAAAAAAAAATATTGTATTGTAAAGTTGTACTTTTTTCAATTCAATTCTTTTTTTATTTATTTAATTTTTTTTTGTTAAATATTTTTAAGTTTTATTAACAAAAACACTTTTTCTCCCTAACTGTTCTAAAACATTTTCCTATAAAAAGTTGTGTTTTATATGAATTTCTTAAAAGCGTTTGCTAAAAAAAAAAACTGCCAAAATAGCTAAGAAATCACGATAAACTTTTAAATAATTAACTTTCTCAATAGATTTCTTGTGTTCTTACTTTGGGAATTATTCAGCATCCTTTATATTTTATTTACTGAAATTTTTTTCCAAAACTAATTTCACTATTTAAAATGTAGAGTTTCTTAAAGTGAACATAAAACATCTATAAAATATTTCATTCTCTTTAAATAATAATAAAAAAACCATCAAATATGTGTGTGTGGGATTAATTACTTCTTCTTTCTCTCTATCTCTCCCTTTAAACTCTCTTCTTATGCTATTAATGTCTTAAACAAAATCTCTTTGTCGCTTTTTGTTCAACTCACTAAATTTCTTAAAAATTTTGTTAATTTTTTTTTTGGGTTTGTTTCATATTTTAAATAAATTTACTTAAATAAAAATATCTTAATGTTTAATAGAAAAAAAAATCATAAAAAAACGTTGGAAATTAAAATTCTTTGACATCATCTGAGAAAAATTATTACAAAAATTTAAAACGCTTAAAACACAACTGTTTCTTTTCTTAAAAACATTCTCTTGCTATCTCTCATCCTTTCTATCCCTTTACGAAAAAAGTGCTTCTTTTTTAATTTTTTTTGTTTTCCTTTTTTTATTCCAAAAGCTGTATTTTTGTTCAATTGTATATTTTTTTTAATTTTTGTTGCTGCTGTTTTTTGTTAAAAAAATTAATAAAATTTAATTTTATTATTTAATCCCTCCCTTTTTAATGTGTTTTTTTTTTTGTTTTGTTTTCTTGTTTAAGTATTAATAAATTTACCTACAAAATGTTATTTTTGTGCTTTTGGCGTTATATAAAAACAACAAACAATAATTATAAATAAATAAAAACAAATATAAATTTAAACAACAAAAAACTCCTAATCCTGGCTTTCATTAATAAAAGGTTTTATTTAGCAAAAATATTAATACAATTTATATTATTTTTTTTTATTCTTTTTTAAACTTAGCGTAGGCATTATTGAATACTTCTACAGTTGGGCATTGTCGAACAGGAGTTCCTTTTACCTTTTGTGTACAAGTGTTTAATGTGTTACAATTAAGTCTCTCCCCCGGCATTATTGCATTATGCCAACATTTTTGAGACGACATTTTAAGACACTCTACATCCGGGCCAATAATATGTATTACCATGTATCTTGTGTTTTGTTTATAGATCATTAATGTTTAATTTTAATAAAACTTTATTTAATTTTTTTTTATATGTGTACAATTAAAAATATGTTTTTTTGCATAAAGTTTACCGAACTTTGTTTAAATTAAAAAAAATATATATGACCTTAGTCCTTGGGCTGTTAGATTTCGAGTGTGGTGTTCAAACTCGTGGGGACGTACCCCGTTTGGGAGGGGCAGGTGTTTAAAGTTAAAGTAGTTTTTCTTAAATAATTCAAAAACTACATATCCGATCAAGACGGTTATGGTATCATAAGAATGGGTAATTAACCTTTCCAACGGGGGGTGACATGACGTAGTTTAAATAATCCTTTAAGCGACAAAAATTCATTTAAAAAAAATTTAACTAGACTTTTTTTACAAAATGCTTAATATCTCAAAATCGCACGTATATAAACATTTTTTCCGTCTATATAGGCTTGTAGCCAAGACCTCAAGCTTTCATTTGCGCCAAAAAATGCGCTGTAAGTCTAAAACATACTGAGATATTAGGGGTCAAAGTTGTAACTTTATTTTTTTTTACTTTTTTCAGGATGTTTGTTAAAATTTTATTGATTTGTGGAAACATACAGATATCTGACAAACTACTATTCCGATCGAGACGAATGTGGTATCCAAAGATTAAGTACTAAGTTACTCTCGTTTTACTAAAAAGGAGTAAAAAACCATAACCAATAAAAAATAAAATAGCTATTTACCAAATGGGAGTAATAAACACATTTAAGTGTTAAAAATAAAAAAAGTTAAACATTGTCAAATTTGTATTGAGTTAAGTAATTCGACACAGCAAAACTTATAATCTCAATGTATGGATGATGGACAATATGGTCCTGATACACGGAAGTGAGATTATTCAAAATTCGGTGTTACCAGTTGGTAATAAAAATATTTTGAACTAAGTATATAAGCAATTCATTAACTAACTTATACAATTTAAATATTAGGTCAGTTATCAGAAGAATCGTTAGAAAGGTCGCATAAATATTTTAAGATTTTCTAAAGCAATTTTAGCAGAAAAAAATCAAGAATAAACAATCTAAAAGATATTTTTCAAAAATTTATGGTAGAATCAGACCCAAAAATTTCCATTTTACGTGAAGAAACATCGAACTTCGTAAAAAAGGTTACTTATCCAAAGGAACTATTGCAACCAATACAAAAAACAATTTTTTATTTTATTTATTACGATATTGCATTATCGTGTCTATGTTAATTTGTTTTTTAATGTTTTAATCCTATTATTATTCATTTTTGGTTTATTACAACTATTTATTTATTATTAATCAATAAAATAAAATGGATAAAGAAGTCATACGTGCCGGATATTTTAGTGTAGGGTGAAAGGTAATGTTTGCAAATATTGAATTTATCTTTTTTGGCAATTTTAAATAGGTTTGATACAAGCAATTCCACTTATATATTGATATTGTCAGATTTGTTAACTAAAAAAGTCGATACATTTGGTCATAATTTAACTCAATTTTTTATATGTTCTTTAACTAATAATGTTTAATGATGTATATTTACTCTATCCGAACGACATTCAGTAATAATATATCAAAAATGTCAATGATCTTAACATTTTTTTAGCATTTGTTCATATAAATAAATTAACCAACTTTGCATTCAATTTATATGTAGGGTGCAAGGAGGACAACAAACTTTGATCACAGCTTTAATTGCTTAAGGTCCCTAGTTTTTAGAATGCCTAACTTTGTTTTACAACTCCTAACCGTTTAGAAGATATAGTCAAAAAACTTCGATGCGCGCGTTTTCCATACAAACCGTCCACTGTGATACGTGCGATTTTGAGATAATAAGCACTTTGTAAAAAAAGTTGAGTTAACATTTTTTGAAATCAAGTTTTGTCACTTAAAGGGTTAATAAAACTACGTCATGTTGCACCCCGTTGGAAATGTCTTTAATTACCCTTTCTAACGATACCATAACCGTCTTGATCGGATAAGTAGTTTTTGAAATATTTAAGAAAAACCCACGGGTTTGAACACCACACTATACTTTTTAGAGGTCAGAGGTCAAGGTCATATTTATTTGTTTTTAATTTTTAGCAAGTTCGGTATTTTTAATGAGATCCATAACGAATATGAGCTAAGACTTTTTAAATTTAAAATGGCGGATCCAATATGGCGACAAATTTAAATTTAATTTTTTTTCTGGGGCATGTCACAGACTCAATTCCGTTCGGATTTGAAAAAAAGATACTCGCAAAACGCAAAAAGAATATTATTTTTTTCGGAATGAAATCACTTTCAAAAATCAAAGTGGAATTGAATTGTACAAAAGTGTTTTCATTCTGAAAAAATATATTCGCTTTGCGTTTTACGAGTAAACCACTCACTCATTCTGTGACATGCCTTTTTTTTCTATGGTTATTGGATAATTAACCTAAGTTTTTACTCTTTAAAAACTTTGGTAATTTATCTAATAACACTTTATAGGTTGTAATTAAACCTAGAACTGGCACAATATTTTTATTTTTTGTGTGATGTTTGTAAATACCGATTTTTAACCAATACCGTTATTTGGCCGAACTGTTCGGTCGGACACTAACTTTTATTAGGCCTTTAAAAAAATCATTTCGTTTTCCTTTTTTAGAGGTTAACTTTACCCAGCAAAAAAAAATCGAAGTGGTGCAAAAAGAATAAGTGATTCACTACATACATAGTAGCTATATGTGCCGATCTTCATATTCCATAAGAAGTACTTTTATAAGCACTTCCAAAACTGCTAAAAAAATGCCAATAATAACAACTTTCACCAGTTCTTTCCTCAATGATTTAGAAGTACCATTTTCATATGTGTTTACAAATGCAATTGAAAAGTACAAATTTGTGGCACTTAAGTATTGGATTTGTTTTGTTGAATATTTTTTTTTATAATTTTATCTGATTTTATAAAAAGTTAAATTTTATAAATGAATTAACTTGATATGCCGCAAAAGCGAATTTGTTATGTAAATTATGTTATAAAAAAATACAGTTTCCAGATTTTTGTTAAAATTACCAAATGACTCAAGAAGTGCTAAAAAGATAACAAAAAAACTGTTAGCCCTTAAAAAAGACAAGGGTTAAATATAACCAAAAAAGAGCTAAGTTGGTATTGCCGTTTAAAGGTATAAAAACTCTTCTAAAAATATACGATATCTGATTTAAAATGAGAGAATTACTTTTTTTTATCTCTTCATTTTATTTATTGGATGTTTTTTTTTTTAACTACATGTATAAAAACATTTTTTTTATAATTTTTGGAGTTGTTTTGTAAATTATGTACAAAAAAAAACAATAGAAAGTTTCCAGATTATGGTAAAAATCAAATGACTTAAAAAGTGCTTAAAGGGCTAAAAAAGATAACCAAAAAAAAGGTGGTAGCCTTTAAAAAAAAGGTTAAAGGTTAATTCGGTTAACCGAATAATAAAAATTTTAATTGAATATAAAACTAAGAACTCTATGTACTTTTAAGAATTTTATTAATTTTATTTAAAATAAATCTTTATCCGATATGGCGAAGCTCTATAATGTTAGCCCAAATAAAGATTTTTTGTATGGCACCCTGAAAATTTACCCTAAAATTGATACCCAAATTGATGCCGGGCTTAGATGCACCTCTAATAGAGTTTCGAATTCGGTACTATTATATATCAACAAGACAAATTGGTTGGTTTTCAAATTTCTTTTATTTTTTAGGGCCGAAATTGCAATAATTTTATCGGTCGATATCTCCGTAATGAAAAAAGATATCTTAAGGATTGCAAAAGTAATTTGAAGAATAAGTGAAGTATTTTTAGATGTGCTGAACTAATTATGCATCATAAAATAATTCTCGGTTTTATAAGGTCCCGAACATTGCGAATATCTGAGTTTATGCAGTACTGTCAATCGAAAATCTAAATATCTCAAAATAAGATAAATCACTTCTAAGGCCAGATTCGGATTAAGCGCATGAAAAACTATTAGAAAAATATATACATCCACATTTAATTAATAATTCCTATTAGCTAAACTAAATTATTAAAAACATCGATTTAATCTTAACAATTTCAAGTATAAATATTACATAATAAATATTATACATTGTTAAAAATATCGTTTTGGTTTTAATTATTATTAGTGTAAATACTAAAAAAAAAAATCTTAAAATCAATCCCAAAAAGTCATGAAATATGTACTTATCAAGAAGTGATGAAAAAATCACTCTAAATCACCATATAAAAATTACATAATCACATCCAAAATGCCAAGAAATATATACTTCTAAAGAAGTGATGAAAAAAGCACTTCCAAAAGGTCAAGTTATATTAACATCCCGATCACTACTTCAGAAGTTGTGATAAAGATGTTAATATATATGTACATACTAAACACTAGTGATATTGTGTGTCACGCCCATATAAAATTCATCAGTGTTTCAGCTGAAGAAGAAGTACATCTGGTTCATAAGTTGTGGTGAATTTTGTAGTGAATGGTAAGCTCTTTTTTTGCTGGGTAATTCCGCTTCCAAACAGAATTGACTCAGTGAGTCCGACCGTCTGTCTGTCCATGTAAACGGTGTAAACACGACACACGTAGCAATTTTTAATCAATTTACTTGAAATTTGAAACTTAACCCTTTCTTGGCACAAGGACGAAGCCTATTGAAATTGGAAAAATTCGGTCCATGTTTAGACCTAGCCCCCATACAAAGGTCCTCCTTAATTTTGCCTCAAATGACTCTAATATCCGTATTATAAAAGACATCCGTTCGAAATTTTACAAGTAAACGAATTTTATATTCACAAATCACCATTCCGAACTTCAAAGGAATCGGACCAGTAGCGCAATTCACTAACTTTTTAACGACAAAAATCGGTAGTTATATTGTCAAAAATCGTTAATTATCGACAATTGTCTTTAAAAGCGATTCTATAACATTTTTCTACCGAACGTTGTCGTTATTGAAAATCGTTAACTTATCAACAAAAAAAATTTTGAAGTAAAGTTAACGTAATTTTTCGGTTCTCAATACAAATTCAAAATAAAAAAATTTCAAATTAACTATTCCCTGCAAACATTTGGAAGAAATATCGCCTAAGAGAAATTGCGGGGATATCTTCTTTTTATCGTATTTACAAATCATCAAAGTAGTATATTTTTAAAATCTTCCTTTTATCATTTTGAGGATATTTTAGCAATATTTAAAAAAAAATATATTTTTTTTGTCAATTATAAAGTAGATAAAATTGCCAAATTATCGAAAATGTATCTTTCAGGTGATTTTTCATCTGCGCGATTCTTATACGATATCTTCCTTTTATCATACGGATGAAAAAAGAACGAAATCAAAATAGGTGTGTTCCAGAACTTTCCGGGTAAAGTTCGGTAAAATGAGAGAAAATCTCAAAAACTCTCACCATACCGCAAAAATGCACAAAAGTACGGGAACGCTAAAAACCACATTTCTAGCCCAAAAACTAAAAAATGTAAACATATTGAAATACTAACATATTTTAGTAAGAAAAAATACGTCCAACAATGCGAAACAAATTGTAAAAGTTGATTTTAATGACTAAATATATTATTTTGTTTAAAATTAAACATTACTTTTGTTTCGTTTTTTTCTTTTATTGAAATTTTTAATTTATTTTCACAACAAAATCAGCTGTTTTCTTAACATCTGATTGTTACCAATTTACACGAAAAAATAGTACGGGTAAGTTCGGTAAAATGAGAAACAAATTTATTCTCTCAAAAACTCTCTCATTTACCCAATTTTTGCGTACGGGAACGCTTTTCGGGCTGGTTTGGGTACCCGCGGGCACCCGCGGGCACCCGCGGGCACCCGCGGTAACGTTCTGGAACACACCTAATATTTTATTTGTTGTCAAAAATAAATTTCCATATAATAGGTGTGTTCCAGAACTTTCCGGGTAAAGTTCGGTAAAATGAGAGCAAATCAAAAAACCTCTCACGATACCACAAAAATACACAAAAGTACGGGAACGCTAAAAACCACATTTCAAGCCCAAAATAATAGAAAATGTAAACAAACCAATAACGCTAAAATATTTTCGTAAGAAAAATTACTTTAAACAAGAAAACAAATTGTAAATGTTTATTTTAATAACAAATTATCTTTTTTTGTATTGAAATAACACATTTCCGTGGTTTAGTTCTTTATTTTATTTAAATTTCCAATTTGGCTTCACAAAAAAAACAGCTGTTTTTTCAACATCTGACTGTTACCAATTTACCCGAAAAAAAAGTGCGGGTAAGTTCGGTAAAATGAGAAACTAATTTATCTCTCAAAAACTCTCTCATTTACCCAATTTTTGCGTACGGGAACGCTTTTCGGGCTGGTTTGGGTACCCGCGGGCACCCGCGGTAACGTTGTGGAACAGACCTAATAATATCGTTTTTCTTCGTTTTTTCGCAATAAATGTGAAATAAATCAAACAAAAATTCCTGAAAAGTGGTTTTAAGAGGTAAGTAATGCATTTGCAACAAATAAATATAAATCTGCACTATTGATTAACTGCATTTCGTTTATCCATTAGGTCCAGCATATTTGTGACCAATTTTTGACGCACAACATTTATCAAGATCATGGAACCAATCAAGAAATCATCATTCAAGACAATTTTTTGTAGTGTGGTATCTTTTAAATTATATCTAACAATAAAAACCATAATTTTAAAACAAAAACAGCGACATCTTTTTATCTTCCAAGAACAACATTGGGGATATCGTTTAGGGGATTATCTAGCAATATTTTCTAGGTAAAATTTGAGTAAAATCATAAATTTATCTTCCAAACGATTATCTGGCAATACTGCCCATTTATCTTCTAGAGGAATTGCTTTCGAATCTCTTGGGCGTATTGCTTTCGGGACACGATTTCTACCAAAGGGTGTTTCTTCCGCAATACGAAGAAGATATCCCCGCAATACAATTTATCTTCCAGGGATACGCTAGGGTATCTTCTTCGTATCGAAATGCTTGCAGGGTTTTTGTCGTTGATTCTTGTCGTTAATTGAAAAATTTATAGAATCACATATTCGTTAAAACAACCGACAATTCTCGATAGTTAACGATATCGATAATTTCGTTAAAAAAGTTACTGAATCGCACTACAGATCTTATAGCCCCCATACAAACCACCTTCCCGATATACAAATCTCTCAAATTTCACGAAAATAGAAAATAATTAATTAAAATTTTGTTTGTGTGTTTAACGCGTACTTTAATAACCTAATCAAGTCTGATTATATTTGGACCATTTTTGGACTTAGCCTCCATTAGAAAATTTCGCCCGATATTCAGTTAAATCGGTTTATTGTTTTTTACACTTATTATTAGTGTCCGAGCGAATACACCTTTTTTGGCCAAAGCCGAATATTCGGCTTCGGCCAAATTTGGTTTGTGAGTGTTTTTTACACTTATTATTAGTGTCCGAGCGAATACACCTTTTTTGGCCGAAGCCGAATATTCGATCATATTTTCACTATTCGGCCGAAACCGAAGCCGAATATCGCAAAAAAAAATATTTATGTAGTAAAAACAAGAAAAAAAGTAAAACTCGACTTGGCGGAATACACAAATGTATAAAAATGTTGTCTAGAACAATATTTTTTTGAGCAACAAACTTTTTTTCAGACATTTTTGTAAATAAAAATTTTTTTGAGTGTAATTTTTTTTCGATTGAAAAATTTTTTTGAGTGTAAAATCTTGTTTTGGCTGCAAAAACACTTAATAAAATGTTTTTGTAGCTTACTAATGTGATTCAAAGTGTGTTTAGTGTTTTTTTCAACACGTAAGTACAAATTTTATACAATTATTCGGTATTCGGCCAAAAATGTGGCCGAAGCCGAATAGTGCTTTTTGGCCGAAGCCGAATATTCGGTCGGACACTACTTATTATAGATTTGACAAGATATATCAAATCGTCCATGTTTGAACTTGGGACCTATTTTCTAAGAAACACTGGTGTAGGGTATTATGTGGCCGCTCTTGACCGACCATAACTTTCTTACTTGTTTAAATTTTATTTATTCGATTTCAACTTCGAATGAAAACGTGATCAACAAAACATTAAACTTGATTTCATGTGGTTCGGAAATTTTCATGTGAATTGAAAAGTTGTGAAAGACAGAACAGAGGCCTTAAGCTTTTAGTTATTCGATTTAAACTTCGCATCCGTTCTGTCTCTCACAATTTTTCAATTCAAGGAGCATGTCACAGACTCAATTCCGTTCGGAAGTGGAATAAGTGGTTTACTCGTAAAACGCAAATCAAGGCCGCTGTTCCAAAAAAAAGTAATTCACATAAAAAATGTGAAAATTAAAATTTCCGAATTTTTTGGTGTTCTAGATTTCACATCCGAATTTCTTTTTCGTTTTGTTTCACATAAATAAAATTTGGTGAAAGTAAAACGAATGCACTTTTTTCCTTATAATTTTTTAAATTTTACTTATTTGATTTTAACTTCGAATGAAAACGTGATCAACAAAACACTAAACTTGATTTCATGTGATTCGGAAATTTTCATGTGAATTGAAAAGTTGTGAAAGACAGAACAGAGGCCCAAATATTTTTTTCGGAATGAAACCACTTTTATGCAATTCAATTCCACTTTGATTTTTGATAGTGATTTCGGGGATTTGAAAAAAGTGGTTTACTCGTAAAACGCAAAATGAATATTATTTTTTTCGGAATGAAATCACTTTCAAAAATCAAAGTGGAATTGAATTGCATAAAAGTGGTTTCATGCCGAAAATAAATTCGCTTTGCGTTTTACAAGTAAACCACTTTTTTCAAATCCGAACGGAATTGAGTCACATGAAATCGAATTCAGTGTTCTGTAGGTCACATTTTCATTCTAAGTTCAATCGGGCATCAAATGACAAAGCTATGAACAAATAACGATTTTGGCGATACTAACGGTACCTCTCGACTTTTCTTAGAACTTATTTCACAAAATTCTATCGAGTTCAAACTTAATATTTTGAAAACTTACTTGGAGCGAAAGTTAAGAAACTTTTTTGAATCTTTAATCAATAAAAATCCATTTGTTTTTCGTTTTTTTCTTCATTCTTTCAAATGTTTATTTTTTTTTTTTGATACAATGAAATAAATAAAAAAAAAATAAAGTTAATCATATATATAATTTAGGTCAAAATAATGGGAAAACAATTATGTATGTATGTTGTTTGTTTTTATTTTTGTTCTGAATTTCAAAAATCGGTATTTTCTATTTCTTAATGATTTTACTTAATAAATTCTATTAAATTTTCAGCAAATAATGTATTATTACACACAATAATTTAATTTATGTTTTACGTGTATATTCTCCAATCAACATTTCAATTGAAAATGAGTGAAATACAAAATTGGATTTATTCATAATGTTGTCACAAAAGGAAAAAAATATTTTCTGGACACTGCAGGGATTTTAAGTTGTTGTTTTCATTTGTAAAATTATTTTTTTATTGTAAATATAAATTTTTGTTTTAAATAATTTTTTTTTTTCATTACTGAACCATATTTTAATGAATGCATAATACAATTTTTTTTTTGTTTTGTTTATAATTATTTTACTTTAATATTTAATATTGCAATAAAATATGTATGGTTTTTGTCAATAATATATTATACTGCTGTCAAAATTTTAATTTCTTGTTTTTTTTTTTGTAATTTTTACAATAATAATTGTCTACTATAATAACTGGTGACTTGACTGCTGGTAGTTTATTTTTTTATTTTAATATATGTTTTTATAAAATTGAGAGATTAAAGTTTAATGTTGATATTAGCTGGTGGTTGTGGTGGTGTAGACAGATAGTAGCGACACATGATAACCATGAAAAGTAGGAGTTTTGACAAATATTTATTTATATTTCCATGCATATTAAGATATTGTTTTTATAATCTATACGTTTTTAAAAATATCTTGTTATTCTCCAACCTTTAGATCATCATCAGATTCAGATTCTAAAATGAAAAGGATAAGAAAAAATATCTTATTAATAATTATGTCTTTATATTATTAAATACTTTTTAATCAAAAAGTTTACTTATAATTTGTACAGGCGATTATTGGCCAAAAATATCTATAATTTAAAAGATAAATGGACACCCAATCACCCATTAATTCATATAGCACCATTTAATTATACATTTTTTAAATTTGTTTGTAAAAATCATTAACAAATTTAATTCACCTGGTGCAAACAAAAAATCTTAGAAAAAAACCAAACTTATTTAACTGCAGGAAACAGGGTATCGGTCAATCCGAAATCACCTATCTCATGACTGTTGAAAACGGGACATTTCAGAAATTTTTTTTCAAAATTTTATAAGTCCCAGACACATTTTTTTTTACTTTTTTGGGTAAAAATTTTTATTAAAAATGATTCTTAAAATAAACAAGTAAAAAAGTTAAATTCGGCCTTGCCGAATGTAGTGATACCTTCCACAATTTCAAAAAGATTATTGCAAAAAACTTTTTGCAAAAAAAAAAATTTGAAAAAAAAAATTTCCGCGAAAAAAAAAAAAAAATTGTCAAAAAAAAATCCGCGAATTTTTTATTTTTTTGACAAAAAATATGTTCGTACTTCTTTAAATACCATTTGGTGTTCAATTATATTCACATGTGTCAACCAGCAGCCGAATTAAAGCATTTTGCATTTTTAGGTTATGTTGAATGTACTAAAATTTTTGAGGTGTCCTTGCATTTTCGTTCATAACTTTTGAACCGCTGAACCGATATCGCTCAAATGCAATACCAAACTTCTCGGGAGAACTTCCAATGAGTATGTTAAGTTTCAGTCATATCCGTATAGTATGTTGGTCGTGATCACCATTTCCACAGACAGACAGACGGACATCGCTAGAATGTCTTAAAATCGATCGGGGATCATGAATATATATACTTTATGGGGTCCCAGACCAATATTTCGATGAGTTACAAACAGAATGAGAAACTTATATGTACCCTCTATCACTAAGTGGAGGGTATAAAAAAAATACAATTTCCGATGTTGAGACATTTCCTCACAAAAGTGAAAGGTATGAATTTCATTGTAAGCCGAATTCTAAAATACAAAACTCCAATCAAGTATTCCGTTTCGTCAAAAAAAAAAAAAATAAAATTGCTTTCACAAACACAAGTCCAATTAAAAAAATATATGAAGGGCTTGTTGCAAAAACTTGATAAGCAACATTTTATTATTTGGTGTTTTTCGCTTTCTACTGATGTTCCATTGAAAGATTTTTGGGAGAAGTTTTGTTTAAACCCTTCGTACAAGTATCTTGAGTATAAAGGTTCTTCAAAAGACATATTTTTATCATTATTTCAATATTTTTAAGGCAAAAACCACCATAAAATGAAATGTTGCTTATCGAGTTTTTACAATAAGCCTTTCATATATAAAATAACTGTTTTAGATCTCATTGGCCTTTAGAATCTATAAAAAATTAGCAGACAATAAGGCAAGCAAAAATCTAAATTTTATTCTGGCATACATGGTACAATAAAAGTGTTATCAAAATTTCACAAATTTATTCTCAAAGTTGCCTTAATCTTAACAACCATAAATTCAATATTTTATAATATACATGTACCAGCGATTATTGGCCAAAAATATCTACGATTTAGATAAATGGACACCCAACCACTAGCCGAGCAATGTTAATATAGCACTATTTAAAAAAAGTAATTTTTCAAATAAATTTATTATTAAAATAAACTAAATTCATTTTCATATAGTGCGCAACATAAGTATAGTCATATTTCTTATATTACTATATCAAAAAAGTTATTAACATTTTGTAACATTGATTATTGGCCTAGTATAACTATGATTAAAGTAGCTAGGACACCCAACCAATGGTTAATTTTAGTCTAGCACACTTGTACATTGACAATGATAAGTTTAAATTAAAATCAAAGTCATTCTCAAAAAATGCGCTGTTCTGGATAGGGAATTTATAATTTTTATTATTATTTTTCAAAAATAGAGATTTTGTTACATCAATTATTGGCCTAGTATAACTATGATTAAAGTAGCTAGGACACCCAACCAATGTAAATTAATCTAGCACACTTGTACATTGACAATGATAAGGTTCAATTAAAATCAAAGTCATTCTCAAAAAATGTGCTGTTCTATAAACAGAGCCCTGCAGGAAAAAGGATGTCGGTCGATCCAAAATCACCAATTCTGTGACTGATGAAAACGGAACAACATTTTTCACAAATTTTGACATATCACAAGTGATGTATCAAAGCTTAAGACATTTCCTTATAAAAGTGCCAGATGTTTTTGTATGAAAGGCGTGAAGGGTGTGATAGGTGTCAGGGGGTAGTTCTGTGATGGGTCACAAGAAAAACTAGCCTTAACAACTAGTCCACAACTGATAAAAATACTTAGCAATAACGTCAAAATTTATATAACGCTAAAATATATACAGCAATAATTGCTTGGCAATTTGTCTGAGCAACAATTGCTGGCAATTTAAACATTAAAATCGAAAGTCATCTTTGTGTGGAATTCATCGAAAAAGACGCAGTGTTTATTTTGTTCCTTCTGCCGACGTTATTGCTTATTGCCACCAAAAAAACATCAGGTGGAGACCTGGTGTAAAGGAGAGGTACAGTGACATGCCACAAGTGATGTCTTTTGGATTGAGATATTTACTTACAGCAGGGACAGGTTATTTTTTATACGGAGGGTGGTTCAAGTTTGTGATAGGTCATTTGGGTCTGTGTGACATGCCACGTGAGCTTTCACGGACCAGTCACTTTGCTGCAGGGAATCTATAACTTTTGTAATGAGTATTTTTCATAGAAAGGAATTAACATTTTGTAACATCAATTATTGGCCTAGTATAACTATGATTAAAGTAGCTAGGACACCCAACCAATGTAAATTAATCTAGCACACTTGTACATTGACAATGATAAGGTTCAATTAAAATCAAAGTCATTCTCAAAAAATGTGCTGTTCTAGAAACAGAGCCCTGCAGGAAAAAGGGTGTCGGTCGATCCAAAATCACCAATCCCGTGACTGACGAAAATGTGACATATCACTAAAATATCTTAATGTGCTTATCACATGACAGATGATTTTATCACTAAACTGTCTCTAAAGTATACTTTTACCGGGACCGGAGACAATATGACTTATTCAAATTTTCTAAGTTCCGAAAACAGTTTTTTTTGCGTCTTGGTGTTAAAAATTATTTTAGAAAAAAATTTTTTTGACAAATTTTGAAAAAATTTTCCAAAAGTGCCAAACGTTTGGCACTTTTTTAGGTCCCGAACACAAAAATGCTTTGGCATTTTTATTTTTTTGCGTTTTGGAGCAAAAAAACTCATTAAAAATGCTTTAGGAAAATTATTTTTTTACAAATTTAGGTCACGACATTTTTTACCGTACCGAGTTGCGTTCCTTAAGAACAGGTCCAGCGAAATGTCACAAGTAATGAAAACCTGATGATGTAAACAACCTTTAAAGAACAGCTACAGTGACATGTACCAAATCATACCGATAATCCGATGATGTAAACAAGCCTTAAAGGACAGGTATAGTGACATGTCACAAGTGAAGACTACGAGGTTGAGGCATTAGCTCAAGGTTAGGTTAGAGGTGGCGGAGTCAAAGACTTCTCACATAGATCGGATGGTCCATAGCGAAACCACAATAATTCCTCATCGAACGCGTTTGGCTTAGGTCGACATTCGAAACCGTTTCCAAGCTCTCGAAGTGACATTATTATTATTAGTTTATTATTATTATTAGTTTGGTTTATTAAGTAGTATTTATAATACTTTAAAATTATTCAAATATAATTATTTACAAATTTTACAAAATATTATTGCCTATATTATTTTTAACAAATTGTACTATATTTCTCCTATATCTGGCATTACCTCAAGGGACAGGTGGTTTTTTTATATGGAAGGTGTAGTCAAGTTTGTGATAGCTATCAAGGACCAGTCACTTTGCTGCAGGGAATCTATAACCATTATAATAATTTTTTTATAGAAAGGAATTAACATTTTGTAACATCAATTATTGGCCTAGTATAACTATAATTAAAGTAGCTAGGACACCCAACCAATGTAAATTAATCTAGCACATTTGTACATTGACAATGATAAGGTTCAATTAAAATCAAAGTCATTCTCAAAAAATGTGCTGTTTTCGAAACCGATTCTATGATTTATTTTATATAATTTGTTAAAGATCTCATTGGCCTATAGAATCTATAGGAAATTTGCAGATAATTAGGCAAGCAAAAATCTATATTTTAATCTAGCATATATGGTACAATAAAAATGCTGATATATTCACAAATTTATTCTCAAAGTTGCCCTTTTTGAACTGTTTTAATACAAATAACAATTTATAATACATGTACTAACGATTATTGGCCAAAAAGATCTACGATTTTTAAAAGATAAATGGACACCCAACCACTAGACGAGCATTGTTAATCTGGCACTTTTTTTTCTAAATATTTAAATAATTTTGGCTTTTAAATTAACACAAACTCATTTTTATAAGTGCGTAGAAAACATTCTGACATAGCAGGATTGATACATATGACTTAGGCAAATCTTTTGATTTGATACCGTTTCTAGTAATTTTTAAGTAAAATCTAGGTATTTTTTTTAAACACTTGGCACTATTATAAGTTTGAAAGGCCATAAAATGCAATATGTTTAAGTCTTAAATATAAATAATAAATTTTGTTATAGCTTTCATTGGCCTTAAGAATCCATAATAAAGTTGCGGATAATTAGGCAAGCAAAAATCTATATTTTAATCTAGCAACATGGTAACCTGTATAATGCTGTTAAAAATCAACAAATACGTTCTCAAGCAGTTGCTTTTAATTAAAAGGATATCGGAGACAAATTTTTTTTTTGAAGCAACAGACAAGTAATGGCTATTTAAAAATTATTTTGTTTTATATCATTTTTTTGCTTTACAAAAACACTAAAATATTTGTGTAGCTTATTAAAGTCTTTCAAAGTGTTGGAGTGTGTTTTTCAAATCATGAATTCAAGAAAAACCAATAAAAAATTTACGATTTTGATCATAACCAGATCGATTTTGCTTAAATTCAATATCAAGCTAACCAGGAAAATTGTAAATATATTTCCAAGCCTCAAAGTTGTCTTTCGAAATTTATCTTGCCTTCTGCCAGGCAGAAGACAAGATCGTTTTTAAATCGAACGAGGATCATGAATATATGTAATTTTAACGATATTTCGAGGTGACAAACTTATATATACCTATCACTAAATGGAGGTATAAAAAACCGATATCTTTCTTGCTAAAGCATAAAATAAAAATGTTATAGCTTTCATTGGCCTATAGAATCCATATAAAATTGCGGATAATTAGGCAAGCAAAAACCTATATTTTAATCTAGCAACATGGTAACCTGTATAATGCTGTTAAATATCAACAAATACGTTCTCAAGCAGTTGCTTTTTTATGAAAATGAAATTACTTAGAAAACTAGATAATTAAAACAAATTAAATTCAGACAGAATAAAAAAAATCTAATTTAAGGACAACACCAGAAGGGTCCTGTCAAATGTAAAGTTTTTGTTATATTTGAAATACGATGCGTACTATACATACTTGCATTCTTGATTAAGCATAAAAATTTTGTTATAGCTTTCATTGGCCTATAGAATTCATAAAAAATTGCGAATAATTAGGCAAGCAAAAATCTATATTTTTATCTAGCAACATGGTAACCTGTATAATGTTGTTAAATATCAACAAATACGTTCTCAAGCAGTTGCCTTTTTAATATTTTATGTTTAATGCTAATAACCCCTTTGCTAAAGCTGAGTGTTTCTTGAAGAAAATATATGTTGATTTGAAAGGGTTTGGGACATACTCATCAATAAACAGTAATTTAGCGACAGTGATATATTTAAAATTTTTGTTGGCACTGCAGAATTTATTCAAATTTTTTAGGATTATGGTGAAATCGATGAGAAATTACGTATTCCCTTATAACTTTTAATCTATGGCATTTCTACTCGGTCTATTAAAAGTCGAAAAACAGGATATGCACAGACAAGCACAGCTATATCGGCTTATAACGGATCGAGGATCACGAATATATAAGAGAACAATGTGGTTAATTTTGTGTTGTTTCAGTAAAGTCAAGACATTTAAAGCAAAATTAAATTGTTCCTCCAATTTTTTTTACAAACTTGGTAATGACAGGGGGTTACCGCGTAACTACATTCGAAAGAAATCGCTCGAACATGTCGTAGCAATAAATTCATTTACGTCAAATTATATTTTTACAGAATTTGAAGAAGACCTGACAGGCCTAAACAATTTTGTTACAAAAATAATATTTTCTTTTTAATTATTTGCCAAAAGAAAATTTTTACTCCCCAGAAAAAGTATGTTTTGAGATAAGTTAAACTCAGTTTAATTGAGATCTGATAAACAAATACTAATTGTTTCATACAAAGAAATCTAGAAATTTCACACAATTAAAAAAACTAGACAAGTAAATGCATGATTTTAGTATAGCAACCATTCGACACTATTTAAGCTTAAGGTAAAACAGCTAAATTAGTTCTAATTAGGTGCATAAAGATGTTTGAACTTCATTTTATATGGAAAATAATAAAAAATAGCATCTAAATCAGACTCCTCAATTTTTTAATGTGTCGAAAAATAGTATTTCCAGAGAGATATCGCTAGATCGTCTTAAAGTTAATCGATATTATAGGGCCCTTGACCGATGTTTTGAATTGTTACATATGGATGATACGAACTTACATATAGTCCTAAAATCGTCTATTTTATATATATGTATTCTAAGTTTCAGGCAAATCGGTTCATAAGGGTTGGATTACTTCTCTTGTAAGTGGAGGGTTTAAAAAATGTTTCATTCAAAGAAATCTAGAAATTTCGTAAAATGAAAATAACCAGACAAGTAATGTATGATTTTAATATAGCAACCTTTCGACACTATTTAAGCTTTGGATAAAACAGCAAAATTAGTTCTAATAAGGTGCATAAAAACTGTAAACCACAGCAAAGATTTAGGAAATTTAAAAAAAAAAGTTTAAATACTTTATACACACAAATTTTTTTTTTTTCCATGAACGATTTTCATATTATTTATGAACAAATTCATACAATTTATAAACTTTTTCATAATATTTATAAACTTTTTCATAGTATTTATGAATAAATCATAATATGTGAAATTTAAGAATTTTTAACATTTTTCATAAATACTATGAAAAAGTTTATAAATATTATGAAAAAGTTAATTAATTGTATGAATTTGTTCATAAATACTATGAAAATCATTCATGGAAAAAAAAAATTGTGTGTAAAATCTTTTTTGTCATTCCGTTTCTAACGCCTCTAAATGTCGGTCTAGGACCCCATAAAGTATATACCCTACAGGAAATGTGACCGTCACTTTTGTGAAGAAATGTCTCAACCCTGGACACATCACTTGTGACCTCTCACTGGACCGGTGCCTTAAAAACACAACACGTGCCGGTTCAATGGTGACATGTCACCGAACACAAGTATTTTTTTGGGACTTAGAAAACTTTTAAAAATTTGTCAAACTTTTTTTTTAAAGTAGTATTTAAACTTCTTTACTCAGAAACGCAAACAAAAACATGCCAAAAAATAGAATTTTTCAAAAGTATTTTTTCCCAAAAACATTATTAATGAATTTTGAACTCTAAACTTCGAAAAATATCCCAAAAAGTTTTTGAAAAATTTTTAAAAAAATTGTTTGGGACTTGGAAAGTTTTGTTTTTTTTTTCTCAATTGTCTGCGGTAACGAAATCAGTATTTTTGAGAATGTTTACTTAATAGTCCAAATTTCACCCCATCACGTAATAAGCATTTGAAGACTTTAGTGATATGTCCCGTTTTCATCAGTCACGACATAGGTGATTTCGGATTGACCAATCTTGTTTTTCCTGCAGGATATTTTATTGATCCTTGACCGATTAGACATTTTAGCGATAAAACCACTATGTTCATGGGTTTGTTTAGTTCGTAATAGGGTTATATAGTCGCAACAAAAAGTCGACTTTTCGACTTTTTTCAATTTCTAAAAAGTCGATTTTTCGACTTTTCGACTTTTTTCAAATTTTAAAAAGTCGACTTTTCGACCTTTCGACTTTTTAAAAAGTCGACTTTTTCGACTTTTCGAAAAAAATTTGTAAAATTACAAAAACTTTGTAATATGTACAAAAATTTCGTATATTGTACGAAAAAAATTTTACGAAATAATACTTCGACTTTTTTCGACATTTCGACCTTTTCGACTTTCTTCGACTTTTTAATTTTTTTCGACCTTTTCCAACTTTAAAAAGTCGATTTTTTTGTAAATAAAAGTTTAGTTTTGACTTGTTGTAAGCATTTAGGTGCTATTATTAAACTCGGCTCTCATTTGAAATTTTTTCAGAAGAAATTATTTTCATTTAGCAAAAGTAAAAAAAAAAAAAAAAAAATAAAAAAAAAATCGAAAAAAGTCGAAAAAGTAAAGAACAAAAAAGTCGATTTCGACTTTTCGACTTTTTCATACAAAAAATCGATTAATCGACTTTTCGACTATAGAACCCTAGTTCGTAAATAGAAAAACTCACAACAGGAGTAAAAAAGTTCCCCTGTTAAGAACTAAATGAGATAGAACTGGAAACGAAATGGAATTGAGCAGGAAACGATATCGGATGACACTTTTTTCTCAAAGTTTTTGTACTAAAGTTTTTTCAATAAAGTGGAAAGCTTTTGTGAAATACTTAAACGTTTCCTTTTTTCCGAATTTTAGAAATCAGGACTCTGATCCTGATCCCTCTATTAATATATTTAATATTTCCGGTATCGAAGTTCCCAAGGGCGTACTAGTAGATATATTAAAAAAAGTCTTACCTTCTTCAGCATTTTGCAACCATTCCACAAATTTCTTCATTTGTTCAAGGAAATGCATTTTACCCTTGCTTGAATGGGCATCTTTATACCAACGTAAGATAACTTCTTCCGATAGTATTTCAGCTGAAAGTATAATAAAAATAAAAAAGAAAACATAATTAGTATTACACGCCGCATAATTTTCAATTACTTAAAATATTTTTAAAAATTCACCAATCCCAACCAAATATTCAAAAATAAAATGTTCAGATTTGGTGGTTTCTTCAAAAATATTCTCAGTAATATTTTAATCCTTCTATTGTTGCCTTAAGAAGGAACAAACAAATACTTACTTTTATAGAACAATAATATGATCTTTTGGAAAGCTTTCATAAAGTTCATATTTTCATAACAGAATTCTTGAACTTTCAAAATCAAAGCTAATTCAGCACGATCAGTACTGGTAAATGCCTGGAATAGAGGGCAATAGTTTTTCAAATGGCGTACGGCCTGATCGGTAACCAATTCCTCTTTTTTATTCCATTCACCAAGTGACATAATGGTCGACCATATTATTATGATTATTTCATTATCCGGAATGATGGTTTTAGCAGCAAATTCTTTTATATCTGCAATTATTTCTGTGTGTGCTTTCTCGTCGTTAATATCATCAATAAGAGTTTGTTGCAATTCGCGTTTAGCCTCCTGACTGGCTTGGGCTTTATGCAATTTTATAATTTCATTTAGTTCTTTATCCTGAAAAACTTGTTTTAAATTCTCGTCAGTACGTTTGTTAGGTGGGAAAAAGTCCATAAGTCTAAAGGATAAATTAGAAACATTTTATATAGAAAATGGATTAGAAATTGTGTATACTTATGAAAGTTATAACAATTTTAGATTAAAATAATATAAAATATTTGGTTATTAAAGATGATCTATCAATTTAACAGGCTATCATCACGGGGCACGTGCCCCCCCCCCCCTTCGATTTGAAAAATTTTAAAATGTAATAAAAAATTTTAAAAAAATTTAAAAACAATAAAAAAAGACATTTCTATTGAAATATCAGTAAAATATGTTTAAAGACACTTAGGGCTGGTAACTCATCACAATATAATCAATGATTAGTGCTATTAGTGATTCCAAACGTCAAATTTATATGAAATTGATCAATGATTAGTATTAATCATTGATTAGCTTTTGATAAGTTACCAGCCCTTAATATAGGTTTTATCTAATAGATTAGATTAAAGAGGCCCTATGCACTGCGACCAAAAAGATCTATTGTGCAGCCTAGAAAGGGTGCCCTAAATATTCAGGCTTCTAATAAAGCCGAGAATCCTATTTGGCAGAGAGTTCCACACGTCAGTCGGAGATATTAATTGTCCCCCTAGATGTTGAAGTCTTCTACCAGTCAGTCTTGGGCATGTACAAAGTATGTGTTCTGCTGTCTCCTCCTCTATCTCGCAGAATCTGCACGTGTCCGTGTCAGATAGATTTTTCTTTTTAAGTTGGTAACGTAGGTTACAATGTCCAGTTAGATAGGACGTTAGGATTCGAAGATCCTTTTTGTCCAAAGACAGTAATCGTTTAGATACGGTGTTGGATGGAATTATGAATCTTTTTGCCTGCCGCTGGCCAGCGCAATAGTTCCAATGTTCCATGAACTTAGATTCACTCCATATTTTGAGTTTTTCCCTAACATGTCCCGATGGCAAACCAAAGAATGGTTCAAAGAATTTATCTAATAAAAACTATGTGTCAGGTCATGAAAATAAATTTCGATAGGGGTGATGACAAAAAAATTCTGGGAGTTGTGCCCCCCAGTTTTCAAAATCCTGGATACGTCGCTGTGACACACACCCATATGAATTATCAGAAACGTGAAACTTTTAATCAAAAACACTTGTCACTTTTGTAAGGTGTAAATACATCACTTGTGGAATGTCACTGGACAATTTAGTACCGCGTAAATCGAGAGTTACAATTATATCTGATTTTTTATGAATTTTTACCAGTAAAGCTGTGTTTATATCATACCACTGAGTATTAAGACCTGTCAAAAAATCGTGTGTAATATGATTTTGTTGACAGTCCAATAAGACTTTTGATTTTATGAAATATTTCAAAAAATGGCTGTGTGTTATTAGATTTGCATACAAACAGCTGTTTTTAAAAATGTCTTTTGATTTTGTTTATGATTTTTTGGCAGTATTAAGACTTTGGTAATATTTTACTTTCTTAAAATCTAAAGACTCGGTGGGATGGTATAAACACACCTTAAGAATGATCTCATCAAAGTGTTAAAAAAATTGTAAGAATTTAAATCAATACACAAATACTCAAAAACAAATATTTGCTAAATAAATCTAAAATCTTTTTTTCTTGGAGCGTTAATTAAAGAAAAACGGCATTGTATAACCAAATGTCTTCCTGAAACGTTCCGTATCGAACCAAAAAAAGCTATGCTTTATTTTTTCAGTGTACTTATTAAAATAAAATTTATATAAAAGTTTTATACTTACTTGCTATCTAAGCCACCTTTTTTAAGTGTTTGTATAAGGGAAGCAATGCCCTTCTCTTGTTTAAAGGTGACAAATAGCTCAACCAAAAAATCAAGAGCAATGCCATCCTTAATTAAATGTTCATTATTGAGTACCAATAAAACAGTTGGTGGTATAGAACCATTAACTGAAAATAAATGTTAAAAAAATGTTTACGAATTAAATTCTGAAAGTTGTTAATTATTTTGATAAAATTTTATGTTCTTTAAATGTGTTGAATGTATTTATTTTAGCTTAAATAATTGTAATTGGGTTTGTGTCTTTTGCCTCTGGTAATATAAGGTAAAAGTCAGTACGCCAAAACACTTTAATATGCCACTTATATTTAAGTTCTTATCAGATGAAAACAAAGATAAAATTCAAATTTTATTGTAGTGGCAAGTTCTTTGGAAAACTTTGGAATAACTAAGTAATCATAAATCTTAATAAAGCAAAAGTTAAAAAAAGCTAAATTCGGCCTTGGCAAATATACTGATAGTGGCAGAGGGAATAGTTCGTAAATGGGCAAAATCCGACCTGGAGGGAAAATTTTTCCCTTGAAGAAATAAACCAACCTCTGGAAAAGCTATTTTCTTACAGTTTTTTTATACTTTTGTTAAACAAATAAAAGAATTTTTATGTCAGAAGTTCTGCACTTGGACCCAGAGGATTTTAAAATGTAATTTAGGCGCAAGTCACAGACTTAATTCCTTTTGAAAGTGGAATAAGTAGTTAACTCATAAAACGCCAAGCGAATATTTTTTTCGGAATGAAACCACTTTTATGCAATTCAATTCCACTTTGATTTTTGCAAGTGATTTCTTTAAAAAAAAATATTCGTTTTGCGTTTTACGAGTAAACCACTTATTCCAAATCCAAACGGAATTGAATCTGTGACATTATGGGTGGCATTTTTTCTTTAACTTTTGATTTCGGACAAATTTTTATTCTAGTGAACCTAAAAAATATGTGGTACAAATTTGACGTCAACCCGTGGCGCCCGGCGATCAAAGTTTTAGATTTTTAAAAATTTTAAAAAATAAAATTAAAAAAAAAACTATGTCTTGCCATACATCATATTAATTAATTTTGATGCGCTGAAAACGAATATCAAAAAAAAAAATTAAAACGGTTTTCGAGATATCGAAATTTGAAATTTGCCAAAAATGGCAGTTTTTTTTTCTACGTTCAAGAAATAAAAAAATCTAAAATTTTTCCCCCTTAACTCTTTTTTAGAGCTTGAGACAATCTTTTATTTAAACCTAATCTATTTATAATTTATAAATTTCTTCAACGTAGGAAAAAATCGCCATTTTTGGAAATTTTTGACAAATCTCAAATGGTGATAACTCGAAACCCGCTGGACCGATTTCAGATATTTTTTGATATTCATATTCACCAAAATTAATAAAAAATTTTAATTTTTTCTTTTTCAAAAATCCAAAATTTTGGTGGAAATTGTCCAAAAATGCAAACTTTGATTGAAGGACGGGTTTATAATGATCGGATTTGGCTCAAATTAAGTTAAAATAAATGTTGGTGCCAAGCTCTATGAAAGGGACAAGGGTAAGAAATTTTGAGATTTTTAAAAAAAATCTAGAACGAAGGATAAAACCGCCATTTTTTTGCATTTCAAATAGCGATATCTAACAAACCGTTGGAACGATTTTAAAAATTGTTTGATATTCGTGTTCAGCGCATCAAAATTAATAATATGCCATTTACATATACCTCGAAATCCAAAAAAAATGGGATTTCAATGAAAATCCAAGTAAATCCAATTACTTTTTTGGATTTCAAATGTCAAATCCCATACAAAAAAAAACTTGGATTTTGGGAAAATCGTAAAATCGTAATTTAAAATCCAAAAAAAATTCTACTACTTAATTGTACAACTATGGGTTTCCCAAAATAATCATCCCTAATGCTTTTTTTACAACGCTGCACACGATTTTTTATCAGCTGTTGTTGTTTTTTACAAAGTAAAAAAACAATTAAAATTTATTTTTTTAAAACTATTAAAAGATTAATAAAAACAATGTAAACGCACAATTTAGTTGACCAATTTGGTCTTCCTAACAAAGAAAAACACTCAATGGTGGCGGCCCCAAACTTGGCAAAAATGTTAATTTTCTTGCATTTAAAGAAGCAGCTCTACATAAAAACACATTTTTTGATATTGTGGTCCCAACATATACTAGTGGGATTGAAAATATTGGCTCCGGCAAAGAAAAATCATTGTTTTTAGAAATATTTATAAAATTGGGTAATTTTCCAACTAACAACCCTGTACACAAATCAAAAGAAAATGCAGAGTTAGTACACCGAAAAAAATTCCTGCCTTATATGTACGAAAACGTTCGTACATTGTACGAAAAATTTCGTTGTTTCGCACCACGAAATTCTTGCGTACAATGTACGAAATGCACGAAATTGTTTCGTAAAATAAACGAAATTGTTTTTGTATTTTACAAAAAAATTTCGTAAAATAAACGCAATAATTTTTGTGTTTTACGAAAATTTTCGTAAAATAAACGAAATATTTTTTTTGTTTTACGAAATTATTTCGTAAAATAAACGAAATATTTTTATTTTTACGAAAATTTTTTGGTAAATAAAAAAAATGCTTAAATTAACGAAATTACATGTAAAAATTCTTTCTTGAGAATAAGAACAACGTTTTCAACGTTTTGACAGCAACATTTCCAAGCAATTAATTGTTTCTTCTTAACAAAGACTTATAAGATTTCATTCATTATTTACAGTGATTTTGTTTTAGGCTACGTTCACACTACAAGAACTTATGATGATATGTTGAGATAAGAGAGCTTTTAAGTCGGCTGTGCCGAATTTTTATTACCCCAAATATGTAAAAAAAAATATCAGAGTTATCATTATTAAAATTAATTCTTTATACCCACGACCACAAGGCATTTTCTAATCCCCTGGGTCGAAGCTCATTACTTTAAATTTTTTTTGACATAAAAATGTTTCATTTGTTTAACAAAACAGAATGCCTTAGAATTTATCATGGATCAATAATACATATACTTTATGGGGTCCCCGACCGATATTTTTTTATCATACCCCAATACTGTAGTTGGAGGGCATAAAAACACCCTTTAAGCATGCATTTAAAGATTTCTTCTTTTTTCATTAGTTTTGTAAAATTTCAAAATTCTTGATTATTTTTTTCGTAATATAAAGTCCACTTTCGTATATTTTACGAAAGAAGTTTTTACGAATTATTTTCGTAAAAATACGAAAGTCTGTACACTTTTTTTGTAATATGCAGTCAACATTCGTATATTTTACGAAAGAATCATTTATATTCTTTTTTTCGTTACTTTCGTAAAATTACAAAAGTTTTTACAACATTTTTTTCGTAATATGTAGTCAACATTCGTAAATATTACGAAAAAAATATTTACTAATCATTTTCGTTACTTTCGTAAAAAAACGAAATTCAGTACTAAAGTTTTTCGTAATATGTAGTCAACTTTCGTGTATTTTACGAAAATAAAAAATACGAAACTTTTTTTCGTAAAATGTTGCATGGATTTTTTTCGGTGTACAAACAAAATCCCGCTAAATGTCAAAAAAGCATATGTAAACGGTATAGATTTTAATTGGATTTGAAATCCAAATTTATGTGGATTTCGGGGTATATGTAAATAGCATATAAGTTTAAAGTTTCGCAAGCGAGTTTATTTTTTTTTTTAATTTTTAAAAATCCAAAACTTTGATCGCCGGCAGCAACGGATTAATTTAATACGATTGACCTCAAATTTGTACCACAGAAGTTTAAGGCCTAGGAGTTAAAAAAAAAAATACTTTTTTGCTCACACAGACTCTGTTGTCCGTTTTTTTTATTTCTTACTAAGGGTATTCATTTCAGCTTTTTTTTTGTTGTAAAAATGAAAAATTGTAAAAATGTAACTTTTTATTACAACAAACACATGAAAAAATTTTCCTCTTAAAAGTTGCAATTTAAACAACCTATATCCAAGTGTAAAATTATCAGAGTAAAAAGTTTCATTTTTCCAATTTTTTAAGCGTTGCCATTCATTACTAATCAAAGAAAAAGTACCAAAATTTGCTACTATTATTTAAGTTTTTTCTACCTCGGCAGCCCTTATTGAACATGTGTTTGAAATTTTTCTTAGAAGAAAATATGTATACAAATAATTTTGGTTATAATAATAGAAATTAAGAATTAAACACCAAGAAAAAACTGTCAAAATAAGTAAAAAGTGTAATTTATAAGTTAATTGGTTCATTCATCGAATAATTTAATTATTTTTGGAAACTTTGCATCACTATTTTTTATGTACCCGTTCACATCAATGAGAGTGGAATCTTACATTTTTTATTTTTCCACTTTTACATTCTCTGAAATGAATACCCTTACTGAAATTTAAAAATTCCAACAAAAATTTGTAAACATATTTATTATTTTGTAAGAATTTAAATTAAATCACAAACGTTTAAAAGCAAACATTTGTAAATGAAATTTAAAATCTCTTAAAATTTAATCTAGGATAGTTAATTAAAGAAACTGGCTAACAAAATTTATACCAAATTTCATCCTGAAACTTTCCGAAAAACATACAACTTTATATATAAATTTCAATATTTTTTTTTAAATTCCAACTTATATTTTCCAAAAAAAAAATTAACACATTTAATATTTTGTAAGAATTTAAATTAAATCACAAACGTTTAAAAACAAACATTTGTAAACAAAATCTAAAATCTCTTAAAATTTAATCTAGGATAGTTAATTAAAGAAACTGGCTAACAAAATTTATACCGAATTTCATCCTGAAACTTTCCGGAAAATTTAAAAATAACAAATTAACAACTTTACACACAAAAATTTTAAACTTACTTGTTGCTTAAAATAGAATTTCAAAATTATACAAATTTAGATTTTAAATTGTATTTGTAATATTTGGAAATACCTACCTAACCATAGCGCTGTCATACGCGCAAGTTTGGTGCGTTCGCTTGGAGTAAAACCTTTAATGAAGACTAATACCTTCTTCATTTCCTCCTCGAACATCTTTTCCAAGTACTTATATCGACGCATGAGCTTGATGAATACCTAGAAGAGATTAAATAGTTTATAAAAACAAATCTGGAAATAATTTAAAGTGAACAGATATATTTAATGTTTAATATATTTGTTCCATATAAAGAAATCTAGAAATTCCATATTGAGTTTTTCTTCTTTTAAAGAAAGAACAGAAATAACCAGACAAGTATATATATGATTTTTCTTTAGCAACCATTCGACACTATTTAAGCTAAGATATTACAGCAAAATTAGTTCTAATTAGGTGCATACATCTGTAACAAATTCCAATAGAAATTAAATTGAATCAAATGCAATTATTGCAAGATCATAGTGCAGCAGTAACATCTTGAATATAAATTGAAATTTATACTTGAGAAAATAACTGATCTACACCATTTACAGATGTAATTTCGAGATTCTGCTCGTAAATCAAACACTTTTTGACATAATTATTAATTTTTTTTCAAAACTTAGCCGCTGTTCCAAAAAAATCATAAAAAATGTGAAAATTAAATATTTTCGATTTTTTTGGTGTTCTGAATATTTTTTTTTACTTTCGAATATTTTTACTCGTTTTGTTACACATAAAAAATGTTTGACCAAAGTAAAACGAATGCGCTTTTTTTGTTGAAATTTTTAGCTTTTATTTATTCAATTTATACTTCGAATGAAAACGTAAACAACAGATCAAAGAATTTGATTTCATGTGATTCGGAAAGTTTCATGTGAATTGAAAAGTTGTGAAAGGCAGAACAGAGGCCTCAGACTTTTTTAAGAATTTATTAAAATGTTTTATAGGGAGAATGCATAAAGGCCTATTCATACTCAATTCACACCACAGACTAAATACAGACTCGACAGTAGAGTTTTATAAGAAAAAATGGGGAAAAACTAAGCGATTTTAGGGGAAAACACAGCGGTTTTTAGTCCGTTTTACGCTAACATGGAAACACTTTCTACGACTTAGGAGTGAGTGAAACAACAAAAACCGATCTGGCATCCATTTTTCTTATGGCGCTTTATATCAGTTTTCTCTTTCTAACCTAATTCGTAGAATAATTTGAAAATATTAACCATATGGTTAAAGAATACTTTTTTTACACCTGTCACTTATGTCGAGTCTGTATTAGTCTGTGATATGGTTGTGTATAAAATGATACAGACCATATGATCGAAATCTCGTTCGAACGAGAGTTCACCTCAGGTGTGAATAGGCCTTCACACTTGAGGTGAAATCTCGATCGAACGAGATTTCGATCATATGGTCTGTATCATTTTATACACAACCATATGATCGAAATCTCGTTCAAACGAGATTTTAGCTCAGGTGTGAATTGGGTATAAGAAAAAAAACTTTTTCAAGGGTTCCGAATTTATGTGATTTGAACAAATCGACAATCAAAATCATCAATACACATTTTTATATATATCGTCAGTAAGATAAGATATTCAATAATAAGTTTTATAAATTTACCTGCTCATGGTTACGCATTGATTCCATATCTTCAGCGGCTTCGAATATGCAATAATTTGTGCGTGGCTTCTCGCCATCCTGAGAGATTGAACCACCAGGAACTAAAAACATACAAATAAAAAATATATTTATTTAAATTAGGTTTAAACAAATAAAAATTTATAAAATTTAACTAAAAGAATCTTAAGCCCGATTTTTTTTTTAAATACTAGATTTTATTCCGATTTTTTTCTTTAAAATTACTCTATTTTTTAATTTAAATAAACTTACCTAAGAGACCACCAGCAATTAATATATCAAAAAGTACTTCGCCGTAACGACGATAATCAATTTTATTACCAGCGATATCTAAATATTTAGAGATTTTTTCTAAGTCACCTTCAGTTGTTTCGAGACCTGCAATGACCGCATCACGGAATCCCGTTGGGTCATATTTTTCTCTTTCATCTCTTTTTCTGGTCTTGATACGCTGACCTGATAGTACTGGTCTTTCTATTTTCTGACTCATACAATAAATTGCTAAAATTAAAAATATGAATAGAAAATTAACAATTAATTAAAAATACTTTTATTGAATATTTAAAAATGTATGGTATAAGTAAAAACTGGTGGTTATAATCGAGCTGCTAACCCGTGTAAAAAAAATTGATATGGTATTATATCTAAACATATCTCATTTCATATCTCATCCCATATCTGAGGAACATATCTAATTAGATATGGTAGATCCGAGAAATGGGGACAAATCTCGGATCTAATTGTATCCAAATTGATATAAATAGATCTAAAATTATATCTAATTTTAAATAATAAGATCAAAATCTTAATACAAAAATTGATAAAAAAACAGAATTTCAACGATCTAATTCTGAAAATTTAAAAAAAAAATTAATAATTACAAATAATAACTTAAATACTTTTTTATATGTACGTTTATTTTTATTGATTGAAAACAATTAACAACATAACAATTAAACAAATTTTTACAATTACAAAAATTAAAAGAATTATAAACCACTTTATATTTACAAATGTAGACGTAAAAATACATAAAATGGGAAAAGGTCTATTCTATGTGCATGCTCTTTTTTAGCTTATGTTTGTGCATCTTCCAAAACTGTCAGATTTAAAATACCTAATCCCTCATTATGTGCCGCTGGCCTTTAAAAGGTTAATTTTTGACTTATCTTTTAAGTTAATACAATCGTTTTACCAAATTTCAATTCTGAAGACTTCAAACTTGAAATCATATGCAAAAACTTAAAAAACAAGTGTAAAATTCGGCTGTGCCGAATCTTTTATACCTTCCAAAATGTAAATTTTTTTTTATATTTTGAACAGTCGCTTTTTTTCTAGGGAGGTCTGTGGGGGACGTAAAGGCCCCTTCCTACTGGTAATTAACGCTAACGAAGTCATTTATAATCATTTTTGAACCTAGTAATTTTTCATTATTAATAATATTTTTTTAAGTCCACGCCTTGGGTCATAAACGCTTAACTTATTCTTATATAAAAATGTTTCGTTTGTTTAACAAAAGTACAAAAAAAACTGTAATTCGCGTTTTTCAGAAGTTGGATTAGTTTTACAAGGGGAACTTTTATCCCCATGGTTCGATTTTTTCCATTAACTTTTTTTTTGGACTGTATCGTGTCCTCCACAGACGGGCATTCATAGAATGTCTAAGAATCAAAATATTTACTTGTTCTTTACTGATATTTCCATGCGTTAAACACGAATGGACAAAGTGAGTATACTCCCATATTGTGGTTGGAAAGTATAAAAGAAGAGTCAAAAAAGCATTTTACGTATCCTTCAAACTGGTAATTTGTTGGAAATAGTAATTCTGAGAAGTTTATCAAACTTAACGTTGGACAGGCACCAAAAACAACCACACTTTAAAAAGAACACAAACCTTTTTCCCATTTAATTTATATAAAAACATCAAATTAGGTCCAAATTTTTAATCTATTTATCATATACATTCACTGATTTTCATTTTCAAGAACATAATTTATAATCCCAACTTCGGCAAGTTTACAGTTTAATGACTGATTTTTTGAAGATTCTTCTGAAATTTATTTTTCCGCATCTCAAATACTGGGCACAAATCAATAGATAGACAGTCTATGCGTTAGTTATTTAATTTTTTTCATTAAAAATCGCGACAATTGTAAATTTAATTTATGTGAATTTTTTTTTATTTCGAAAATAAAATATTGTTGACTTTTTTAATTTCAAATTGACAAAAAAAAAAATTTTTTTTTGTTATTTATTTTGTTTTCCTTTTTTGCAGACAAATAATAAAATAAAAACTTTTTCAATAAATAAAATAAAAAATGTTCAAAAATTTGCAAAAAATGGTATGATGAAGATTTTACATATTAGGGTTGTTCATTAAAACAACACAACAAAAAAATCTTAACAAAAACTAATATGGTAATAGATCTGATTATATATACAATATCTTACTATATATGGCAGATATAAAAAATAGCATACAAAAAGTAAGTACCTGTTTTACGAGATATGGTTATATATAGTCCAATGTCTACCATATCTTGCTATATATAATTTGATCTGTTATCAGATGTGATTAGATATACTCAGATATAATTAGATCCAATAAGATCTAATAATTTTTACACGGGAACTTTTTTAAAATTCAGTTTTTATTCAGAAAAGAAAGTTTTCGCTGCAAGACATTTGCTTTATCGTTTTAATAAAGAAATAAATGCCTAACATCGGTTGCCAAGCTATTCCTTTTCGTAAACTGTGTTTAAAATATTTTGCAGCTCAATTTTAACCAGGAGTTTTTTGTTATTAATACGGCACGAAATGTTCTTTAAAATTTATTTTGTTAGAGCATTAACTGGACAACTTGCTTCCATTAAATTAGAAGCTTGGACACTTGAACACTCAAATTTTATTATAGCATTTCCATATTTCTTGTAACCCAGGTTTATATTAGGTTAAAAGGCAAGTAAAATGCAACTTAAAATAGTTACTTAAGTACTAAATATTCAAAATATTTAAATTTAAAACTTAAGCTTCTTTTGGCCCAACGACGAAGCCAATTGAAATTGGAAATAATCGGCCCATGTTTATACCAAACTCCCGCTTATGGCGTTTTCTTTTCTGGAAAAAAATGTTGCACTTTCTGCACTTTTTTTTCTTTAATGACTCCTTGTGGACAGTAATAAACAGTAAGTATAGACATATTTGATACCAAAGGAAAGGTATTTTCGAGTTCTATCTAAGGAGTGAGATCATAAAAATGTTAACACACATAAAGTTAAATAAAAAACAGACTACTGAATTTTAAGACTTCAAACCAAATTTTTATTAAATAAAATTTAATACAAAATCATAACAAAAAAACCGCATGGAACTCTAACCACTACGAACAAAGTTATCCACTTTTTCCGGAAACCCTCCCATTAAGGCTTTTATGGTAGTTTCTGTCACCTTTTTAGAGCAGGTGGTCCATCTACGTTTGAAATCTTGCATGTCCTGGGAGACCTTTTTTGTGCCCTTTAATTCTTTTTTAACAAGAGCCCAATATCTCTCCACTGGCCTGAGCTCCGGGCAGTTTGGTGGATTTGCCTCTCTTGGTACAAAAACCACATTATTATCATTATACCACTCCAGCGCTTTCTTGCTGTAGTGACAAGATGCTAAATCGGGCCAAAAGTAAGTGGATACATTGTGCTGACTCAAGAACGGAAGAAGTCTCTTCTGCAAACACTCCTTGATATAAATTTCGCTGTTTATAGAGCCAGATGTCACAAATGACTGGCTTCTTTGGCCGCAGCTACATATGGCTTGCCATACTAGGAATTTTTTGGGGAATTTCGTTTGCTTTTTTGACCGAAATTTTTCCGCAACATTTCCTCGAACATCGGAAACATAAAATTCTTGACCAGGGAGCTGCACAAAATCAGCCAGGACATAAGTTTCGTCGTCCATTACACAACAGTTGTATTTTTTTATAAAATTTGATTTCAATTTTCTAGCTCTGGTTTTGGCCTCCAAATTTTTAAAAGCGTTTCTATCGGGAACTTTTTGAACTTTGTAGGACTTTAGTCCCGCCTTACGTTTCACTTTACGTACAAAAAAGTCTGAGCATTGGGCTAACCGAGCTGTTTTTCTGCCAGATGTGTTAGGAGCTCTCTTAAGGATGCTTTTAGCTTTATATGCCTTACCAATGTTACGATAACCAGTCGTTGTTCCTGTTCCCGGCTTCCTTTCAATTGTTATGTGTTCCAGATACCTTTTTACCACTTTTGAAACTGTTTGGCGGCATACATTAGTTTCTTTGGCAATTTTTTTGTATGTCCATGTTTGGTTTTGTTGAAAATATTTAATTATTTTTGAACGCACTTTTCTTTCATCGTCCATTGTGTAAAAAATTGCAAATTAAAACTCATGATGTAAATTAATTTATTAACTGACATATTTTTAAAATGTAAACTGCCGAAAAAAAAAAAATTGGAAGCTTTACACCAAAGTTGTAGGCAAAAATGTGTGTTAACATTTTTATGATCTCACTCCTTAACTGTTCATAATAAAATGTCGAAACACGCTTATTTTATTGAAAAAAATTTCAAAAACCCATAAATTTTTACATTTATCAGATCAGCTTAAAAACTGAGTATTGTTTTCAAATGCTTGATATAGCATTTTATAGTCCTTATAAATACCTTTCTTTTGGTACCAAATGCGCCTATATTTACTGTACATAACTGTGCAGAAAGAGTCATCAAAAAAAAAAAAGTGCAGAGAGTGCAACATTTTTTTCCAGAAAAGAAAACGCCATTAGTTTGGCTCAAATGACTCTTACAACGGTATTATAATAGGTTACTGTCAAGTTTTTTTTATACTTTTAATAAAAAAACAAAAAGTCCTGCACTTGAACCCAAGGGATTAGAAAATGTATTTTTTTTGTCCGCCCCCTTTTATGGGCGTGGATATTGTAAATGTCTTCAAATAATGTTAATATTGTAATACTTCAGGTCAAAAAGCATAATAAATAAATTTGTAACATTTACCGCAAGTGCAAAGGTGTCCCTTAATGACCCCTGTAGACAAAAGAAATCTTTGAACTGCAATATGAATCTTTGAAATACAATTAATCTTTTTCGAATTACATCTGTAAGGCTGCGTTTTTGACATATCGCTTTAACTTAGTTTAACCGGGAGTTTTATTAAACTTTATAAAAATAAAACCAAGTTTAACCAAGCATTCTGTTTTTCAGTTCAAGTTTAGCAAATGTCGATTAACGCGGTATTGCCATTCCAAATATCGCATTTCTAATTAGAATAGTTGCCATCATCGCACATTTTTTCCATTAAAATACTACAACATGGCAACAAAAACCAGTACATTTGAAAATCAGAGGTGTTTTTTTGACGTTTGTGTACCTTAGTTTAACTCTCCAACATTGGTGAGTTAAACTTAAAATAAACCACATCCCAAAAACAGAATTTGTGGTTTTAACTCAGTTTAAACCTTAAACCAATAAATTTTACAACTCAAAAACTCAGCCTAAATCGACAAACTTAACCGATAAACCTCTATAAAAAATCTCATTTCATGTAAAATGTAATACCTATAACAAAAAATATTTGTTTCTAAAAAAAACGTGTAAATATTTATTTACTATCATAGGCAAGCAATGACTCATACATATTTAATCAAATTTATTAATCTTATTATAAAAAGAAAAGTAAAATTTACCACGTCTTTGTTGCAATATAAAAATACTTTTGTTTCAATCTAACCTCAATGTTAATCAAATACAAAAACGTAGAAAAAAAGAAAAAAAAGAATTTGATAAATGACCGAGACACAAAATTAAAAAACTACCACAAACAAAATAACAGCGTTGCCAAACAATTTTTTCCGTTGTTCCCAAAAATCAAACCCAATACAATGGGAATACATACGAAAAATCTCCTCACATCCTACTTCTTTATACCCTCCACTTACAAGGGAAGTCTCCCTAGTGTCACCCGCGGATCTTTATGGAATTGGTTTTATTTTGTAGATCAGAAAAAATAAAGGGACACGTATTTTTTTTTAGCGGCCCAAATTCATATTTAGGGGGTAAAAAGGAGGGGGGAAGACAAGGCCATTTTTCAGTTTTTTCGTTTATCTCCTATATTAGGCAAAGAAACCTAGTCATGTTACATACCAAATGAAAGGTCTTTCAAAAACCTATCTACGTGTGCTAAGAACGTATCCAAACATGCACAACTTTTCGTCATATTGAGTAAAATACCAAAATTTTAGGACATTTTTGTTAATAAGTCGAAAAATATAAACTTCTTTGGCCCGTTGTTAGCACCACGAGATAGGTATTTTTAATACCTTTAATCTGATACCACACATGCCTATATTAATTTTGTTTAAATAGGCGTAAATCATAAAAAATTGAAAAAGATCAATTTCCCCCCATACAAATCGACCCCCCCTAAAAATGAGTTTGGGCCGCTAAAAAAAATACGGGTCGAATTAATTTTCGTTCTTAACAATATATCCAAATTTCATGAAGATCGGAGGGTGACACCAGGGAGACTTCCCTTGTTAGTGATAGAGGGTATATATAAGTTTGTCATTCCGTTTGTAACTCATCGAAATATCGGTCTAGGACCCCATAAAGTATATATATTATTGATCAGTGATCGATTTTAAGACATTCTAGCGATATCCGTCTGTCTGTGGAAATGGTGATCACGACCAAAATATTACACGGAGATGACTGAAACTTAACATCCTGAGCAGTTTGGTATTGCATTTGAGCGATATCGGTTCAGCGGTTCAAAAGTTATGATCAAAAATGTAAGGACACCTCAAAAATGTTGGCACATTCAACATAACCTAAAAATACAAAATGCTTTAATTCGGCTGCTGGTTGACATATGTGAACATAATTGAACACCGAAAGGTACTTAAACAAGTACGAACACATTTTTTGACAAAAAAATAAAAAAAATCGCATATTTTTTTTTCTTTTATTTTTTTTTTGCGAAAATTTTTTTTCAAATATTTTTTTTAAGTTTTTTGCAATAATCTTTTTGATATTGTGGAGGATATTAATACATTCGGCACGGCCGAATTTAACTTTTACTTGTTTTTTGTTAGATTCTAATTTTTATGGAAAAATAAAACTTTTTCTAATTTATGTTGCGGACAGAAAGCCTTCCAAAACACTATTTTCCGTTAAAATTTTTTTCGAAAGACACATTCGATATTTTTGAATCAGCAACTGTCCCTATTGCTGTATCTTTATTATTTATCTTTGCCAAAAATATAACAAGATATCCCAAAATAATCTAAAAATACGTTATTTTTAACTAGCGGAACAATTCCGCCTCTTTCATTTTTATGAACGGTAACTTTTTTATTTGGCAAGAGTGGCATACACGATACTGCATGCTGAACAATTTGTTGGATGAAAATGTGATTTTGACCGGTAATTGCAAAAACTAAAAAAAAATTAAAAATCTTTGCATATTTTTAAAAGTTACAAGCTCCGAAAGCCTTTTAGTCTCAGGGTGGTCAACTTTGGCACTCTGTAACTCACGCTGTATTGTTTTATGGTCACTCCAAACTAGCTATTTTGAAAGCTTATATCATTGACTTTATTTGCCCCATTCATAATGTTTCTATCTGATAAATAGTCTGAAAGTTACAAATATATAAGCAATTTTTTTGTTTGCAAACACTACTTATCGATATTTTCAAAATGGCAATATCTAGAAAACTAGCCATTAGATATCAAAATCTTTATCAGATTCGTGTTCTGCATGGCAAATGCAATAAGACATGTGGTCTAATTTTTTTTTTTTAAATAATTTTGAAAACTTTTTGGAAATTTACAATGGGATTTGGCATTTATTTTCACCAAAAAAATATGTACTTTGAGATAGCAGAATAACAAAAATGGATGCAAAACGACAACAAATTATTTTTTTGCTCTGATATTTTTATCACAGATGGGTATTCCATAAAGGGAGCTATTTGGACGACCATTACAAAAACAAAATGCACATGTCCATCCAGCAAGTTGTACACGATACTGCAAGTGTATGGCCACATAACAATGAAAAAAAAATATCCAAACGCGTAAATAAACCATTTTTCTGATGTCGTACCAGAAAGTGTTAGTAATATTTGGTTCGACTTCGAAAAACTGCTTTCGGTCAGAGTTTAGAAATTTTATTTTAATGCTTGAATGAAATCCCAAACATTGTGGATAAATAAATCCTAAAATCTGGCAGCCCTGATTACAGAAAACCTTAAAAAATTAAAGAGATGAAATTAATTTTTAAGAGTGGGTTTGAGAACTCTTCTGCTCATCTTCATTAAAGAAAAGAGAAAAATTTAAAAGCTAAAAAAAAATTAAAGATACAAAAGAAATCAAGACCTCGTTAAGTGAAATTCCTTAATAAAAATTATACGAAAAAAATGAGGTCAACGAAATCTTTCACTTTAAAAAACAAATTGAACTTTGATTTTTTTTATAAAAATTTTGAAGAAAAATACACTATACAAATTAAAATCTAAAAATACTTGTTTATTTTTAAATTCAACTTTTAAAAATACTTACATATTAACGAAAAAACAAGGAAAACGTGTCTGTTGAAAAAAAAAACGTCGATTTTTTCCTTACAGAATTTATTAACAAAACTTCCTCAATTAAATGATTTAACCTTGTTATATATATTTTTAATTAATTTATTATAAAAACAATTTTTCTATGTACCCTTCGACTTTCTTTTTTTTTAATAATGAACAAATAAATGACACGATTTCAACTGTTGATTATTTTAAATTAAACGCGAGCGGTAAAAAAACACGAGTTGTAAATGTAGTGGGGTATTTGGGGGTATTTAAATTTATTTGCTCTTCGTTTTTTTATTAATTAAATTAAAAAAAATTTAATTTTTTTTATCACAATAAGTTACTTTTTGTCTTAAATTAGTCTTAAATAAACAATAAAAAAAATGCTTTAAATTAAAAAAAAAATGTGGTTTCAAAATTACAAAAAATGCAACAAAAACCCCAACTACTTTGTCGAATTCCAAAAACTAAATGAGAAATAAAAAAATAAATGACATGTGGTAGCCGTCAAAAAAATACACAGGAAATAAAGGCATAGCAACGCCATATTGACATCGTTGCACCAAAAAAGTATTAAATCAAGAAAGAACAAAAAAAAACAATGGAGAAAAAAATTCCATAAAAAAGCGAAAATCTTAAAAAAAAAACTTTCAATATGTAGAAAGTCTCGATTGTTCTTTTACAACATCTGAGATATATTTTTTGTTTATTCCTTTCTCTACACTTAATTTAATTAAATAATTTCATTGAACCAAGAAAATTTCCATTCAACCTTAACTTTTTTTCAATGGCGTTCTGTGTGGGCAGCCATTTTTTTTCTTTCACACTATATACAATTTTTTTTTTGCAAAATTCTACCTAATGTAATAGTAAATTAAGATATTATTTAATTAATTATACTTACGATTAAAACAAAAAAAATTTAGCACTGCCGACAAAATTTATATTTAATTAACTTTTTCCTTTTAACTTGTGACAAATTTTTTACAATTTGCTGTGAAAGGAAATGAAGAAAAGAATGAATGACAAATAGTGTTGTAAAAGTATTGAGTATTTGAATACCGAGTACTCAATATTGACGATTTTTTTAGGTACTCAGTACTCAAGCACAGACTAATACAGACTCGACATAAGTGACAGGTGTCAAAAAAGTATTCTTTAACCATATGGTTAATATTTTTAAATTATTCTACGAATTAGGTTAGAAAGAGAAAACTGATGTCACAGACTAAATACAGACTCGACAGTAGAGTTTTATAAGAAAAAATGGGGAAAAACTAAGCGATTTTAGGAGAAAACACAGCGGTTTTTAGTCCGTTTTACGCTAACATGGCAACACTTTCTACGACTTAGGAGTGAGTGAAACAACAAAAACCAATCTGGCATCCATTTTTCTTATGGCGCGTTATATCAGCTTTCTCTTTCTAACCTAATTCGTAGAATAATTTGAAAATATTAACCATATGGTTCAAGAATACTTTTTTGACACCTGTCACTTATGTCGAGTCTGTATTAGTCTGTGCTGATGTAACGCGCCATAAGAAAAATGGATGCCAGATCGGATTTTGTTGTTTCACTCACTCCTAAGTCGTAGAAAGTGTTGCCATGTTAGCGTAAAACAGACTAAAAACCGCTGTGTTTTCTCCTAAAATCGCTTAGTTTTTCCCCATTTTTTCTTATAAAACTCTACTGTCGAGTCTGTATTTAGTCTGTGACTCAAGTGTAACTACTTATAGTCAGGGGTGCCAGATAATTTTGATGAAAAATCGGCATTATCGGCACTCTAATTTAAAAAATCGGCCAATAAAATATAGGTTTCAGAATCTGAGAATTTTTTCACAAAAATATATCTCAGAATCTGTAAATTATTCCATAGAAAAAAAATTCAGAATATAAGAATGTTTATATACAAAAAGTTTATAAAAATCTGACAATAGCACCGCTCAACACTCATTTTCCGGTTTAAATTCTGGTGATCTAGATAGTAGACATTGATCTCCTGATTCCAAATCTGTTCTCCAAATTTTTCCATCACATCCAGATTTTTAGTTAATCACGGTTGAAAATGCGAAAAACGACGATTTTTTTTGGAGCACAGATTTGGAATAAGCGAGCCAAAATCTTAAAATTTATAACTTCAAACCGAAGTCAAAAACTTTCGATTTGTTGAGCGGTGTAGTCTACAAAGAAAGTGTTGCGAAGTCTGAGAATTTTGCTATAGACAAAATATCTCAAAATCTGAGAATTTCTATAGAAAATATGTCTCTGAGTCTGACAATTTCTCTACAGTAAAATGTCTCAGAACCTAAGATTTTTTCTATAGAAAAATGTTTCAGAATCTGAAAATTTTTCTATAGAAAAAATGTCTCAGAAAATGAAAATTTTTCTATAGAACAAATGCCTCAGAACCTGACAATTTTTCTATAGATAAACTGTTTCAGAATCTGAGAATTTTTCTATAGATAAAAAGTCTCAGAATCTAAGAACTTTTCTGTTGAAAAAATGTCTCAGAATTTGAGAATATTTTTATGGAAAAAATATCGCAGTATCTGAGAATTTCTCTACTGAAAAATGTTTCAAAATCTGAAAGTTTTTTTTATAGAAAAAATATCTCAGGATCTGACAATTTCTCTACAGAAAAATGTCTCAGAACCTGCGAATTTTCCTAAAGAAAAAATGTAAAAGAATCTGACAATTTTTCTACAGAAAAAAATGTCTCAGAATCTGAGAATTATTCTATAGAAAAAATGTCTCAGAATCTGAAAATTTTTCTGTAGAAAAATGTCTTAGAATCCGAGAATTTTTCTATAGAAAAAAGTCTCTGAAAATTTTTCTATAAAAAAGGTCTCAGAATCTGAGAATTTTTCTAAAGAATAAGGTCTCAGAATCTGAGAATTTTCCTATAGAAAAATGTCTCAGAATCTGAGATTTTTCTATAGAAAAAATGTCTCAGAATTTTTCTATAGAAAAAATTTGTCTCAGATACTGAGAATTTTTCTATTAAAAAAATGTCTCAGAATCTTAGAATTTTTCTATTTAAAAAATGTCTCAGAATCTGAGATTTTTTCTATAGAAAAGTTCTCAGATTCTGTGACATTTTTTCTATAGAAAAATTCTCAAATTCTGAGACATTTTTTCGATAGAAAAATTCTCAGATTCTTTGACATTTTTTCTGTAGAAAAATTCTCATATTCTGATACATTTTTTCCATAGAAAAATTCTCAGATTGTGAGACAATTTTTCTATAAAAAAGTTCTCACATTCTGAGATATTTTTTCAATAGAAAAATTCTCATATTCTGATACATTTTTTCCATAGAAAAATTCTCAGATTCTGAGACATTTTGTCTGTAGAAATTTTTACACAAAAAATATCTTGAATTTTTCTATAGAAAACATGTCTCAGAATCTGAGAATTTTTCTATAGAAAAAATGTCTCAGAATCTGAGAATTTTTCTATAGAAAAAATGTCTCAGAATCTGAGAATTTTTCTATAGAAAAAATGTCACAGAATCTGAGAACTTTTCTATAGAAAAAATCTCAGATTCTGAGACATTTTTTAAATAGAACAATTCTAAGATTTTGAGACATTTTTTTAATAGAAAAATTCTCAGTATCTGAGACAAAAAAATAAGAGAATTTCAGAATCTGGGAATTTTTCTATACACTCAAAAAATTATGTTAGTAAAATCAACTGAAAATGTCAGTTAAAATAACAACTTTGTAAGGTGGTAAGGTTTTGTGGTCAACTACTTTTTCAGTTAAATCAACTAACAATGCTAGTTATTTGAAGTGACAAAAAACAACTGACTTATGCAGTAAAAAACAACTAAAATGTAGTAAAAATAAAATAATCAATTTTTTTTTAAAAAGTTTTTCAGAAAAAAAATTGAAGACCAAATTTTTTCAAAGTATTTTTTTTTAAAAAAAGTTGTGAAAAATAAAAAAAACGAAAATTTATTTTTATTTTTTGGAAAAAAAAACTTTGAAAATTTTTCAGAGATAAAAAATAAAATTAACTACTTTAAATAACTGTTACTACATCACAGCACTTTTTTGTTAGTTGTTCAAAAAATGACTTAAAATAACTAACAGAAATAGTTGTTTGATATTTTTCATACAAAAATAACTGACTTTGTAGTTGAAAACAACTAACTAGTGTAAAATATATGTACAAGCAACTAACATGTAGTAACTTACATAATTTTCTGAGTGTAGAAAATATGTCTTAGAATCGGAGAATTTTTCTATGGAAAAAATGTCTCAGAATCTGAGAATTTGTTTATGGAAAAAATGTCCCAGATTCTGAGAATTTTTCTATAAAAAAATGTCTCAGATTCTGTGAATTTTTCTATACAAAAAATGTCTCAGAATCTGAGAATTTTTCTATAGAAAGAATGTCACAGAATCTGAGATTTTATCTATGTATAGAAAAAGTGCCAAAGAATCAAAGAATTTTTCAATCGAAAAAATGTCTCAGAATTTTTGCTTCTCAGATTCTGAGACATTTTTTCTATTAAAAAGTTCTCAGATTCTGAGATATATTATATATAAAAATTCTCATATTCTGAGAAATTTATTCTATAGAAATATTCTCAGATTCTAAGACATTAGTGGTATTCAGAGTCTTACTTGCCAGCCCTGGCACTGGTGGTAAAAGAGCACTTTTTAAAATTACTTTTCAAAATACATGAATTTTTTGAAAGAAGCACTCTTTTGCTACATTGCAAGGGCTGGCAACAAGACTTTGAATACCTCTATTTTTTCTATTTAAAAATACTCACATTTTGAGACATTTTTTCTATAGAAAAATTTTCAGATTTTGAGACATTTATTCTATAGAAAAATTATCAGATTCTTAGACATTTTTTCTATAGAAAATTTGTGAGATTCTTAGACATTTTTTTTATATAAAAATTCTCGAATTCTGAGACAGATTCTAAAGCATTTTTTCTGTACAAAAATTCTAAGAATCTAAGTAATTTTTTTCTATAGAAAACTATCAAATATTTACACTTTTTTCTGAAATCCTGAATCCATAGGATAACTATCAGATTCTGAAACAGTTTTTTCCATAGGAAAATCATCATATGCTAAATTAATGTAATACAAATTTTGTTTAACTTTAATAAAATCTCTTAAAACTTCCAATTTGCATTTAATTTCAAATTAAAAAAATTTTATAATGAAGTAATTTTTTGGTGGGATAAATCTATTATTTTGTAACTTAAAACAACGTTAATTTTTTTTATCTTTATTTTTTATATGTAATTAAATCCAAAATTGATTTACAATGAATTTTCATGTTTGAAAATATTTGTCATAACAGGATCATTAACAAGCTGCTTCATATTTTTGGCGACAATAAAGTCCAAGTGGTTGAAACTTTGATCTGGAATACGGTAATCACCAGCCAAATGTGGTGCATTAGCAACCAAAAGATTTACATCTTGAGGATTACACAAACCGTCATTATTACTGGAATATAAATATGTAGGAGCCTTAATATTCTCCAATTTATAATCGGGAGCAGTTGCTTGACCATATATTTGTAAATTTTTCTTTTCACCATAGTCCATTTGACAGAAACGACCCTTGTTGTAGTCACTTAGTTGAATAAAGTGAATACCTTGGTTGCTGGAAGAACCTCCAGGATGAGTTTCAACTAAAACTTGCATAGCAGTAGTGTTGGTATTTTGGTAACCATCAGACACGAACAGTAGCCACATATTTTTACATAAGAACCACAAAGCAGGATCACTACCACAAGCAGTATCGGCACCACTAGCGATCAAACGATTTTGAGGCAATAATTCCATATCGGCAAAGACTTGATTCCAGATTCCACCAGGAGAACCAACCAAAGGTTGGAATATCTTAAAAATGAATGATGTACCGTGTCCAAAGAAGGCGCATGGAGCCAACATATGAGCAGACTTAATTTTAGCATTGTATTCAGGACGTTCAGACATCATTACAAAGTAAACGGTGGTGCCCTGAGAGTGTCCAGCATAATGAACCTGTTCTTCACCAGTTTGTTCAAGGATAAAATCAATCATGGCTGGGATATCAATTTTGCCAATGTGATGCCAGTCAAATTGCCAAAATTTATGACTGTTGATGGAAATCTTGGTGTTGTTGCGAGAATAGATATTGCCACGAGCATTGCCCATCCAGACATCAAAGCCGGCATCGGCCAACAAGTAACCCAAAGAATAATCAGGACCGGCGGATAACCAACAGTCGGAATTACTGAAAAGACCGTGTTGCAACAATATGGCAGGACGATGAGCATCTCTATTTTGCAATTTAGGGGAATAAGGAATACGGAATAAGTTTAACACATAACCATCTTCTGTCTCAACAAAGTGAGATTCAGCTGGGTAGCCCTGTTGGCGTACACGTTCATCCTAAAAGAAATTTTAAAAATATTTCAAAATTTTTCAAAACTTTGTCTAAATCCTTTTCATACATACCGTGGGTGTGATATCTTTTAACATACAGCCAGGATTTAAAGTGGCAGCTGAGGCAAAAGCCAACAGACCTAAGCCCAAAATAATACCAAAACCTCTCATATTGTATTATTCCTTAATGGTGTCGAAATTTGTTTGGTTGATTCCAAACGTAAATTCAACTATTTATACTAACGAGTTATCTTGGTTAGAAATTTGTAAATTCTAATTGTCCATAAATTTTTTTTTATACAAAAAATCATCGTTTCTACATTTTCTTATCTTTTCAATAATTATAACGTTAAACATTACCAAAAATCACAGTCACTGGTAGTTTGATTTATTAAAATCTGCGTGTGGTCTACGACAGATAGAAGGATTTATAGACCGTTTATTTTTATCATATTTTTGCACCAGAAAACCCAAAATACTTATGTTATCATACGAGTAAGTTTAAATATATAAATACACTTGCATATTATATTTCTTAAAATATGTGGACTTTCAATTAATTAAAATGGATCTAAAATACTGATAGTACTCTTAAGCAGTTAAAACATGATTTTTTTAAAATATATTTTAATATAAATTGTATATTCAAAAAAAATTTTAAATCGGTGAAGCGGCGTTTGAGATAATGCCATTTTAAAGTTTCTAAAAATTGAGTTTTTTTTTATAAGTTCAAAAAGTTAAAAAAAAATCTCCAAATTTGTTTCTCTTGACCTTTTGTATGATACTTAATATCGTTTGAGCTTAATTTAATTGCGGAATAGATAAAAGTTTCAGAGTTTTTCTTTGTTTACAAAAAATTGGTGGTCAAAAAATACTTTCAATTTTTGGTTGGGTCGTTGGAAAAATGAGTTGATAACTGAATTTAAACTATTAGACCATTTTGTAAATTTTTAGTGTTTGAACTTGGGAAAAAATCGTCTAAAAATATTTTTTTAAAATTTTCTAAAAATGGTCTTCAAAAATTGTAATTTTCATTTCGACCCACGTGGAAATTTTCAACACAAAAATTAAACAAAACTTTCCAGTTGTAGTAAAAATAGTAAGAAATTTGGGTAAACAAACAGACCTCAATCTGGACTACATTAAGCTTAAATTAAAACTTGATAAATTACCTAGACAGCATTTTTTACAAAAATACTTGTTTGATAATAATTAGGTCTATTATTGTTAGCATTGTCGTTAACGAATTACATTTATGTAGTCGTACGTAGACATTTGTCAGCCACTGTATATGAGGCATTCCATGCCAACTAGGACAACTTGAAAACTCAATTTGTTTGGCATATTTTAGTACCCATCGAAAAACCTTTCCAAGTAAATTTTAGATTTTTTTGATTTTCGAACCCCCAAAATTGCGAAATTATTGTTTTCTTTTTTAACTTTTTACAGCGAACATCTCAAAAACGGTACGTGCTAGAAAAAAATGGATGGCAGATTTGGATTCGGGAGAGCAAAATCTATAAGAATCAGTTGGATATTTTACTGGAAGTTTTTTTTTGGTTGTTGAACAGTGTAATTATTTAGCAATAACTCAAAAACAGGATCAGCTGGGATGTGTTAACGATTTTTAAAGTTTAAAATAAATAGGAGTTAAATGCCATTAGCCGATTTTGTCACAATTTTAATACAACCTAAAATTGCTTGAAGAGGGGTGTGTGTTATTTGAAAAAGTTCGATTTTTGAAACGGATTATCCAAATCTAAACATATGCCAGTAAGTTTTTCGATGGGTTCTAAAATATTTCAAAAAAATTTTAAAAACTTAATTTTTTAAAGTGTCCGATTTGGTATGTAATTCTTAATTTTGAACACGAATAAAAAAAAAAAATGGAATCCGCCTAAAGGTTTTCGAAATATACCTGTCTGAAATTTGAACATAGAAAGAGCAGCCATTTTTAGCAAATTTCAAATGGCGATATCTCAAAAAACCGATCAATAACAAGTGAATACCAATACCAAAATAGTTTTCAAAAGCAATACTGATATCTTGTCGGTACCCAACCTTGATTCAGATCGACCGTATCTACTATTTTAAAATCAAATCGGTAAATCCATGTAACAATGATAATAAGTTGATAATCGATTAGATTATAGAGTAAATAAACAGATGGCTGTAATAATTATAAAATTAAAATTTTTAGTATTAACGTTTATGCATTAGGGCGGAGCAATTTTTTCGTTTTCGCTCAGTTGCAATATTAGGTCACGGCGACACGAAATAACTCCCACATGAAATAACTCCCACCTTAAAAATGAAAAAAGTCCCAAAAAAAACTCCATACAAAGTTGGGAGTTATTTCATATGAAGTAACTCCCAATTTAGTGGGACTTTTATCATTTTTGTTGGGAGTTATTTCATAATTTTCGGTGGTAGTTCTTTCATATGAAAGAACTCCCACTACAATAGGAATGAAATAACTCCCACTATTATTTCATTGTTGGTGTATGTATCTGGAACATTTTGACTTATAGAATATTATTATTAATAAAATAAAATTCTTTGCGATTTTGGTACTAAATTTTTGGACGCAGTGCTTTCAAACAAATTTGTATGTTTCAGAAATTTTTCTACCAAAACTAGCAAGAATTTTTGAGTTAAGAGCGTATTGCAGCCGAAAATATTTTCGTTAGAATACAAAATTGTTAAAAAAAAACGGCGCACGTGAAAATATCCAACGCGTTGTGTTTTTCAATAACATAGAAAGTTTTTCGATAACATACAAGATTGTTGGAAAAAGAACCACAGTTGAAAATTTAAAAGATTTAAGTAGCACTTGTTGTTAAAAGCGCCGCAGGCAAAAATTTGGTACCAAAAATCGCCGCGATTTTTGGTAGCAAATTTTTGTTTGCGACAACAAGTGCTAATTAAATCTTTTAAATTTTCGGTAACAAACGAATTTGTCGCAAAAAGCGCCGCAGGCGAAAATTTGGTACCAAAAATCGCGGCGATTTTTGGTACCAAATTTTCGGCTGCGGCACTTTATACAACAAGTGCTAATTAAATCTTTTAAATTTTTGGTAACATACCAATTTGTCGCAAAATATATATGAACATATTTTCCCTCATTGTTTGTTTAATTTTTGTTGAGACTTTTACATTTTTTTATTGGGACTTCTTTCATTATTAATGGGAGTTATTTCATTGGCACTTATTTCATTTTGTAGGTGGAAGTTATTTCATTGCAGTTGGGACTTATTTCATTTTTTTCTCCATTGGGACATATTTCATTTTTGGTGGGATTTATTTCATTGGGAGTTATTTCGTGGGAGTTATTTCATGTGGGAGTTATTTCGTGTCGCCTTAGGTCACAACCATAGAAAAGATTAGAATGTACGCAGTGTTGTATTTGATGTATTTTCCAATATGGTGGCAAAATGCTTGTTCTTCCTCATCTCACACGTATTTAATATCAAATTAAATGCTTTGTTTCTAAAAAATGGAATTTGTCTTTCATTTAATTAAATTAATTATTAATTTTCCTTTATTCAACGTTTTTTTAAAGATAATACGCACTATTGATAGTTTAAAAACTTTTTTTTCTCTTTTGTTGTTTGCTTTGTTGTTATTCTCCTTTATGTTGCATTGTTTTTATTAAACGTCAAAAGTTACATAATGTGCTGTCACTAATACTTATTCAAGCGAAATACGACTCTGTTTCATTTCTATTTTTTTCTATGGTCACAACGCTCCTGGGCACAGTGGATCGTGTAAAGTAAACACCCGGTAATTTTTTATTTGCTTTATTTTTTTTAATAATTAAGTCTTTTTATATGTTTTAGGGGCCTCTGAATCCGAATTTGACAAAAACAAAAAAAAAAATATTAAAAAAAAATCAAAAATCACGATTTTTCTTTTTGGAATTTTGCACCATTCGCGTTCATTTAAGGCAAACCTTTATAATTTTCTTTTAGGACTGCTTCGAAACCAAAAGCAAAACCAAAAAAAACTTAATATCAATACAAATATGTAATAAAAGTTCTACAATAAAAAAAACTAAATTTTTAGGTAAGGAAAAAAAAAATTGACCAAGCTCTTTCAAAAAAGTATGAACAGGAAACAAAGGTGGTTTACGTCTTCTTTAATTCCCATATTAGTTTCATACACATTTTCTTTAACCCCGCCGAAATATTTAATGGTTAACATTTCGGAGTAATTTTTCTCAGTGTATTATTAGCCGAATTTGTAAAAAGTCTTAGTCAGATTATTAAGACAGATGATATTTATAATTTATATAAAGCGGTATAACCTTTCATATATATCGCGTTTTGTGAATTTTGCTTTCCATGCAATTTTTTTTTGCAAACCAAGCATGCAATGTTTTAAAATAAGTCCCTGTTATCATATTAGCAAAAATAAAATAAATTACACATCTTCTATGAAAAATTATATAAAAACTGAAAAAATCCAAAAATAAAAAAGTTTGGATCCCAATATCTCGTAAACCATTACAAATTTAAAAACTTTAAGAGCACCTTTGAATTCAGCGACCCTAAATCCATAAGGGACACAAATTTCAATGAGTTTGGATGATTATTTCTACCCTTTGACCGGGAATAATAAAATAAATTTCTACTTGGACGAATCCATGAATAATATTGCTTGTCAAAACCACTGCTGACATATATGACATGTCATTCGTGGTTAAAACTAAAAAAAAAAGTTTTTTTAGAGGAAGACCCCAATGGTTCTCAAATTAAAGTCAATTTTTGAAGCAGATAAACTTATCCAACCAAAAATATATTTTTTTGTCGTTTATAAGGTAATCAAGTAAAATAACACTGTGCTACAGTGAAAAAATACTTCTGATGTGACATAGTATAGGTTTTGTCGAGTAGATCGCAAAACTGCCCATTAAACTTGCCAGACACCCTCAAAGTTAGTCTTTTCCCTCAAATGTTCAAGTTATTGTCAAGAAAGTTTTTTATCTCTTTTCTCACTAAACCTCATGTCAGAAACTTTTCAATCGATTTTAAATTTTGTAACGGTTTTGGATAGAAGAATGATAGGGCTTTTTATGTGTGTGAATTGGTTTATACATATAGGAAAGATATCTATTGATTTTAGTTATAGTTCGTTCATTTTTGTGATCTTTTCGACGAGACTTTTAGCCTTCACTAGCTCATTTGAAAAGTACATTCGATTTTGCACAGTGTAATTAATATAAAAATACAATGCAATTTATGTTTGCTTTCTGTTCCTACTTTGTTATCACACACATACAAATATGATTTAACGGTAATTTTATTAACCAAATGTTTACAACGGTTTTATCCGTCCCTGTGTTAGTCATCAGCTGTTCTATAACTATTGTGAATGATTTTTGTCAAAAAAAGGAATCTTTAAAAAACAGCTGTCTGCAAAACGCACTTGTTTTTTTTTTACATATTCTACTAAAATTGTTTAACTTTTCCATTAAATTATTAAATAAACTTAATAAAAATGTCTTTAATTATAAAAGCCACCTCAAGCTTTTGGAAAATTGCTATTTTAAATGCCAGACCTATAACAACCAGCACCGTTAATAACATCAAAGAAAGTAAGTGAAAAATAATGACCGATATAAGTTTCATAACCTTATAGGTAATTTTGGATAATGTTAACTCTTTTATTTAATTTTTTTAGTTCAACAAAAACAAGAAAAAGATTCTTTAATAATTGAAGCCATTACCAAACCATCCCCTCGAGAAAATAATTTATTAAAAGCTGCTTGCGCGGAAAAATTTTGTCCCGAATGCACTTTGGGTTTGGATCTTAAACACACGGACGTTTTGATATTGTCACAATATGTAAGGTCTGATGGTTGCATGTTGCCCAAACGCATAACGGGTTTATGTCATAGACAACAGAAGAAAATTGGCACTTTGGTGACAATGGCTCAAAAGGCTGGCTTAATGCCTAACTTAGCGCCGGCAAAGAGTAAAAAGGATCCAAAAAAGCGATATGGTTGGAAAAAGTTTAATAAGTATTTTGATGAAAAAACTATAAAATATTAAAATGTCGTTTTGTTGAAATAAACTCTCTTTTAATAAAGATACCATTTTAAATTAATTTCTTTCCAAAATCTGAAAATTTTGTTATAAGGAAAATATTTCAGAATCTGATAGCGTAAAAGACCAAGGACTCTGGTGGGAATCGAACCCCCCACAAGAGATATCGATGAATATAGAATTTTTTGCTGAAAATTTCGAAGTTATCGATTTTACGATAACTACAGAATTTCCTATAGAAAATTTTGAAATTCAATAACTAGAATTTTCTAAAACAATAATTCAAATATCGATAACTACAAAATTTTCTATAGACAATTTTTAAGTTATCGATTACTAAAGAATTTTTAAGTTATCGATAACAATAGTTTTTTTATAAAAAATTTTAAAGTTATCGATATTGTAAAAACTAGAATTTTTAAAAGAAAATTTTATGTTATCGATACTATAGATTTTCTATAGAAAATTTTGAAATTGTCGATATATCGTTAAATATAAAATTTTTTGTTGAATATTTTGAAGTTATCGATATCACGATAACTACAGAATTTCGAGAGAAAATTTTGAAGTAATCGAAAAATTACTCTTGATCGTGAACTAAATAATTTTCTATAGAATATACTTTTTTTAGCAAAAGAATTTGCTATAGAAAGATTTTTAAGTTATCGATAACTATAGCATTTTTTTAATTTATTGTAAATACTATAATTTTCTTCAGAAATTTATGAAGTTATCGATTTTTCTATAGAAAATATTGAAGCTATCGATATATGGATAAGTATAGAATTTTTTTATAGAAAATGTTAAAGTTATCGATATAACGGTAACTACAGAATTTTCTATCGATGTTAGCTATCTAATGTATAGAAAATTTTGAAGTTTTTGATATATCAATAGCTTTAAAATTTTCTATAGAAAATTTTTAAGTTATCGATAACTAAAGAATTTTCTATAGAAAATTTTTTAGACAAATTTTTTAAGTTATCGATATTGTAGAAACTACAGAATTGTTTAAAGAATTTTCTTTTTAGAATTTTCTATAGCAAATTTTAAAGTTGTCAATAGTCGACACATATAGAATTTTTTGGAGAAAATTTGAAAGTTATCGATATTATTATACCGAATTTTGTATAGACAATTTAGAAGTTATCTATGTTAACTATCTAATTTCATAAAGAAAATGTTGAAGTTTTTGATGTAACAAAATCTAGTGTTTCTATAAAAAAAAAAATTAAATATCGATAACTATAAAATTTTCTATAGAAATCTAGATTACTCTAGATTGTAAAGAATTTTCCATAGAAGATTTTTAAGTTATCGATTTGTGTATTAACAATCAAAGGATTTTTAAGTTGTCGATAACTATAAATTTATTAATAAAAATTTTTTTATCGATAACTAAAGAATTTTCAAAAAAATTGTTAAGTTATCGATAACTATAGTTTATTATAAAAAATTTTAAAGTTATCAATATTGTAAAAACTATAGATTTTTTTAAAGAAAATTTTGAAGTTATCGATTTTTCTATAGCAAATTTTAAAGTTATTGATAATATGAAATTTTTTGTACAGAATTTTCTATCTAATTTCCTATAGAACATTTTGATATGTCAGTGTTACATACAAGTTGTATGATACAACAAGGAGATAGCAAGTTTTGAATATTAGAATTTTGAATGTACAGAATTTTCTATCTAATTTCCTATAGAACATTTTGATATGTCAGTGTTACATACAAGTTGTATGATACAACAAGGAGATAGCAAGTTTTGAATATTAGACCTCGATGTATTACTTCTTTTTAGTACATCAAATACAAAACACGAATTAAGGGAATTTTAAGAAAATTTATTGCTAAATAATTTACAAAAAAAAAAAAAATATGAATTGAGGAAAAATTTTAAAATTTAATTTTAAATAAATTTCTTAAAAATTCATAAAATTATGCTTATCAAATACAGTAGAATTTGAAGAATTCCTAGAGAAATTCTGTGAAGAATTTGCCGTTTTTTCCAAATTATGCGACTTTAGAATGTGCATCCGAAGAGTAGACCTTTGGGAAAATGCTTTTGGGCAATGTTTACACTTAAAAGGTGTAGGATCTTTATGGGTTTTAATATGTTCCTGACAGGCTGACTGCTGGCGATAAGCCTTACCACATAAATCACAACGAAAGGGTTGTTCCTTGGTGTGAGTTCTCTCATGATTAATGAGATGAATCTTTTGATGAAATGCTTTGTCACAATAAGAACAAGAAAACCTTTTTTCACCATGTTGCCGGACATGATATTGAAAACGCATTTGGGTATAATTTTCGAATTCTTGATGGCAAATGTGACATGTGTAGGTTGATGTCAAATGGAAATTCTTAACATGACGCTGTAAATGAAGTTGACTGCGAAAATATTTTTTACATTCTTCACATTGCATGGTATCGGGACGATTATGTTTGTTTTTATGTTGAGCTAAAAGGAAAGTAGATTTAAATGTGCTAGTACATACGTCACATTCGAATGGTTTCTCTTGGGGATGAAAACGCATTAAATGCATTTTTAGTTGTTGGCGATTTTGACAAGATTGACCACAGATTTTGCATGCTAGACGAGAATGTAATTTTTTCTTTTGCTTAAAATCTTGTAATGATTCTTCATCTGAGGAAGAAATATCATCTGGTTCTTCATCTTCATCCGAGGTGGGAGTAGAAGATTCATCATCTGAAGAATTATTGGGAGATCTTATATCATATTCCTTTTTTATAGGCTCTGGAAAAGGTAATTCTGATTCTGGTTTCATAACCTCCATAGTTTCCATATCAATGGGATCCGTTTTGATTTCTTCAAAAAGAGGTGGTGGTGTGCCCATAGATGATGTAGAATCTAGACACGTACCCAATTCTGCAAAACGTGGACTTAACCTTAATCGCGGACTACTGAAAGGCGATACTAAATCTGGATTATTACATTTTGGAGAAGATCTAGCTGAATCCTTATTTAAAACAAAATCCTGCTTAGGTTCCAATTCCTGTTTTATTAAGTCCGTTTTTGGAGAAAGTTTACCATCCTCCAATACATGATCGTAATCCAAAAAATAGCTTTGCAATACACGTTGGTTATCCAAACATTCCTCACGAAAAGATCTTACCTGTTTAAAACGCAAAAAACATTCTTCACATAGTTGTTGGGGCAAACCATCCAATGGTTTAATCTGGAATTGTAAAAATCATTGATAAAAAAAAAAACTTAAAAATCGGTTGGTGTTCGGAAATCTCAACTTACATTTAATTTCCAAAGAGTTAAATCTTCAAAAATTTCCTTTATTTCTTCCGATGTCTCATATATAGTGTCTTTTGTTAAGTCACCTGCTGTTGTATCCATTATTGAAGCTGCACCACAACAACCACCGCCCTCATTAGCTGTTGATGATGTTTTAAGTTTTTCCTCAAATATTTTGTAAAACTTAACATCTTCCGTAAAAAATCGACTACATGTACGGCATGTAGTATCCAAGAACAAATTTTTATCAAAACACAAGTCGAAAGCCATTGTTTAATCCTAATTTTCAAGAAAAAATGTAACTTTACCCTAAATTTTTTTTTTGTGCAATTAGTTACTATTCCATTCTCTTTGTGTTTTAGTATTGCCATACTTTTAAAGCTTTTGTTATTTTTGGGAAAACCCATGTGGCTACTTTCTGTCACGCAGCTGTTTTTTGTTTACTACTTTTTAAAGCGGTTAATAAGAAATTCACCACAACAGTGTTGCCAGGTACTTTTTTTCATCCCCCTAAAAACTTCCAAAAACCACCAGATTAGGGCGATTTTCAAAAAAAAAACCCATAAACTTTTTGAAATTAGGAAAATTTAGTTTTTGCTAGTTATACAAATTTAATTAAAATATATTTTTTTGGTCAGCCTTACAAAATGTCCCAAAACCCATAGATTTAAGCAATTTTGGAAAAAACCCCCTAAAAATTTTGAACTTAAAAAATACTGATATTTAATACTTAAATTCTAGATAAATCAGTATTAAATTATGTAAATTACCGAAAAACACTAAACAAAAATATTGTTGACAACATAAATGGGTCATTCTTTGTCAAATAAATCAATCAGTAGAAAAATCTGCTGAAAATACACTCAGTTTGAGCTATATAAAAAAATCTGCTAAGACAGCAGAAAAAACTGCTGGTTTCAGCAGGAAAATCTGGTGAGTTGAGCAGATTTTCTGGTTTTAGATAAACACCTAAAAAGTATTTTATGTATGTAGAAAGACTTATAAAATATTTTGAGCATATTTTTTTTTAACTTATAGCGGTTTAATTTTTTTCAAGAATGTTTTTTTTTCCCAAGGTTTTATTTTTTTAGATAAGCTGTTTTTCAATAAAATTTAGTTTTTATAAATTAAATCTTTGAAAAAAAAAAAATTCATGAAATCAGGATAATTAAATATTTGTGAAAAATTCGATAAATAATCTGCAGATTTGTGGTATTTTCTAAAAGAGAATTAAGTTAAAATATCCATCATAGCATAAAAATCTACTTAAAGTTTGCTAATTAAAACTGAAAGTTGTTTTAAAGATTTCAATTTCAGCAATATCAAAGGGGTCAAGAAAATTAATGATTGATTTCACGGAGAACGACCCACATACTAGATGTTATCAGAAATATTTAGCACATCATCACAGGAATGAGATATAGACCCTTTTGGTATCAAAAAATATTTTTAAAAGTACTTTTAAATGTAAAAAATTTTTATTTAATAATTTTTTTAGAACCAAAAAATCCGTACAGAATCAAAAAATCCGTAAAAATTAGCTTAAATAATCGTTAATGGATCAAAAAAAATATTTTTTACATTTTACAAAAATATTTTTCACATTGGACCACATTTGAAAATTTTTTTTTTAAATACCCCCTAATTTTTTTAAAAAAATCCCCAAAAAAATAATCATAATTTTTACCACCTAAAAAACCCCCAAATAAGAAAATAACCCTAAATCCTGGGGGAAACCCCTAAACTGGCAACACTGAACCACACACAAAACCAAGGTAGATTTATAAAGGTAATATTTTTGTGACGGAAATGAAAACAATTTTCTTTCAACATAATTTTAGTCGGCAAAAACGACTCAAATGTTCAGTGCACACATTAACCAATTTTAACGCTTTTTAGGCCTTTAAAATTTAAGAAAACAACTAAATTATAAAAAAATATTGAAACTCAAACTAAATCCTTTTATTTTCGAAGACACAATTTAAAAAAAAGTTCAAATGTTTTTAAGCATAAATAGTGTAGTGTGAACTCAAGTCATTTATGCCGAAAAAAATATTTTTATTTCGTTTTGAAAATTCGTAAATATTATTGTTTTTAAATTTGTCAAATAAATTACTATGGAGGAAAAGTTAGGTTATTGGATAATACCTTTTATAAATTTGCCTTGCACAAAACATACGCTACACTTACGCACCATCTACACGTGGGAAAATTTTTTCATGAAAGCAGAGATAACGTCGGCAGAGAAACTGTAGGGAAATTTCAGCATTTATCTCAATATCAAGTGGTGTGGAAAAAGAGCTGCAATTGCTCTTGTGAAATTTCATAATTTACAATCAGCCGTGGAATAACTATATATGTTATTCATCATAAATATATGTTCAATCTTTTAATTATGCACATACATTTGTTTATACAATTATTTTTTAATGATTTATTTTATTTTTCCTTTTTTTGCTCCAAAAAAACAATTGTAAACATACAAATATAAGTGAATTTGACACTTGATCTCATCCAATCTCATCAGATTGTTGTTATGAGATATCTCATACACTAACTATCTGATGAGATCAAATACTGAGACTAATATTTAGTCCACACCTGAGAAAAATATCTTTGCGATTGATTTTGACGTTTCTTAATATAAATATCTCAGTATTTCTCCCAGGTGTAGACGGCAGGTTATGACTGACTCGATAAAAAAACACTTGTCCCTAATTTTGTAAAACGCAACGCGCCGCGTTGTCAAAATTTCTGTGTAATTTGTTTTTGTTACAACATTGGCCCGATTTTTTTTTAGAAATAAGGATGACTTAAGTGAGTCCAACAAAGAAAAAAAAAAAATGTCGGAGGCCCATGGTTCCCGAGTTATGGGCCTCCAAAGTTCGGATATCGAATTTGATATATCTTCTCCAATAATATTCCGATCAGACCGAGATTGGTTCCTTTCGAAAGCTTATTTAAATACCTTTAATTTAACATTTTAAAAATTTTGGATTCATTAAACGATTGTGGCACAAACCTAAATTTTAGGTTTTTTACCCTAAGTTTTTAAAGAAAATACGTAACACTTTAAAGTTATGCGTTATTAAGGTATTTATTTTAATAACTTGACTTATAGCGAAGATATCAAGCTTTAATTTAAGCTTTCATTTGACCATTTAGCCCTTATAGAACCGGAGTTATTAACGTTTAAACATTGGAAAACATATTTAAATATGTATACCAGACCTTTCTGCAGGTTATTTTTTGCCTCAAAAGTTTTTCTGGGTAGCCGGCATTCGGTCGGGCTTAGGGATTTTAAACTTCATAAATTAATTTAGCGGCTTCGCTAAATAAAGTTTTATTTGTGTTAAAATATAAGCGGGTCAATGGTTAACAGTCAATAATTCCGGTTTTATGAAGGTTAAAAGGTCCAATGAAAGCTCAAATGAAAGCTTAATATCTAAGCTTTAAATCTGGTTGTATAAATACATGCCTTAATAACGCATAATTTTGAATTATAACACATTTTCTCCAAAAACTTTGGTTTAAAAAACTAAAATTTGGTGTTGTGACACAATGGGTTAATGAATCAAAATGTTTTAAAATTAAAGGTATTTGAATAAGCTTTCGAATGAAACCAATCTTGGTCTGATCGGACCATTATTGGAGAAGATATATTAAATTCGATATCTGAACTTTGGAGGCCCATAACTCGGGAACCATGGGCCGCCAACATCTTTTTGCTTTGTTGGACACAGCACTAAATGTTCTATCTACAATATTTTTTTTGATCAGAGAAATGTTAATTTTTAACTGCTACACAGTTTTTTTACGTTCAAAACATTTTTTTAAGAACTGAAAAAAAAAAACAAATTATGGGGAAATTTTGTTATATTTTTTGGGAACAAGGGAAAAAATTACCTGGCAACGCTGTTCTATTCAGGCTACAAAAAAGTCGCTAGGTCGGACTAGAAAATAGCTAAATATGCAACAGTGATAAACCGCCAAATTTATAAACACCACCTGCAAAAGGTACACAATTTTACAAATTTTAAAGTATTTATATATATTTTTTTTAAATTAAGTTAAATAATCATGAAATTACTACCTTCAAAACGTGCCGTACATGTAGAAGTACGTTTGAAACTTTTGGTGGGGTAAGTTGGACAAATTGAAATTATTAAAAAGAGATTAAACATTACGTTCTGTTTTTGCCCGGCAATTAGGCGAGTGGAAGATGTCCAGAGTTATTTAGAAGAACCTTTAAAGGACTTTTTATGTAAAAAACAATTGCCCTTCGATAGATGTATACAATTAAATCCGTTAGAATTAGAAAATCAACTACTGCATAATGTGGAGAGTGTTCTATTGGAGTGTGAAGCTAAAAAGGAAGAGGAGGTAAGTGGATAGCAATAATGACTTAAATATTTCTCCTTAATATAATGCTTACACTCATCTTTTAGTTATCTACTCCTGAGGATGCAGAATTTTATATATTTCATTTCTATTGGCCTACCCGTAGGGCTATGGAACTGGAAATGTTTGATTCTGAGCAGGGAGACGGAGGTGCTGACCAAACTGATTCGGTGCCTTCCTCTAATCATTGGATTTTACCTTCCCACTCCTTTGTTGGACTATGGGAACATTTAATCTATGATCATGGCTTAAAAGAAAAACTACTAAGATTTGCACTATCAGCTTTATTATTTTCACAACATAATGTCAATCAAAATATTATATCTTGCAATCGTTTAATACTCCTACATGGTCCTCCTGGTACTGGTAAGACAAGTCTATGTAAAGCTTTAGCTCAAAAGCTTTCCATTAGATGTAGGTCAGTTTTTCGCCATACCCATCTTATAGAAATTAATTCACATTCTTTATTTTCGAAATGGTTTTCCGAAAGTGGAAAATTGGTAATGCGTCTTTTTGCTAAAATCAAAGAGATTATAGCAGATTCACATAATTTAGTATGTGTTCTAATTGATGAAGTAGAATCTTTAGCCTACGCTAGAGACTGTATGTCTGGTCAGGAGCCTAAAGACGCCATGAGAGTAGTAAATGCTTTACTTACGCAATTGGATAGCATTAAAGAACATCCAAATGTTCTTATATTGGCTACCTCAAATCTGGCAGATACCATAGATTTGGCTTTTTTGGATAGAGCTGATATAAAACAATATATTGGTTTACCCAATCAATTGGCCATTAGAAGGATATACGAATCTATGCTCTCGGAGCTAATGAGAGTGAATTTAATTGATGCCCATGATTCTTTGCAGGCAGATGATAAACACGAGGGGCTACTAAAAGAGTTGGCTAAAAGAAGTAAGGGTTTGAGTGGTCGTACTTTGCGTAAATTACCATTTTTGGCCCATGCTAACTACTGTTTTAATATGGAATTTGATGATTTACATAAAATTAATTTGGCTGATTTTCTTGATTCGCTGCTGGAGGCGTTGGAAAAACATAATCAGGATCAAAGTTTAATGAAATTAAATAAAAATGATTAAATACAACTTAAACAAAAAATTTAAACTACTGTGTGATCTCTTTTATTTTCTTTAAAGGATAATAGATTTATTATTTAAAAACGCCTCTAGACGTTTTTATTATACAAATTTACCTTTTTGAATGAATTGAGCTAGTTGCTCTCAAAATCCATTAATTTTTCTATATGGAAAATGTCTCAGAATCTGAGAATTTTTCAATAACGAAAATGTCTTTAAATCTGACAAGTTTTCTATACTGAAAAATGTCAGAAACTGAGAATTTGTTCTGTACAAAAAAATTTTTATCTATACGGAAAAATGTCTCGGAATCTGAGAACTTTTCTATACGGAAAAATGTCTCATAATCTGAGAATTTTTCTATACGGAAAAATGTCTCATAATTGAGAATTTTTCTATACGGAAAATTTCTCAGAATCTGAGAATTTTTCTATACGAAAAAATGTCTCAGAATCTGAGAATTTTTCTATACGGAAAAAAGTCACAGAAACGGATAATTTTTCTGTACGGAAAAATGTCTCAGACTCTGAGAATTTTTCTATACAGAAAAATCTGTCAGAGTCAGAGAATTTTTCTATACGGCAAAATGTCTTAGAATCTAAGAATTTTTCTGTACGGAAAAATGTCTCAGAATCTGAGAATTTTTCTATATGGAAAAATGTCTCAGAATCTGAGAATTTTTCTATAAGGAAAAATGTCTTATAATCTGAGAATTTTTCTATACGGAAAAATGTCTCAAAATCTGAAAATTTTTCTATACGGAAAAATATCTCAGAATCTGAGAATTTTCTATACGGGAAAATGTCTCAGAATCTGAGAATTTTTCTATACGGAAAAATGTCTCAGGATCTGAAAATTTTTCTATAAGGAAAATTGTCTCAGAATCTGAGAATTTTTCTATACAAAAAAATGTCTGAGAATCTTAGAATTTTTCTATACAGAAAAATTTTTCTTTACCTGAAAAATGTCTCAAAATCTGAAAATTTTTCTATACGAAAAAATTTCTTGAAATCGGAGACCATTTTTCTATACGGAAAAATGTCTCAGAATCTGAAAATTTTTCTATACGGAAAAATGTCTCAGAATAAGAAAAATTTTCTCTACGATAGAATGTCTCAGAATCTGAGAATTTTTCTTTACGGGAAAAATGTCTCAAAATCTCAAAGATCATTTTTTTATACGGAAAAATTTCTCAGAATATGAGAATTTTTCTATACGGAAAAATGTCTCAGAATATGAGAATTTTCCTATACGGAAAAATGTCTCAGAATCTGAAAATTTTTCAATAAGTAAAAATGTCTTTGAATCCGACAATTTTTCTATACTGAAAAATGTCTCAGAATCTGAGAATTTTTCTATACAGAAAAACGTCTCAGAATCTGACAAATTTTTCTTTACGGGAAAAATGTCTCAAAATCTGAGAGTTTTTCTATACGAAAGAATGTCTTAGAATCTGAGAATTTTTCTATACGGAAAAATATTTCAGAATCTGAGAATTTTTCTATACGGAAAAATATTTCAGAATCTGAGAATTTTTCTATACGGAAAAATGTCTCAGAATCTAAGAATTTTTCTTAACGGAAAAATTTCTCAGAATCTGAGAATTTTTCTGTACGAAAAATGTCTTAGAATCTGAGAATTTTTCTATACGGAATGTCTCAAAATCTGAGAATTTTTCTATACAGAAAAATGTCTCAGAATCTGAGAATTTTTCTATACAGAAAAATGTCTCAGAATCTGAGAATTTTTCTGAGAATCTGAGAATTTTCTATACGGAAAAATGTCTCAGGGTCTGAGAATTTTCTATACGGGAAAATGTCTCAGAATCTGAGAATTTTTCTATACGGAAAAATGTCTCAGAATCTGAGAATTTTTCTATACGGAAAAATGTCTCAGGATCTGAAAATTTTTCTATAAGGAAAATTGTCTCAGAATCTGAGAATTTTTCTATACAAAAAAATGTCTGAGAATCTTAGAATTTTTCTATACAGAAAAATGTCTCTGAATCTGAACATTTTTCTATACGGAAAAATGTATCAAAATCTGAAAATTTTTCTATACGGAAAAATGTCTCAGAATCTGAGAATTTTTCTGAGAATCTGAGAATTTTCTATACGGAAAAATGTCTCAGAATCTGAGAATTTTTCTATACGGAAAAATGTCTCAGAATCTGAAAATTTTTCTATACGGAAAAATGTCTCAGAATCTGAGAATTTTTCTATACGGAAAAATGTCTGAGAATTTTTCTATACGGAAAAATTTCTCAGAATATGAGAATTTTTCTATACGGAAAAATGTCTGAGAATTTTTCTATACGGAAAAATTTCTCAGAATATGAGAATTTTTCTATACAGAAAAATGTCTCAGAATCTGAAAATTTTTCTATACGGAAAAATGACTCAGAATCTGAGAATTTTTCTATACGAAAAAATGTCTAAGAATTTTCTATACGGAAAAATGTCTCAGAATATGAGAATTTTTCTATACGGAAAAATTTCTCAGAATATGAGAATTTTTCTATACGTAAAAATGTCTCAGAATATGAGAATTTTCCTATACGGAAAAATATCTCAGAATCTGAAAATTTTTCAATAAGTAAAAATGTCTTTGAATCCGACAATTTTTCTATACTGAAAAATGTCTCAGAATCTGAGAATTTTTCTATACAGAAAAACGTCTCAGAATCTGACAATTTTTCTTTACGGGAAAAATGTCTCAAAATCTGAGAATTTTTCTATACGAAAAAATTTCTTAGAATCTGAGACCATTTTTCTATACGGAAAAATGTCTCAGAATCTGAAAACTTTTCTATACGGAAAAATGTCTCAGAATAAGAAAAATTTTTTCTACGATAGAATGTCTCAGAATCTGAGAATTTTTCCATACGGAAAAATGTCTCGGAACGTGAGAATTTTTCTATACGGAAAAATGTCTCAGAATCTGAGAATTTTTCTATATGGATAAATGTCTCAGAATCTGAAAATTTTTCTATACGGAAAAATGTCTCAGAATCTTAGAAATTTTTCTTTACGGAAAAATGTCTCAGAATCCGAAAAATTTTCTTTACGGAAAAATGTCTCATAATCTGAGAATTTTTTTATACGGAAAAATTTCTCAGAATCTGAGAATTTTTCTATACAGAAAAATGTCTTAGAATCTAAGAATTCTTCTATACGGAAAAATATCTCAGAATCTGATAATTTTTCTATACGAAGAAATGTGTCAGAATCTGAGAATTTTTCTATACAGAAAAATGTCTCAAATCTGAGAATTTTTTATAAGGAAACATATCTCAGAATCTGAGAATTTTTCTATACGGAAAAATGTCTCAGAATCTGAGAATTTTCCTATACGGAAAAATGTATTAGAATCTGAGAATTTTTCTATACGGAAAAATATTTCAGAATCTGAGAATTTTTCTATACGGAAAAATGTCTCAGAATTTAAAAATTTTTCCATACGGAAAAATGTCTCAGAATCTGAGAAATTTCTATACGAAAAAATGTCTCAGAATCTGAGAATTTTTCTTTACGGGAAAAATGTCTCAAAATCTGAGAATTTTTCTATACGGAAAAATGTCTCAGAATCTGAGAATCTTTCTATACCGAAAAATGTGTCTGGGAATCTTTCTATACGGAAAAATGTCTCAGAATCTGAGAATTTTTCTATATGGATAAATGTCTCAGAATCTTAGAAATTTTTCTTTACGGAAAAATGTCTCAGAATCCGAAAATTTTTCTATACGGAAAAATGTTTCATAATCTGAGAATTTTTTTATAAGGAAAAATTTCTCAGAATCAGAATTTTTCTATACGGTAAAATGTCTTAGAATCTAAGAATTCTTCTATACGGAAAAATGTCGCAGAATCTGAAAAATGTCTCAAAATCTGAGAATTTTTCTATACAGAAAAATCTCTCAGAATCTTAGAATTTTTCTATACGGAAAAATGTCACAGAATCTGAGAATTTTTTTTACGGAAAAATTTCTCAGAATCTGAGAATTTTTCTATACGGAAAAATATTTCAGAATCTAAGAAATTTCTATACGGAAAAATGTCTCAGAATCTGAGAATTTTTCTATACGGAATAATGTCTCAAAATCTGAAAATTTTTCTATACGGAAAAATGTCTCAGAATCTGAGAATTTTTTTATACGGAAACATTTCTCAGAATCTGAGAATTTTTCTACACTCCAAAAATTATGTTAGTAAAATCAACTGAAAATGTCAGTTAAAATAACTACTTTGTAAGTTGTTTTGGGGTCAACTACTTTTTCAGTTAAATCAACTAACAATGTTAGTTATTTTAACTGACAAAAAACAACTGACTTATGTAGTAAGAACTACTTACATTTGTAGTCAAAACAACTAAAATGTAGTAAAAATAAAATAATCAATATAAATTTTTTTTTTTTTCAAAAAATTAAAAAAAAATTTAAGATCAAATTTTTTCCAAGTTTTTTTTTTTTTTTAAGTTGTGAAAAAATAAAAAAAAACGAAAATTTATTTTTATTTTTTGGAAAAAAACTGAAAATTTTTCAGATAAAAAAATATAAAATTAACTACTTTAAATAACTGTTACTACATCACAGTACTTTTTTGTTAGTTGTTCAAAAAAACGACTTAAAATAACTAACAGAAATAGTTGTTTGATATTTTTCATACAAAAAAAACTGACTTTGTAGTTAAAAACAACTAACTACTGTAAAATATACAATTAACTAACATGTAGTAACTTACATAATTTTCTGAGTGTATGCGGAAAAATGTTCCAGATAATGTTTTAGAATTTTTTATGTGGAAAAATGTCTTAGAATCTAAAATTTTTTCAATACTTCTCAGAATTTTTCTATAAAGAAAATGTCTCTTTAAAAACAATGTACGTTTTTGCTTTAATTAAACCGTAAAGTCTTATTAGATAAGTTACCTAATTTTTTTTTGTGAAAACTTAGGTAATTTATGCAAAACAAACTTTTTCAGTTGCAATTAACCCAAAAACCAGCATATTTTTGTGCAATTTCTAAGGCTTTTATTTTAATTTTAAATTTTAAAATCCAAAATAAAAATGTTCAAATATCATTGCCATTTTAAAACATTACAAAGACCTTTATAAATTTTCATTTTATGTTAACATTTACAATACACTTTTGCTATACAATAGAAAGTCGTTTTTAAATGATTTTCTGTTTTTTTTTGCGTTCCAATTTCCAAAAATTGTTTAACAAATATCATTTTGCTTGTTTAGTCATCATTGGAAATATGTATTGATATTGACTTTTAATTGTTGCATTTCTTTTTTTTTGTGTTGATTTACCATACATTGTTTTTTGTTGAATTTTCTCCCTAAATCAAATTTTGTGTGTATATTTACTTTGTAAATTTAACAATTTTTTTCTGTGTAGTACTTTTGTTTAACACAGTGGCTCACAGCTAATTTCGTGTGATAAAGATGAGTTAGCAATCCATACAAGACAAAGTAAACCATAAAAGACCTAATTATTATTAAACAAGTATTTTTGTATAAAGTGCTGTTTAGGTAATTTTTTAAGCTTTAATTTAAGCTTAATGGCGTTCAGATTGAGTAAATATTAAATATGCTACGAGGGTCGAAATGGAAATTGATATTTATGAAAGAACTTTTTTAGAAGATTTTTTAAAAATATTTTTAGGTCGATTTTTTCTAAGCTTAAATATTAAAGATTTAAAAAATGGCACAATTTATTGTATTCAGTTATCAAAAAATTTTCAACGACCAAAACAAATATTTTTTAAATAAAAAAGAAAAAAGCATTCCGATTTTTTTTAACCCCCATTTTTTTGACCACTAATTTTTGGTAAACAAATCAAATATTTTATTGTTTAATAATTTTAATACTTTAAAAGTAAAGTAAAGTTTGTTTAATCACAACGGACCTCAAAGTCTATGTGAGCTGACGTAAACGTCATCAGCCACTTACAACATTTCTTTGTTTACAAAAAATTGGTGGTCAAAAGAATTGGAGGTAAAAATTCTGATTTCTTCTACTGTATTTAGTTTTTCATTTTTGTTTGCGTCGTTGGAAAAATTATTAAATAACTGAATATAAATTATTCGACCATTATTTAAATTTCTAATGTTTCAACATGGAAACCATCGACCTAAAAATTTCCTAAAATAATTTCAATTTCCATTTCGATTCTCGTATCATATTTAATATTTACATAGGCGTAGATAGCCCTGTCTGGGGGGGCTTAGCCCCCCCAGAATAATTTTAGCCCCCCCCCAGAATAATTTTAGCCCCCCCAGATTTTTAATCATTCACAATTTTTTTTTTTAATAATTTAATGATTTCATTAATTTTTGCAACAATAAATAATAATAATATGTAATGAGTCTTTAGGACTCGTTATGATTATTCAATGAGTCTTAAGGACTCGTAATGATTATTATATAAGATCTAATAGTTTTTCCCATTGAAAAATAGTCTGAATTACTGAAAAAAGTTTTTATATGAATCTGATGTTTTTGCCGGTAATAAAAACTTTACCGAATCTTAGGGTTTTACCTTCAGGAAAACATTTTAACTTCTTTGATTTAAAAAAGTTTCTAAATTCTAAGGGGTTTTTTTTATAGTCAAAAGTTATTGAAAGAAAGAATCTGAGAATTTTGACTAATAATCATCCACTTTTGCAATCATCAGAACTTTTTCTTAAAAAAAATCCTTGTAATCTAATGATTTTACTATAGGAAAAACATGAAAAATCTTTCATTCTCAAAACATATCTAGGAGTTCTAAATTTCCGAAAAATCTACAGAATCAAAATTTAAAAAAAAAAAAAATATGAATTTTTAACCGCTTTCGGGGGGCATTCGTTTCTAGGACACCTAGACGCATGTTAAAGGGAACGCTTCAGGAATAGGTCTAGGTTTTTCTATTAAAAAAAAAATACCAAAAAATTGAAAAAAAATCTAGGGGGGGCTTTAGCCCCCCCCAGAAAAGTTGGCTTCCTACGCCAATGAATATTTACTCAATCTGGACGCCATTAAGCTTAAATTAAAACTAAATAGTTTACCTACACAGCACTTTTTACAAAAATGCTTGCTTGACAATAATTTGGTCTATTATTGTTTACTTTGGTTGAATGGTTTGCTAACTAATATTTACATACTACACGAAATAAGCTGTGAGCCACTGTATGTAAATTCTATAGCGTATTTTTATACCCTCCACTTAGTCATAGAGGGTATATATAAGTTTGTCATTCCGTTTGTAACTCATCGAAATATCGGTCTAGGACCCCATAAAGTATATATATTCATGATCCCCGATCGATTTTAAGACATTCTAGCGATGTCCGTCTGTCCGTCGGTCCGTCTGTCCGTCTGTCCATCTGTCCGTCTGTCTGTGGAAATGGTGATCACGACAAAAATACTACACGGATATGACTGAAACTTAACACATTTATTGGAAGTTCTCCTGAGAAGTTTGGTATTGCATTTGAGCGATATCGGTTCAGCGGTTTAAAAGTTATGAACGAAAATGTAAGGACACCTCAAAAATTTTAGTACATTCAACATAACCTAAAAATACAAAATGCTTTAATTCGGCTGCTGGTTGACATATGTGAACATTATTGAACACCAAATGGTATCTAAACGTGTACGAACATATTTTTTGACAAAAAAAAGAAAAAAATCGCGGATTTTTTTTTTTACCAAAAATTTTTTTTCGCTGAAATTTTTTTTAAAATTTTTTTTTTTTAAGTAATTTCCTTTTAAAAAAAAGTTTTTTGCAATAATCTTTTTGAAATTGTGGAGGGTATCACTACATTCGGCAAAGCCGAATTTAACTTTTTTACTTGTTTTTTTTTTTTTTCAATTTGATTTAAACAGTTGTTTGATGTAATAATGGATATATTTTTTTGTAAGACTGAAATAAAAATAGTCAAAGTCTTTTTAAAATTAAATTTTAGACTGAATTGAGAATGAACTATATTCGACTAGATTGAATTATTAAAAAAAAAACTCTTTATTATAATACAAAACATTTTTTTTTATTAATTTTTCTAAATTTCGCTGATTTTTAAAATTATTTTGAATTTTTCAGTTACTTTTTATTCTTTACATCGATTTTGCCCATATTTACATACAAACAATTACAGATCATGCTAGTTATTTTACACTTTAAATCCATCATCTAGAGATTCTAGTTTTAGTAAAAAATTGATTTCAACAGACATACCGAAGAACTAGTGCTATACTTCGATGTGTTATCAACGCAATAACAAACTTATCTACAAATTTAAATTCAAAATTTTTAAATTTTTAAATCAATTTTCTTAATCCTTTGGCTAACTTATATCCTATAATATAATTTCCTTTTGGCATCTCAACTAACATGTCATATCAATATATCAAACATTCATCTCCGGCTCATTATCACATTTCTCACCATTCAGCAGAAGCAAATATATGTTTTTCAATACAATTTCTTTCTTTGCACGTTTAAATTATTTACATGGATAGTCGTTGTAGGATTTTATTGACTATTTGTTTGATGACAAATACTAAGATTTTCCAAAGCAATTGTTAAGGTTGAAAGAGATAGAGAAAATCTAACTACTGTGTTGGCAAACAGAATCTATCAATATGCTTTTCCGCCTACTGAATAAAAACGTAGTGGTAGGAAAAATAAACTAACACCAACACAAATACTTAATATAATAATTTCTCACATATAACCAGAGATTTTAAGGAATTTTATAAATTTATATAAGAAAAACTCTCAGATTCTGAGAAATTTTTTCTTATAAAAAAAATTCTCAGATTCTGAGACATTTTTCCTTATAAAAAAAATTCTCAGATTCTGAGACATTTTTCCTTATAAAAAAATTCTCAGATTCTGAGACATTTTTTCTTATAAAAAAATGTCACAGATTCTGAGACATTTTTCCTTATAAAAAAATGTCACAGATTCTGAGACATTTTTCCTTATAAAAAAATGTCACAGATTCTGAGACATTTTTCCTTATAAAAAAATGTCTCAGATTCTGAGACATTTTTCCTTATAAAAAAATGTCTCAGATTCTGAGACATTTTTCCTTATAAAAAAATGTCTCAGATTCTGAGACATTTTTCCTTATAAAAAAATGTCTCAGATTCTGAGACATTTTTCCTTATAAAAAAATGTCTCAGATTCTGAGACATTTTTCCTTATAAAAAAATGTCTCAGATTCTGAGACATTTTTCCTTATAAAAAAATGTCTCAGATTCTGAGACATTTTTCCTTATAAAAAAATGTCTCAGATTCTGAGACATTTTTCCTTATAAAAAAATGTCTCAGATTCTGAGACATTTTTCCTTATAAAAAAATGTCTCAGATTCTGAGACATTTTTCCTTATAAAAAAATGTCTCAGATTCTGAGACATTTTTCCTTATAAAAAAATGTCTCAGATTCTGAGACATTTTTCCTTATAAAAAAATGTCTCAGATTCTGAGACATTTTTCCTTATAAAAAAATGTCTCAGATTCTGAGACATTTTTCCTTATAAAAAAATGTCTCAGATTCTGAGACATTTTTCCTTATAAAAAAATGTCTCAGATTCTGAGACATTTTTCCTTATAAAAAAATGTCTCAGATTCTGAGACATTTTTCCTTATAAAAAAATGTCTCAGATTCTGAGACATTTTTCCTTATAAAAAAATGTCTCAGATTCTGAGACATTTTTCCTTATAAAAAAATGTCTCAGATTCTGAGACATTTTTCCTTATAAAAAAATGTCTCAGATTCTGAGACATTTTTCCTTATAAAAAAATGTCTCAGATTCTGAGACATTTTTCCTTATAAAAAAATGTCTCAGATTCTGAGACATTTTTCCTTATAAAAAAATGTCTCAGATTCTGAGACATTTTTCTTTATAAAAAAATGTCTCAGATTCTGAGACATTTTTCCTTATAAAAAAATGTCTCAGATTCTGAGACATTTTTCCTTATAAAAAAATGTCTCAGATTCTGAGACATTTTTCCTTATAAAAAAATGTCTCAGATTCTGAGACATTTTTCCTTATAAAAAAATGTCTCAGATTCTGAGACATTTTTCCTTATAAAAAAATGTCTCAGATTCTGAGACATTTTTCCTTATAAAAAAATGTCTCAGATTCTGAGACATTTTTCCTTATAAAAAAATGTCTCAGATTCTGAGACATTTTTCCTTATAAAAAAATGTCTCAGATTCTGAGACATTTTTCCTTATAAAAAAATGTCTCAGATTCTGAGACATTTTTCCTTATAAAAAAATGTCTCAGATTCTGAGACATTTTTCCTTATAAAAAAATGTCTCAGATTCTGAGACATTTTTCCTTATAAAAAAATGTCTCAGATTCTGAGACATTTTTCCTTATAAAAAAATGTCTCAGATTCTGAGACATTTTTCCTTATAAAAAAATGTCTCAGATTCTGAGACATTTTTCCTTATAAAAAAATGTCTCAGATTCTGAGACATTTTTCCTTATAAAAAAATGTCTCAGATTCTGAGACATTTTTCCTTATAAAAAAATGTCTCAGATTCTGAGACATTTTTCCTTATAAAAAAATGTCTCAGATTCTGAGACATTTTTCCTTATAAAAAAATGTCTCAGATTCTGAGACATTTTTCCTTATAAAAAAATGTCTCAGATTCTGAGACATTTTTCCTTATAAAAAAATGTCTCAGATTCTGAGACATTTTTCCTTATAAAAAAATGTCTCAGATTCTGAGACATTTTTCCTTATAAAAAAATGTCTCAGATTCTGAGACATTTTTCCTTATAAAAAAATGTCTCAGATTCTGAGACATTTTTCCTTATAAAAAAATGTCTCAGATTCTGAGACATTTTTCCTTATAAAAAAATGTCTCAGATTCTGAGACATTTTTCCTTATAAAAAAATGTCTCAGATTCTGAGACATTTTTCCTTATAAAAAAATGTCTCAGATTCTGAGACATTTTTCCTTATAAAAAAATGTCTCAGATTCTGAGACATTTTTCCTTATAAAAAAATGTCTCAGATTCTGAGACATTTTTCCTTATAAAAAAATGTCTCAGATTCTGAGACATTTTTCCTTATAAAAAAATGTCTCAGATTCTGAGACATTTTTCCTTATAAAAAAATGTCTCAGATTCTGAGACATTTTTCCTTATAAAAAAATGTCTCAGATTCTGAGACATTTTTCCTTATAAAAAAATGTCTCAGATTCTGAGACATTTTTCCTTATAAAAAAATGTCTCAGATTCTGAGACATTTTTCCTTATAAAAAAATGTCTCAGATTCTGAGACATTTTTCCTTATAAAAAAATGTCTCAGATTCTGAGACATTTTTCCTTATAAAAAAATGTCTCAGATTCTGAGACATTTTTCCTTATAAAAAAATGTCTCAGATTCTGAGACATTTTTCCTTATAAAAAAATGTCTCAGATTCTGAGACATTTTTCCTTATAAAAAAATGTCTCAGATTCTGAGACATTTTTCCTTATAAAAAAATGTCTCAGATTCTGAGACATTTTTCCTTATAAAAAAATGTCTCAGATTCTGAGACATTTTTCCTTATAAAAAAATGTCTCAGATTCTGAGACATTTTTCCTTATAAAAAAATGTCTCAGATTCTGAGACATTTTTCCTTATAAAAAAATGTCTCAGATTCTGAGACATTTTTCCTTATAAAAAAATGTCTCAGATTCTGAGACATTTTTCCTTATAAAAAAATGTCTCAGATTCTGAGACATTTTTCCTTATAAAAAAATGTCTCAGATTCTGAGACATTTTTCCTTATAAAAAAATGTCTCAGATTCTGAGACATTTTTCCTTATAAAAAAATGTCTCAGATTCTGAGACATTTTTCCTTATAAAAAAATGTCTCAGATTCTGAGACATTTTTCCTTATAAAAAAATGTCTCAGATTCTGAGACATTTTTCCTTATAAAAAAATGTCTCAGATTCTGAGACATTTTTCCTTATAAAAAAATGTCTCAGATTCTGAGACATTTTTCCTTATAAAAAAATGTCTCAGATTCTGAGACATTTTTCCTTATAAAAAAATGTCTCAGATTCTGAGACATTTTTCCTTATAAAAAAATGTCTCAGATTCTGAGACATTTTTCCTTATAAAAAAATGTCTCAGATTCTGAGACATTTTTCCTTATAAAAAAAATTCTCAGAATCTGAGACATTTTTTCTTATAAAAAAAAAAATTCTCAGATTCTAAGAGATTTTGAATTAATTACTTGAACATTCTGTACTCTCACAGATTTACAGAAACTATACACAGAGGACACAACTGTAAATGCCTGCCAAAAGGATCTTTTTATATGTTTTCTTCTCCTTCTTCTGCTATAACAGGACCTACAAATACTAAGCAATAGCAATAATTTTTTATTTGTTTTTCTTTAGATTCCTTCGACTTTTTTTTTTCTTTGACACATTTTTTCCCGGTTTTGAATGTCGTTGTTGTTGTTCTGGTCATAAAACTACTTATCATGTGGTAAAAAAAACAGGAAATAAACCAGGAAAAAAATACGTTTACGTTACAGAATATTCCACCCGAATGAAAAAATGGGGGGAATACAAAAAAAAAGGAACTAAAACCAAAACAGTCACGGAAATGACTGTCATTCAGTGGCGTATCTATTTTTTGTGTTCTGTATAAGATTTGTATTTGTGTGTGTATGGAATGCTGTTGTGTTAGTGTTCGATATAATTCAATGATTGTATTTTTATACCCTACACCACTCTGTGGTACAGGGTATAATTAGTTTGGTCTGATGTTTGTAACTATCCAAAATTTTGGTTCTAGACCAGAGCTTCGAACGAATTAATTCTATTGAGAATTAATTCACCAAAAGTTTAATTCTGTTTTAATAAGTTTTGAATTATCATTCCTTACCAGCATTCAACACGAATTAATTCAAAGGCTTAATTCTCAAAGCTTAAATCAAATTGAATTAATTCCCAAGAGAATTAATTCCTTGCAAGCAATCATTCGATTGAATGATCAAAATTTTTCATCATTCAAATCTATTACAAATTGAATGATGATTTTTTTATTTCATTGTATTTGTATTTTCAAAAATGTGTTGCTTGTGTGCATTTTAAGCAACTTCGTGTGTAAACGATCGGTTGTTGTTTTGTTGACGTCTCGTCTGCTGCTTCCCACACAAGCATAAATGTGTGTGTATGTGTGTTGCGGTTCACTGTTTTAAATTGAATGATAAGAAAATTTCACCATTCAATTTGTAGTAGATTGATTTGGATAAAAAAATAGTTCATTCCTAAAGAATGATCATTCTTAAGGAATGAATTCTTGAAGAATTAATTCAATGATTATGAAAGTTGAATGATTTTAGGGAATGCCAAATTCTATTTTTTTAATTCGAATTAGGAAATTGAATTAAAGAATTAATTCTTTCGAACCTTTGTTCTAGACCCACCCTCAAGGATACCGATTTACTCAGAATTAGTTTTTGAGTCGATTTAGCGATGTCCGTCCGTCTGTCCATGTAAATTTCTGCCCTCGATACTGGTCGCACTTTTCAACCGATTTGGCTGAAATTGGAAAATTAACCTTCTTTTGGCCCAAGGCAGAAAAGCCTATTGAAATTGGAAAAAAAAAAAATTGGTGCATGTTTAGATTTAGCAACCAGGCAAAGTTTACTTCACCCTAATATACACTCAAAATATTTTGTAGGCAAAAACAAATGAAAAACACATTTAAAACCAGTGACTAAACAATTGAAAACCATCCCAGTAATTATTCAGCTGTTTTAACAAACATCAACATTTATTTTTTACTGTTGACAAAATTTTCTAAAATAAATAACATTAAACAAGTAAAAAAGTTAAATTCGGCCTTGCCGAATGTAGTGATACCCTCCACAATTTCAAAAAGATTATTGCAAAAAACTTTATTTAAAAGGAAAAAAAAAATTTTTTGAAAAAAAAAATTTCGCGAAAAAAAATTTTGGTAAAAAAAATCCGCGATTTTTTTCTTTTTTTGTCAAAAAATATGTTCGTACTTGTTTAAATACCATTTGGTGTTTAATTATGTTCACATATGTCAACCAGAAGCCGAATTAAAGCATTTTGTATTTTTAGGTTATGTTGAATGTACTGAAATTTTTGAGGTGTGCTTACATTTTCGTTCATAACTTTTGAACCGCTGAACCGATATCGCTCAAATGCAATACCAAACTTCTCGGGAAAACTTCCAATAAACATGTTAAGTTTCAGTCATCTCTGTGCAATATTTTGTCCGCGAGAGCATTTTCAACAGACAGACAGACGGACAGACGGACAGACGGACAGACGGACAGACGGACAGACGGACAGACGGACAGACGGACATCGCTAGAATGTCTTAAAATCGATCGGGCATCATGAATATATATACTTTATGGGGTCCTAGATCGATATTTCGATGAGTTACAAACAGAATGACAAACTTATATATACCCTCTATCACTAAGTGGAGGGTATAAAAATTACGTTTTTGGGTCAGTCTTAGTGAAATCAATCAAAAATAGCTAAAAATTTTCGTGACCCCCTCCGATTTTGATGAAATTTGGTTCAGGTGTAACACTAAGTGATAAACTAATGCACACTTATTTTCAGCCCTCTAAGTAAACAGTAGGCGAAAACACGGAGGGTCAAAATTTACCCCAAAATCTCCCAGTCGCGACACTTTGTTCCGTAAAAACTTAATATCGTTGGTTCTATTATAGCTAGAAAGCCCGTTTTTGGTTTGTTTTGAAGCTCATAATATGCTCTACAAGACCTACCATAACCAAAAAATTTTCGAAAAAAAATAAGGGTTACCTCCCTTATTTTAAGGTCGAGATATACGGAGGAGAAAATGGGGAGGATGGTATCCCCCGATTTTTTTTTTACTTGACAATCTTATAGAGAAAGTCCTAAAGAATATATTCTAAAATTTTTAAGTTGAGACAACAATGGGATCGCTCAAAATCAAAATTTTTCACAATTTTCCCCAAAATCTCCAATTCGCAACACTCTTTAACCTTAAAAATTTAATATCATAAGTGCTTTTGTAGCTACAGAGCAAATTTTTTTTTGTTTTAAAGCTTATAATACGCTCTACAAGACATACCAAAACCAAAAAATTTTCCAAAAAAAGGAATTGGTGCCCCCCTTATTTGAAGGTCGTGGCAAAGGGTGGAGGAAATGGGGGGAAAGTATCCCCCGATTTTTTGTTTACTTGGGATTCTCAAAGTGCAAGTCCTAATGAACATAGTCTACAATTTTTATGTTGGGACAACAATGGGATCGACCAAAATCAAAATTTTTCAAAATTTTCCCCCAAAATCATCAAATCGCGACATTCTTGCGCCTCCTATTGGAGTCCCAAGATAAAAATTATAGGATATGCTCTCTAGAACTTCCTCTTTAAAAAAAATTGGGGGATACTATCCCCCGATTTCCCCCACCCCTTGCCACGATCTTATAACACAAGAGGCACCCCTAATTTTTATACCCTCCAACCACAGTATGGGGGTATACTCACTTTGTCATTCCGTGTGTAACGCATTGAAATATCGGTCTAGGACCCCATAAAGTATATATATTATTGATCAGTGATCCATTCTAAGACATTCTAGCGATGTCCGTCTGTCCGTCCGTCCGTCCGTCCGTCCGTCTGTGGAAGACACGATACAGCCCAAAGTAAAAGAGCTAGACTCCTGAAATTTGGCACGAATATGTCTTATGGTATTGGGCTGGTTAAGTTCGAACATGGGCAAAATCGGATAAGGGGGAAAAAAGTTCCCCTCTTAAGAACTAAACAAACCTCTAAAAAAAAGCCATTTTTTATAAGTTTTTTGTACTTTTGCTTAGCAAACGAAACATTTTTATGTCAAAAGAAGTTAAAAGTCTTGCAGTTGGATCCAGTACCCGATTTCTGTAACTATGCGAGAAGTTTTCGCATCGAAAAAAATAAAATAACGTTATAGTCATCCAGTATGTCACAGAGTGATTCAGAAAAAAGCTTTGATTTCTTTTTTGTATTCGATGTTTTTAACACTAGCATCATTGTACTCACCCTGTAGAAAACTAAATGACTACAATATTATTTATTTTTTCTCGATGCGAAAACTTTTCGCATTGTTACAGAAACTGGGCACAGGAAGGTTGTCTCACACCGACGTAAACCCCCCCCCCCAAAAAAAAAAAAAAGACGCCCCTTTTTTTTTAACGTGTTGGAGGGTATAAAAGATTCGGCACAGCCGAATTTAACACTCTCACTTGTTTTTATTTTTTTTTGTAATATTAATATTGTAGGGCATATTAAGAGCTTCAAAACAAACCAAAAATGGACTCTGTAGCTACAATACAGTCCACGATATAAAAATTTTAGGATATGTTCATTAGGACTTGCACTTTGAGAATACCAAGTAAAAAAAAAATCGGGGGATACTTTTCCCCCATTTCCTCCACCCTTTGCCACGACCTTTAAATAAGGGGAGCACCCTTCCTTTTTTCCTAAAATTTTTTGGTTAAGGTAGGTATTGTAGAGCGTACTAGGGTTCTATAGTCGAAAAGTCGAAAAGCCAATTAATCGACTTTTTGTATGAAAAAGTCGAAAAGTCGAAATCGACTTTTTTGTTCCTAAAAAGTCGAAAAGTCGACTTATGCTTTCGACTTTTTCGACTTTTTTCGACTTTTTTTCGACTTTTTTCGATTTTTTTTTTTACTTTTGCCAGATGAAAATAATTTCTTTCTTCTGAAAAAAAAAATCAAATGAGACCCAAGTTTAATAACAACTGAAGCTTTGGTATTTCCATGTATTTTGTATGTGAAGTAAAAATGTCAATGCCAAATTCATGAGTTAAAAAGTGTTAAGTGCAATATTTACCAATATTTTTGATTATTGTTAACACCTCAGTGATAGGGTTCTATAAATCGAAAGTCGATTCTTTTGCTTTCGATTTTTTCAACCTTTTCAACATTTTCGATTTCTTCGACTTTTTTTGATAAATAAAATACAACAAAAAAAAATAGCACCTAAATGCTTACAAGTCTAAACTAAACTTTTATTTACAAAAAAATCAACTTTTTAAAAGTTGGAAAAGGTCGAAAAAAGTTAAAAAGTCGAAGAAAGTCGAAAAAAGTCGAAAAGTCGAAAAAAGTCGAAAAGTCGAAAGTCGAAAAAAGTCGAAAAGTCGAAAAAAGTCGACTTTTTAAAAAGTCGAAAGGTCGAAAAGTCGACTTTTTAAATTTTATAACCCTAGAGCGTACTATAAGCTTTAAAACAAACAAAAATGGACTCTGTAGCTACAATAGCACATATGATACATATTAAATTTTTAAGGTTCAAGAGTGTTGCGATTTGGAGATTTTAGGAGAAATTGTGAAAAATTTTGATTTTGAGTGATCCCATTGTTGTCCCAACTTAAAAATTTTAGAATATATTCTTTAGGACTTTCTCTATAAGAATATCAAGTAAAAAAAAATTGGGGGATACCATCCTCCCCATTTTCTCCTCCCTTTATCACGACCTTAAAATAAGGGAGGTAACCCTTATTTTTTTCGAAAATTTTTTGGTTATGGTAGGTCTTATAGAGCATATTATGAGTTTCAAAACAAACCAAAAATGGGCTTTCTAGCTATAATAAAACCAACGATATTAAGTTTTTACGGTGTAAAGTGTCGCGACTGGTAGATTTTGGGGGAAATTTTGACCCTCCGTATTTTCGGCCCCTGTTGACTTAGAGGGCTGAAAATTTGCATTTGTTAGTTTTTTACGCAGTGTAAGAACTTAACCAAATTTCATCAATATCGGAGGGGGTCAAGAATATTCATGATTGATTTCACTAATAATGACCCTTTTTTCATTATTTTTTACCAACAAATTCGAAAAAAATAAAAATAGTTCTGTAATTTTTACCGACAAATTTCAAAAAAATAACCTACGAAAACATTAAAAATTTATGATTTCGTAGGTTATTTTTTACAATTTTCTATTGAAATATTTTTTTAAAAATTTTTAATAAAAGTTTGGGGAATCGATCCCGCAATCAACTACATTCTGGCCAGACACTCTACCCATCGTGCCAAAGTCACTTGATACAAACATGTTTTTATATTTCTATAAATAATTTTTTGAATTTTTTTTCTACAAAAAAATAACCTACTTGCGTAGGTAAAAACTAATGATATCTCATTAAAAAATACCAACAATTTAAAAAAAAATACTTACACAAATCATTGAAAATTTAAAGAATAATCAGTAGTTTTTACTTACAGAACAAAAATAAATGACTTTAAAGTTTAAATGTTAATGAAAGTATTTATATTTTAGTGTGTTATTTTTGAAACAAAGGACAGCAGTAGTCATTAATAAAAACTGAACATCAAACAAATGTTTTTTCTTTTAAAAACGACTAAACGGAAAACTTTTTAAATAAACTACAGTTAATGACATAATTTTTTGAGTGTACATACTTTATTAATTAGTGATCAATTCTTAGACATTCTTTCCGTCTGTTGAAATGACGATCACGTCCAAAATATTAAACAGATATGACTGTAACTTAATATAGCTACTTGTTGTTACTTCGGAAAGTTTGGTAGTGCATTTGAGCGAACAAAAATGTAAGGACCCTTGAAAATATTGGTACATTCTACATAACCTAAAAATATAAAATGCTTTAATTCGGCTGCTATTTGACATATATGAACTGGATTGGATACCGAAAGGTATTTAAACAAGTTCAATTATATTTTTTACCCCCAAATTTTTTTTTCACCATATTTTTTTTCCGCGGAAATTTTTTTTCCAAATTTTTTTCCGCAGACATTTTTTATACCCTCCACTCTAGTGATAGAGGGTATATATAAGTTTGTCATTCCGTTTGTAACACCTCGAAATATTGGTCTAGGACCCCATAAAGTATATATATTTATGATCCTCGATCGATTTTAAGTCGATCTAGCGATGTCCGTCTGTCCGTCCGTCCTTCCGTCTGTCTGTCCGTCAGTAGAAAACACGCTTACTTTTGAAAGACTTTACAGAGGCTACTGAAGTTTGGCATATATGTTGGTCATTTACCTGGTCAGGTTGGTATTGCAGTTCAGCCAAATCGGTTCAGTGGTTCAAAAGTTATGAGCAAAATAGTAAATTTCGGCGAGGGTGTTTCGCGAATTTACGAGATAAAAAGCACGATAACTTTTGAAAGACAATAATGAGACTGCTGAAGCTTAACATATATCTTTGCCATTCCCCAGGTCTGTTTGGTATTAAATTTCAGCTCAATCGGTGAAGTGGTTCAAAAGTTATAAGCAAAACCCTGTATTTCAGATTAGTTTCATCTTAAATGCCACGTGTTTAACAAGTTTTAAAAGCATTGGTGGTAACTAAACAATGCTTTTCAAACTTGTTTAATTTTAAAGCAATGCTTTTAAAAATTGTTTAGTTTTAAAAGCATTGGTAACTTAAAAATTACACTCAAAAAAAATTTTACACTCAAAAAAAATTTTACACTAAAAAAAAAAATTTTTTTTTTTACAAAAATGACAATATTTTGTGTACATACGGACGTGCATTCACTCAGAAATATTTGTACAGTAAAAAAACATTACACTCGAAAAAAATTTACACTCAAAAAAAAATTTTATTTTTTTTTAAATGACAAACCAAGAGTTTTTTACTCAAAATAAAATATTTCTAATCAAAATTGTTAATTTTTTCACGTTAAAAAATGTACTATCCTTTAAAAAATGCATTGTGGAGGGTATTCATAGATTCGGCAAAGTCGAATTTAACTTTTCTACTTGTTTTTTTTTTTAAATTAGATTTTGTTTTTTTTTAAACTAGTAGTATTTTTTAAATTTGTTTTTTTTTCAAAAAAACTTTTTCTATATTTAGTTTTAATTTTTTTTCCCAAAACTACTTTCTTATGCCAATTTTTTTAACAAAATTTTTTTTCAATAATATTATTTACATTGTGTAGGGTATTCATACATTCAGCAAGGCCGACGAATTTAACTTTTTTACTTGTTTATTTTCTTGATGTTGTTTTTTGCCGCAGCAACAGGAAATACACACAAACACTTGCAAACGTTAACATTTTGGCATCACCGTACATTCATCATTCCAAAAACAAAAAAAGTTTAATACTCAGTGTATCAGTGATACCAATTCGGTGTATGTGTTTATAGACGGTATATGTGTGTGTGATGGTGTATACATATATTTGTATTGGTTGCATACAATAACAAAAAACAAGTAAAAAAGTTAAATTCGGCCTTGCCGAATGTAGTGATACCCTCCACAATTTCAAAAAGATTATTGCCAAAAACTTTATTTAAAAGGAAATTACTTTCGAAAAAAAAAAAAAAAATTCCGCGAAAAAAAATTTTGGAAAAAAAAAATCCGCGATTTTTTTCTTTTTTTGTCAAAAAATATGTTCGTACTTGTTTAAATACCATTTGGTGTTCAATTATGTTAACATATGTCAACCAGAAGCCGAATTAAAACATTTTGTATTTTTAGGTTATGTTGAATGTACTGAAATTTTTGAGGTGTGCTTACATTTTCGTTCATAACTTTTGAACCGCTGAACCGATATCGCTCAAATGCAATACCAAACTTCTCGGGAGAACTTCCAATATATATGTTAAGTTTCAGTCATCTCTGTGCAATATTTTGTCCGCGAGAGCATTTTCCACAGACAGACAGACAGACAGACGGACAGACGGACAGACGGACAGACGGACATCGCTAGAATGTCTTAAAATCGATCGGGCATCATGAATATATATACTTTATGGGGTCCCAGACCGATATTTCGATGAGTTACAAACGGAATGACAAACTTATATATATCCTCTATCACTAAGTGGAGGGTATAAAAAGAAGAAAATATGAGATTGTAAATAAACACACAGGCACCAAGCCAATTAGTTGACTAAAGACAGCTACCGGAAATGACGCTTGCGATATTCAAGCACCACCTCTCTTCCTATCAATTTGTTTTGTCCTGACTGCCATTCTGGCTGTTTCGTGCATTGTATTTTATTTGTGTTTTTGTCACAAATCGATTGGGCGTTTATTTTCTATTTGTTAAAAAATATAAAAAAAAAAAACAAAAAATTGCAAACATTCACCAGGATAAATGTCTAGGGATAAACGAAAATTCTTTAATTTAATTCATTAGCACGTGACTGTGAAAATAAACTAAAAAAACAACACATTTTTTTTTATTAAATTTTATGAGAATTTTTTTTATTACAGGACCAAATTGAAGTAGTTTTATGTTGGCTAAGGATAATTGTTTTTTTTTTGTATGGAATAGTAAAAAAACAAATTTTATGATTTCATAATAGTTTTTTTAGTGATTGGTCAAAGGACCAAGAATTTAAAATAAACAACACCAAGCATTGATTAATTATGAGAATTTTTCTATACAAAAATTAAGGAATTTTCCTATACAAAAAATTTTTTGAATTTTTCTATAGGAAAAATATCTAAGAATTTTTCTATACATAAAAATGTCCCAGAATCAGAGAATTTTTCTTAACGAAAAAAATTCTCAGAATCTGAAAATTTTTTGTAAGGAAAAATTTCTCAAAATCTAAGATTTTTCCTTTACGAAAAAATGAGGAATTTTCTACGCGGAAAAATGTCCTATAATCTGAAAACTTGTTTACAGAAAAAATGTCTCAGAATCTGAGAATTTTTTTATATGGAAAAATGTCTCAGAATCTGAGAATTTTTCTATACGGAAAAATTCTTTAGAATATGAGAATTCTTCTATACGGAAAAATGTCTCAGAATCTGAGAATTTTCTATACAGGAAAAATGTCTCAAAATCTGAGAATTTTTCTTTACGAAAAAATGTCTTAGATTCTTAGAATTTTTCGTAAGGAAAAATGTCTCAAAATCTGAGAATTTTCTATACGGAAAAATGTGTCAGAATCTGAGAATCTGAAAAATGTCTCTGAATATGAGAATTTCTCAATACGCAAAAATGTCTCGGAATCTAAGAATTTTCTATACGGAAAAATGTCAGAATCTGAGAATTTTTCTATACGGAAAAATGTGTCAGAATCTGAAAATTATCTACACAAAAAAATGTCTTAGAATCTAAGAATTTTTCTATTCGGAAAAATGTCTCAGAATCTGAGAACATTTCTATACGCAAAAATGTCGCAGAATCTGAGGATTTTTCTTTATGGAAAAATGTTCTCAGAATCTGAGAATTTTTCTATACGGAAAAATGTCTTAGAATCTGAGAATTTTGCTATACAGAAAAATGTCTCAAAATCTGAGAATTTTCTATACGGAAAAATTTCTCAGAGTCTGAGAATTTTCTATACGGAAAAATATCTCAGAATCCGAGAATTTTTCTATACGGAAAGATGTCTTAGAATCTGAAAATTTTTCTATACGGAAAAATGTCTCAGAATCTGATAATTTTTCTATACGGAAAAATGTCCAGAATCTGCGAATTTTTTTTTTAAGGAAAATGTCTCAGAATCTGAGAAGTTTTCTATACGGAATAATTTCTCAGCATTTGAGAATTTTTCTAGACGACAAATTTTTCAGAATCTGAAAATTTTCAGTAAGCAAAAATTTCTAAGAATTTTTTTTTACATAAAAATGTCTCTGAATCTGAACATTCTTCAAGATGGAAGATTTATTCAGAATCTGAAGCATTTTCGGTATAGAAAAATTTATATACGACAAAAATTCTCAGATTCTGAGACATTTTTCCGTATAGAATTTTTCTATAGAATGTTTCTATTCGGAAAAATGTCTCAGAATCTTAGAATTTTTCTATACGGAAAAAAATTCTCAAAATCTGAGAATTTTTCAATACGGAAAAATATTTCGGAATCTGAGAATTTTTCTATACGGAAAAATGTCTCAGAATCTGAGAATTTTTCTATACGAAAAAATGACTCAGAATCTAAGAATTTTTCTATACGGAAAAATGTCTCAGAATCTGGGAATTTTTATATACAAAAAAATGTCTCAGAAAATGAGAATTTTTCTTTACAGAAAAATTTATCAGAATCTGAGAATTTTTCTATGCGGAAAAATGTCTAAGAATCTGAGATTTTTCTATACGGAAAAATGTCTCAGAATCTGAGAATTTTTCTATACGGAAAAATATCTCAGAATCTGAAAAATGTCTCAGAATCTGAGAATTTTTCTATACGGAAAAATGTTTCAGAATCTGAAAATTTTTCTATGCGGAAAAATGTCTCAGAATCTGACAATTTTTCTTTGCGGCAAAATGTGTCAGAGTCTAAGAATTTTTCTAGGAGAAAAATTTCTCAACATCTGAGAATTTTCTGTAAGCAAAAATATCTCAGAATCTGAAAATTTTTCTATACGCAAAAATGTCTCAGAATCTGAGATTTTTCTATACGGAAAAATGTCTCAGAATCTGAGAATTTTTCTATGCGGAAAAATGTCTCAGAATCTGAGAATTTTTTATGAGGCAAAATGTATCAGAAAAATTTCTCAAAATCTGAGAATTTTCTGTAAGCAAAAATCTAATCTAAAAAAAAAATTTTCTATACATAAAAATGTCTCTGAATCCCAACATTTCTCAAGATGGAAAAATTATTCAGAATCTGACACATTTTTCGGTAATTTCTATACAAAATAATTTCTCAGAATCTGAGAATTTTTATACACGGAAAAATGTCTGAGAATCTAAGAATATTTCTATACGGAAAAATATCTCAGAATCTGAGAATTATATCTGAGATTTTTTTTACAAAAAATTGTCGCAGAATCTGTAAATTTTTCTATACCGAAAAATGTCTTAGAATCTGAGAATTTTGTTATACGGAAAATGTGTCCGAGTCTGATAATTTTTCTAGGCGAAAAATTTCTCAGAGTCTGAAAATTTTCCGTAAGCAACATTGTCTCAGAATCTGAGAATTTTTCTGAACCTCAACATTTTCCAAGATGGACAAATTGATGAAATTACCGAAATTCAATACGAAAAAGTTTCTGCCAGAGTCTGAGAATTTTTCTGATAATATTTTTAGGCGAATAGTTTCTCAGAATCTGAAAATTTTCTGTAAGCAAAAAATGGCTCAGAATTTTTCTATATTTACATAAAAATGTCTCTGAATTCTTCAATATAGAAAAATTATTCAGAATCTGAGACATTTTTCGGTAATTTCTAGGGCTGTCAAACTGATCGTTTTTTTAAAATCCCGGGATTCGGGATTTTAAAATCGAAATCCTGGGATCCCGGGATTTTTCGGAATTACGGGATTTTTCGGGATCCCGGGATTTTTCGGGATTCCGAAATTTTTCGGGATTCCGAAATTTTTCGGGATTCCGAAATTTTTCGGGATTCCGAAATTTTTCGGGATTCCGAAATTTTTCGAGATTAAATTTCTTTGATTATAAAAGTAAAAAAATAGTAGACTCTTTATGTTTCATTTTTATTGTGCATATTAAGGGGGCTACTGTGGGTTAGTTGGTAGCGTTCTATCATATTAAGCAGGGAGTCGTGGGTTTGATTCCCACGAAAACCCTTGGGTCGATTTTGCAACAACGAAATTATTAAAAAAAAATATTTCAAATTATTCTGATTGTTATTTTAAGGCAATTAAAAAATTAAGTATACGCCACTTATGCAGTTTTTAAGTAATTATTATTATTAAATATTTAGCAATGAACTAAAAAAGCCTTGAGGAGTTTGTTATGGAAAATGACTGCTTTTATGTGCTTTTGGTTTCATCCCATTCCGATTTTGGTTGTTGCACTATATAATTTTAAAACTAATGTAAAGAAAATTTAAAATAATAAAAACATTTAAAGGAGAAAATTTATAATAAAACAAAAACTTAAATATATAAAGACTGTGCAAGAGTCAATTCTTTTTGACGTTTAAAGGTGGTGTTAGTTTTACAAATGCACTGAAAAAAATAACTATACTGAAATTAAATAAACACTGTTATTAATTTAAGTACACAATTTTTTTTATAATTTACTTCAACTTAACTTAATATAAGGTGGTTTTACTTAAAACAAAGAAAATAAACTTGAAGATAGTACATGCAAATACTTAAAAAAGCACAAAAGTTTTCCTTAATTTGTTATTTTAAATTAAGTTAAATATTCTTTACATTAATGGCGAATTGATTGCATTTAAGAAAAAAAGGGTTTATTAAAAAATTTTGTTTTACTTAAAAGAAAAAAAATTAAATTGTGTGCAAAAAAATAAATAAGTACGTAACTTACTTAAAAATAGTATAGACATTTTCAAGACATTGAATCAAATAAGTACTAATCTTTAATTCCAAAACGCATTTTCTTTAATTTAATCAATTTTTGTTTTAAGTTAAGAAAAAAGTAACCTTTATTTTATTGATTTCATTGACTTTATTTGAATCCATATCTTCATCAGTTTAAGAAAGAATTGACTTAACTTAAGAAAAAAATACTTGAGGTATTTTGGGGACCCCATCTGGGGCCCCATCTGGGGCCCCATCTAAAGACCCCATGAGACCCTAACTTTAAATCCAAATTTCGATTTTCGCGGAATTTTCAAATGCCTATAACTCTGCAAATACTGCAGATACGAAAAAAATTCTAAAGGCATTTTTGTAGTCCTTAACTTGTAGAATATAACCGCCGAAGACCCGAAAGCTCTCCGAGTTATAGTTTTCGAGTTATTTCATGATCAAATTTCTCAAGACCCCATTCCCAGATCTCGAAAACTAAGCCAGATAGAGCGATTTTGACCAAAATTTTGGATCAAAATCAATAGTGACCCTATAATAGTGTACGCACATACTCATGGGTGGACCCCATATATTGGGGGCCCGTAGGGTCCTCACATTGGGACTCCATAGGGTCCACAGAATCCGTAAGTTTAAGGAAATTTTTCCTTATTTTAAAAAAATATTTTTCCTCTGGATAAAAACAATTAAACTTATAATAAGTACAATTTTACTTACTTTTAAGATATATTTAAGTAAATGCATTACTATGTTTTAGGAAAAAATATACTTGGAAGAAGAATTAATATCTTTGGAGCCCTCGCATACCCTTCTTTTTTTAAATTAAGTTCAACATGCTTTAAAAATGGTAAAATTTTTTTTCAGTGTGGTATCTGGGAAAGCTGGAAATTTTGTTTACCTTTTATTTTTCGTTTAATTTTGCTGGTTGTTTTGATTTAATTACATTCATTTCGTTTTTTTATTATGTATTTTTTTATTTTCAAGTGACGCAACAATAATTTTCATTCATAATTTTAAAATTTTTTAGGCCTTTATTCATAATACTTAAAGTGTACTTAAAGTAGGTTTATTTGACAAATATTCATGCAATATCAATCAAATAAACCTACATTAGATTTAATTTACTCATTATGAATAGCCCAGTTAATGTTTATTTTTCGTTATTCCCAAATCGTTTCCAAAAAAAAGATTGCCATCTGTAGATAACGACTTCGTTATTACTGACACTACTATTCATGAGTTACCCCTGTAATGAAATACATTAGACTTGCATTTTTTTGTATAAAAAAAAGTTTTTCTTGCAATTTTAAACGTCCGAGAAAATTTTTATTCTACCTTCTATACGGAAAAATGTATCAGAATCGGAACATATTTTTATATGGAAAAATATTTCCGGGTCTGAGATTTTTTTTTTACAAAAAATTTTCGCAGAATCTTTAACTTTTCTGTAAAAAAATTACTGAGAATCTAAAAATTTTTTTCATAATTTTTTTTTTTATGGAATCTGATACAAAAAATGAATGTGCCAGTTTTTTTTTAATTTTAACCGATAAACTTTGTTTTGCAAGAAACGCTACAAAAAAATTAGCTGACTTACTTGCTTTGCACAATTACACAAGTTTTTGCTGGGCCAAACAAAAAATTACAACCGACAAAGTGTGATTTTTAAAAATTACCTAAGTTAGGTAACTTAGGTAATTTAACACTTGGGTAACTTATCTTACACTTTAAAGGTTGAATTAAACCAGAAACGTTTACAATGATTTATTTTTATATATTTTTTTTTTAAGATTTAACTTTATTTATCAAACTTTGATATTTATATATGATTTATTATTTTATTACGTCTTAAATTGATGAACTAAATCAAAACTAATATGGCGTCTCCTCACATAACCTCAGGGAAAACATAAATAAACATGAAATTGTTTTTAAGATAAAAACTAAAGGACTTAATCAAAATAAGGATTTTATTTTTCTATATGACAACATAACTTAACGTATTTATACATTCATATATACGAGTATATGACAATAAGAATGTGTGTATGTGACATATAGAAATTTCATAAATGAAAAACAAAAAAGTTTAATTGTGGTTAAGTCGAAAGCATGAAAACCCTACACAATATGTATTCACAAATTTTTTATAATAAAATGTCTTTTGAAATTTGGTAAACATATTTTGTATTCAGAAATCATAATTTTCAACTTTAAAGGAATTGGAACAGCTCCTTCCAAAATTCCCAAAAATCTCTCAAAATTAATAAAAAAAATAAATAAATAAGTAATTGATTGAAATTTTGTGTTAAACGTGTACTTTGGTAAACTTATCACTCTGAATATTATTGAAACATATTTGGTGTCAGTCTCCATATAAAAATTTCGACCGGTATTCAGTTAAGTCGGTCTATAGTTAACAAAAATATCTATATTATGCTCTAATTTGATTTGTGTGCGTTTTTTACACTAATTAAAGATCTTATAACAGACCGATTGGTCCAAGTTTGGACTTGGAACCCATTTTTCGAAAAACACTGGTGTAGGGTATTATATTGTCGGTCTTGACCGATTATAATTTTCTTACTTGTTTCCTTTTCACTTATAATTTTTAAGCCTCTCCACCGATTTAGTACAAATGCAATATAAACCTGACCGAGACCACAACAAATACATACAAATGCTCAGCAGCATTTTAACAGCAGACAGACGGACGAATATCGCTTGATACTCTTTAAATCGGGAATAACGATATGCATTCCCGATATTTCTACAAACCTAGTGACAAACTTAAATATCCTCTACTACTAAGTGAAGGGTATAAAAAAAAATCATAAAACTGAATTGTGCAGTCAAGGAGAAAAAAATTTATGTTAGTGCACAGGAAAACGAAAAGCAAAGACATCTTCATAACGTACTGTTACTTAAAGACAGAGGTTATAAGAAATGCTTTCATTATTGGAAGTATTAGCTAAGAACATAAAAATATTAAATTATATCCTCCACTTACAACATTCGCTGACCCAGCTCTTGGGCAGAGCTTCGAAGAATGAAATCCTTTTCGAATGAATTCTCAAAAAAATTAATTCAATTTTCATAGTCAGTGAATGCATTCGATTTCATAAATCAACATTGAATGCAGTCCTTGGAATTCATTCGATTGAATGAACAAAAATGAATGCATTCGATTTCTTGTTCATTCGATTTAGAAAAATCGAATGCATTCGATTTTTTATCATTCCACTGCGAATGCAATCGATTTTTTAAATATATAGACCAAAACCGAGCCAAATTTTGGTCCATAATATCGTCTACTCTCTTTACATACGATGACCCTAATGGGATCTAATTTTCAATCAAAAAAAATTGGTGTTCCCGAAAATTTTAAAAGTGCACATATTAACTGCCTATACGACAAAAAAATGTGAATAGTGTTAGCGATACTATAAAGAAAAAATTGGCTCCGTTTTGCTCTATCTGGGTTAGTTTTTTTTTAAATTTTTTATGCAATGAATGAATGAGCCATTCGATTTTTCAAATTGAATGAAAAGAAAATCGATTGCATTCGCAAGTGAATGCATTCGATTTTTAAAAGTCGAATGAAAAAAAATCGAATGCATTCGATTTTTGAAAGTCGAATGAAAAATAAAACGAATGCATTCGATATTTTTAAATCGAATGAGTCTAAAGTTAATTCATTCAATTCGATAAAATGTGATTGAGGAATGCAATCACTAAATTTTCACTCAGAATGACACATCGAATTAAGGAATGAAATCCTTCGAAGCTCTGCTCTTGGGTTTGGGGGTGGGAATTTCGATAATTCCCGAACTAACAGGAATATCGTCTAGAGCAAAAATACGTATCGACTTAAAATTAACAAAGATTATTTCATGGTCAAATGGATATCGTAGATCTAGTTATTCACAAATGTCCCCCCAAAATTTTTACATTTTCATGAAAAAAATATTTAACGAAGCCAAATTTTTACAAGGCCATTGGATAGGCATTAAAAAACTTTTCTTCTCATATGAAAACATCTTATAGATTCTTAAAAAAATTGCTAAAAAATCCAAAAAAGATTTTTTTGACATTTTTTGAATCCCCAAATCCCAGATATGGCCGATAAGCCCAGACAACCCAACCTTAGAATTGTCTCTTTTATATATGTATATTTTAAATTTCATTCAAATTGGTTCATAAATGTTGAGATACTTCCCTTGAAAGATTTTTTTTAAGATTCCAAGATTTTTTTCCTATAGATTTTTATATTAAAAAGTCTTAGATTCTAATTCAAATAGAAAAATTCTCAGATTCTGAGACATTATCTCAGAATTTAAGACATTTTTTTAAAGAAAAATTATTAGATTCTGAGACTTTTTTGAGTACAATAAATTTCAGATTCCGAGACATTTTTTCTGTAGAAAAAAGCCACAGATTCTGTGTCTTTTTTATCTTTAGAAAAAATTTCAGATTCTAATATATTTTTTTATTTTCCTATTAAAAAATTCCCATATCCAAATATTATAAGATTTGAAAAATTTGGACATTTTTCTTAGAAAAAAAAAAATAATCGCACATGAGTTCCTTTTCTTTTTCTCCTTTATACACGTCTTATTCTTTAAATTTTTTTTTGAAAGAAGGATTGTGAGATTTTCCATACAATAAATTCTTAAATTTTTCTTTCAAAAAAATTCCTTAATTTTTCCTATAGAAAAATTATAAGATTTTTCCAAAGAAAAATTCAAAGATTTTTCTAAAGAAAAATTCAAAAATTTTTCCAAAGAAAACTTCTAAGATTTTTCCAAAGAATAATTCTAAGATTTTTTCAAAGAAAAATACTATTGAAAAATTTTAAGAAGAATTTTCATAGAAGAATTTCTAGAAAAAAATTTCTCCTACAGAAAAATTCGGAGATTTTTTCCTATAGAAAAATTCCATATTTGTTTAAGGACAAAGTCTCAAATTTCTCTTATAGAAAAATTCTTAAATTACTTCATATAGAAAAAATTCCAATATTTTTAGACATTTTTCCTTTAGAAAAATTTTAAGATTCTCGAACATTTTTCACAGACTAAAATTCTCAGATTATTTCCTGTTCTTTTTCATTTTCCTTTTTCATCTCCTTTCCTCTTCTTTCTTTTCCTTTCTTTTTTATTTTTTTTTCTGTTTCCTTTTTTTTCTTTCGAATTCGGTTTGGCGTTTTCAAATTTTGAGAAAAGGTGCTTTGAGAACCTCCCCAAAATCATGCCATTTTTATACCCTCCACTCTAGTGATAGAGGGTATATATAAGTTTGTCATTCCGTTTGTAACACCTCGAAATATTGGTCTAGGACCCCATAAAGTATATATATTCATGATCCTCGATCGATTTTAAGACGATCTAGCGATGTCCGTCTGTCCGTCCGTCTGTCCGTCCGTCTGTCCGTCTGTCTGTTGAAAACACGCTAACTTTTGAAAGACTTTACGGAGGCTCCTGAAGTTTGGCACATATGTTGGGCATTTACCTGGTCAGGTTGGTATTGCAATCCAGCGAAATCGGTCCAGTGGTTCAAAAGTTATGAGCAAAAGACTGAATTTCGGCAAGGGTTTTTCGTGAATTTATGAGATAAAAAGCACTATAACTTTCGAAAAGCAATTCTGAGGATGCTGAAGCTTGGCGTATATATTTTTCGTTGCTTCAGCCTAGTTCGTATTAAATTTCACCGAAATCGGTCCAGTGGTTAAAAAGTTATTAGCAAAACGTTGAATTTCAGATTAGCTTCACCTTAAATTCACGTGTTGAAAACCCGTTAAACCTGTTTTAAAAACATTGGTAAGTCACAAAAATATTTTACAACGTATTTTTGTCACTCAAAAATATTTTTATACCAAAACAAAAAAAAAATACACTCGAAAAAAATTTTACACTCAAAAAAAATTTTACACTCAAAAAAAAATTAGTAAATTATTTTTTTTTTTCAAAATTTACTAAAAAAAAATTTTTTACACAAAATAAAATATTTTTAATCAAAACTGTTATTTTTTTCACGTTAGAAAATTTACTATCACTTAAAATGGGCATTGTGGAGGGTATTCATAGATTCGGCCAAGTCGAATTTAACTTTTCTACTTGTTTTCGTATCAAGTTTGAACGGGTTAATGATACCGTAAAATCTTTAAATTTCATATTAAAGTATTTACGATCAAACATTATAAAAAATAATTTTTAAATAATTTTAATAAAAAACATTTAATTTATTTTATTTTTAAAAAAGTCCTTTTTTCGCAAAAATCCCAATTTTGAGGCTCAAAGTGCGGACAGAAGAAAAAAACTTCGATCGGAGTGATATTTTACATGTCAGTTACCCTTAGGGGACCGACACTTTTGGCGGGTATAAGAATTTGATCAGAGAGATAAGCCCAAAAAACGGGCCACTCTAGAGTACAATTTTGTTTGATTGCAAAAAGTTTTCATTCTTTTAATATCCTGTCTACCTACAAATTAAAACTAACGAAGTCAAATGCTTGGTGGTATAACATTTTTATTGCATAATAAGAAGAAGACGAAAAACAACAACATCAAGTTATGCTAGCAACTAAAGATTTTTACAAAGACAAAACATGTTTGACAAAAAAGGACAATTTGTGAGCCTGAAATTAAAGACTTGTTTTAAGCCAAAGGAGACAAGTAAGGAATATGAAAACTTCACAGAGAAAAGAGAAGAAAAAAAAACACCATAAACAGATTAAATAGCCAAAAGCATCATTCATTTTAACAAAGTGAAAAAGTGAAGTGGGAAAGAAGAGAAAGAAATCAACGTAGCAGATGAATATGAACGACATAGACAATTTGGTTGTAGGTATTGAATGTGAGTAGAAGAAGAAGAAGTAGAAGAAAAAACAAAAAAGTGTTGAAAATTAAGTAAAAATATCCTTGAAGCTAAATAGCAAGCAAAGAAGCAATAAACTTGATTTACGTATAATTTATGTGGACATATAAAATCAACATGTTTACTTTTTTTTGTTCTTTTTGTTGTTTTTGTTTTTCTTGTGATGTGGTTTCTTTCACACACACACACACAGACACTCTGAGTCTTTAACAGCAGAAACCACAAGTTAAGATAAAAACATCCTCTTTGAAAGGATAAAAAGTTATTTTTTTTGTTTAAGAAGTTGTTGTTGTTGTTGTTGTTGTTGTTATTTTCACTCTCTTCTAAACTAAAGAAACAACTTAAAGGAAAAAAAACAACTACAGCTACTGCCAAACAAGCTAAAGTCTAGTATATTGCAGTAAATAGTAGTGGAGTATGATGGTCCACAAAAAGAGAATTGAATTTCCTTAATTTACACAGATTACAGCATCTTGGATAACAGCAGCTCCATAAAGTATATGAAAGCATTAGCAGCATAAACATAACAGTGATTTTATCTATGACTATGCATAAAAAGGGTTATTTTTCTCGAAAAGAAAATTGTCTCAGAATCTGAAAAATTTTCTATAGGAAAAATTTTATAGTTTTAGAATTTTACAATAGAAAAAATATCTCAGAATCTAAGATTTTTTTAAAAGGAAAAATGTCTCAGAATCTTAGAATTTTTTTAAAAGGAAAAATGTCTTAGAATCTGAGAATTTTTTTATAAGGAAAAATGTCTCAGAAGTTGAGAATTTTTTTTATAAGGAAAAATGTCTCAAAATCTGAGAATTTTTTTTATAAGGAAAAATGTCTCAGAATCGGAGAATTTTTTTTATAAGGAACAATGCCTCAGAATCTGAGAATTTTTTTTTAAAAGGAAAAATGTCTCAGAATCTGAGAATTTTTTTTATAAGGAAAAATGTCTCAGAATCTGAGAATTTTTATTATAAGAAAAAATGTCTCAGAATCTGAGAATTTTTTTATAAGGAAAAATGTCTCAGAATCTGAGAATTTTTTTTATAAGGAAAAATGTCTCAGAATCTGAGATTTTTTTTTATAAGCAAAAATGTCTCAGAATCTGATAATTTCTTTTATAAGGAAAAATGTCTCAGAATGTGAGATTTTTTTTATAACAAAAAATGTCTCAGAATGTGAGATTTTTTTTTATAAGGAAAAAAGTCTCAGAATCTGATAATTTCTTTTATAAGGAAAAATGTCTCAGAATGTGAGATTTTTTTTATAAGAAAAAATGTCTCAGAATCTGAAAATTTTTTTATAAGGAAAAATGTCTCAGAATCTGAGAATTTTTTTTATAAGGAAAAATGTTTCAGAATCTGAGAATTTTTTGTATCAGGAAAAATGTCTCAGAATCTGAGATTTTTTTTTATAAGGAAAAATGTCTCAGAATCTGAGAATTTTTTTATAAGTAAGGAAAAATGTCTCAGAATCAGAGAATTTTTTTTATAAGGAAAAATGTCTCAGAATCTGAGAAATTTTTTTATAAGGAAAAATGTCTCAGAATCTGAGAATTTTTTTATAAGGAAAAATGTCTCAGAATCTGAGAATTTTTTTTATAAAAAACCTGAGAATTTTTTTTATAAGAAAAAATGTCTTAGAATCTGATAATTTTTTTTATAAGGAAAAATGTTTCAGAATCTGAGAATTTTTTTTTTCAGGAAAAATGTCTCAGAATCTGACAATTTTTTTTATATGGAAAAATGTCTCAGAATCTGAGAATTTTTTTTATAATTTTATTCCTACTAGAGGATTTCTTTATATCTACTTATTATATTTAATATAAGAAATTTTTGTGAATTATTGTTATAATTAATGAAGTAATCCAGCAATACGTCTTTGGCCTTAAAGGCTTATTGTATTGCAAATAAATAAATAAATAAACAAACAAACAAAAAAAAAATGTCTCAGAATCTGAGAATTTTTTTTATAAAGAATCTGAGAATTTTTTTTTTAAGGAAACATGTCTCAGAATCGTAATTTTTTTTTATAAGGAAAAATGTCTCAGAATCTGAGAATTTTTTTATAAGGAAAAATGTCTCAGAATCTGAGAATTTTTTTTATAAGGAAAAATGTCTCAGAATCTGAGAATTTTTTTATAAGGAAAAATGTCTCAGAATCAGAGAATTTTTTTATAAGGAAAAATGTCTCAGAATCTGAGAATTTTTTTTATAAAGAAAAATGTTTCGGAATCTGATAATTTTTTTTATAAGGAAAAATGTTTCAGAATCTGAGCATTTTTTTTATAAGGAAAAATGTCTCAGAATCTGAGATTTTTTTTATAAGGAAAAATTTCTCAGAATCTGAGAATTTTTTTTATAAGGAAAAATGTCTCAGAATCTGAGAATTTTTTTTTTAAGGAAACATGTCTCAGAATCTTAATTTTTTTTATAAGGAAAAATGTCTCAGAATCTGAGAATTTTTTTTATAAGGGAAAATGTCTCAGAATCTGAGAATTTTTTTTATAAAAAACCTGAGAATTTTTTTTATAAGAAAAAAATGTCTTAGAATCTGATAATTTTTTTTATAAGGAAAAATGTCTTAGAATCTGAGAATTTTTTTTATAAGGAAAAATGTTTCAGAATCTGAGAATTTTTTTTATAAGGAAAAATGTCTCAGAATCTGAGAATTTTTTTATAAGGAAAAATGTCTCAGAATCTGAGATTTTTTTTTATGAGGAAAAATGTCTCAGAATCTGAGAATTTTTTTTTAAGGAAAAATGTCTCAGAATCTGAGAATTTTTTTTATAAGGAAAAATGTCTCAGAATCTGAGATTTTTTTTTATGAGGAAAAATGTCTCAGAATCTGAGAATTTTTTTGTAAGGAAAAATGTCTCAGAATCTGAGATTTTTTTTATGAGGAAAAATGTCTCAGAATCTGAGAATTTTTTTTTTAAGGAAAAATGTCTCAGAATCTGAGAATTTTTTTTATAAGGAAAAATGTCTCAGAATCTGAGAACTTTTTTATAAGGAAAAATGTCTCAGAATCTGAGAATTTTTTTTTATAAGGAAAAATGTCTCAGAATCTGAGAATTTTTTTTATAAGGAAAAATGTCTCAGAATCTGAGATTTTTTTAAAAGGAAAAATGTCTCAGAATCTAAGTATTTTTTTATAAGGAAAATTGTCTCAGAATCTGAGAATTTTTTTTATAAGGAAAAATATCTCAGAATCTGAGAATTTTTTTATAAGGAAAAATGTCTCAGAATCTGAGAATTTTTTTTATAATGAAAAATGTCTCAGAATTTGAGAATTTTTTTTATAAGGAAAAATGTCTTAGAATCTGAGAATTTTTTTTATATGGAAAAATGTCTCAGAATCTGAGAATTTTTTTTATAAGGAGAAATGTCTCAGAATCTGAGAATTTTTTTTATAAGGAAAAATGTCTCAGAATCTGAGAATTTTTTTTATAAGGAAAAATGTCTCAGAATCTGAGAATTTTTTTATAAGGAAAAATGTCTCAGAATCTGAGAATTTTTTTTATAATGAAAAATGTCTCAGAATTTGAGAATTTTTTTTATAAGGAAAAATGTCTTAGAATCTGAGAATTTTTTTTATATGGAAAAATGTCTCAGAATCTGAGAATTTTTTTTATAAGGAGAAATGTCTCAGAATCTGAGAATTTTTTTTATAAGGAAAAATGTCTCAGAATCTGAGAATTTTTTTTATAAGGAAAAATGTTTCAGAATCTGAGATTTTTTTTTATAAGGAAAAATGTCTCAGAATCTGATATTTTTTTTTATAAGGAAAAATGTCTCAGAATCTGAGAATTTTTTTTATAAGGAAAAATATCTCAGAATCTGAGAATTTTTTTTTTATAAGGAAAAATGTCTCAGAATCTGAGAATTTTTTTTTTATAAGGAAAAATGTCTCAGAATCTGAGAATTTTTTTTAATAAGGAAAAATGTCTCAGAATCTGAGAATTTTTTTATAAGGAAAAATGTCTCAGAATCTGAGAATTTTTTTTGTAAGGAAAAATGTCTCAGAATCTGAGAATTTTTTTTATAAGGAAAAATATCTCAGAATCTGAGAATTTTTTTTTTATAAGGAAAAATGTCTCAGAATCTGAGACATTTTTTTATAAGGAAAAATGTCTCAGAATCTGAGACATTTTTTTATAAGGAAAAATGTCTCAGAATCTGAGACATTTTTTTAAAAAGGAAAAATGTCTCAGAATCTGAGACATTTTTTTATAAGGAAAAATGTCTCAGAATTTGAGACATTTTTTTATAAGGAAAAATGTCTCAGAATCTGAGACATTTTTTTATAAGGAAAAATGTCTCAGAATCTGAGACATTTTTTTTATAAGGAAAAATGTCTCAGAATCTAAAACATTTTTTTATAAGAAAAAATGTATCAGAATCTGAGACATTTTTTTATTAGGAAAAATGTCTCAGAATCTGAGAATTTTTTTTATAAGGAAAAATGTCTCAGAATCTGCGAATTTTTTTATAAGGAAAAATGTCTCAGAATCTGCGAATTTTTTTTATAAGGAAAAATGTCTCAGAATCTGAGATTTTTTTTTTATAAGGAAAAATGTCTCAGAATCTGAGATTTTTTTATAAGGAAAAATGTCTCAGAATCTGAGATTTTTTTTTATAAGGAAAAATGTCTCAGAATCTGAGAATTTCGTTATAAGAAGGAAAAATGTCATTTTTCAGTATAGAAAAATTCTCAGATTCTGAAATATTTTCCGTATAGAAAAATTCATATATTCTGAGAAATTTTGCCATATATAAAAATTCTAAGATTTTGATACATTTTTTTCCATATAGAAAAATTCTCAGATTCTGTCGTATAAGTGTTATTTTTTAGGGGTTTCAATTAATATCAATCATACGCCACCACTTCGTTAAACAGAATAAGAACTTGGCACAAAAAAGAAAAAAAAAATGTTTTGGCATCTGAGATTTTTTTTATGCGGAAAAATGATTTAGAATCTGAAAAGTTATATGTACGAAAAATATCTTTGAATGTGAGGATTCTTTTGTATTGGAAGAATTTTTTTATATGGAAAAATTCTCAGATTTTGAGACATTTGTCCGTATAAAAAAATTTTAGATTCTGTGACATTTTTCCGTATAGAAAAGTTCTTAGATTCCGATTCATTTTACTATATATGAAAATTCTCAGATTCTGAGACATTTTCCATAAATAAAATATCTGATTCTGAGACATTTTTCCTTAAAGAATAATTCTCAGATTCTAAGACACTTTTCCGTATAAAAAATTCTCATATTCTGAGACATTTTTTCGTATTAAAAAACTCCTCAAATTCCTAAATAGTTTTCCTTTAGAAAAATTCCCAGATTCTGAAACATTTTTCCGTATAGAAAAATTCTCAGACACTGAGACATTTTTTCGTATAAAAAAAATACAGATTCCTAAACGTTTTTCCGTATAGAAAATTGTACAGATTCTAAGACATTTTTCCATATAGAAGAATTCTCAAATATTTTTTCGTATAAAAAAATCTCAGATTTTGATACAGATTTTGATAAAGAGAATTTCTAGGATTCTGAGACATTTTTCCGAGTAGAAAAATTCTCGGATTCTGAGACATTTCCCGTATTAAAAAAAATTTCCAGATTCTGAGACATTTTTCCGTATAGAAAAATTATTAGACTCTGCGACAATTTTGCGTATAGAAAATTCTCAGATTCTTAGACATTTTTCCCTTTAGAAATATTCTCAGATTCTGAGACATTTTTCTGCACAGAAAATTTCTTAGAATCCGAAACATTTTTCTTTATATAAAAAATCTAAGAATCTTAGAATTTTTCTTTTATAAAAATTATTAGATTCTACGACATTTTTTAGTAAACAAAAATTCTCAGATTCTGACTAAATCATTATTCAGACTAAATCATTATGGGATGAAAACTTGACAAAACACACCCAAGTTCTCCTAGATATGAATAGAAGACAACTAAGAATGGTAATAAATCTTATAACTGGTCATAATACATTAGGTAAAAATATGGTAAGAATATGTAGATTGAATGATGATACGTGTAGATGGTGTGGGGAAGCTGTCGAAGACAGCTATCACTTCTTATGTGAATGCCCTGCGCTGTCTTTTAGAAGATTTAAACTATTTGGCTCTTATTTCTTTCAGAGCTTATTAGAAATTCGAAGCGAGAATCCTTGGACTCTACTGGCATTTATAAAAGCTTCAAAATGGGATGCATAACTGGAAACAATGCGAGTGATAAAATTGAAGAGAGAATGTTTCGACCATTAATGGAATCATAATGGGCCACATCAAGGCCTCTATGGACGTTAGTTTTGTATAAACCGACGTCATCCTTCACAACCTAACCTAACCAGATTCTGAGACATTTTTTTGGGATAGAAAAATTCTCAAATTCTGTGACATTTTTCCAATAAAAATATATGAAGATTTTAAAACGTTTTACCAAAAAAAATTGAATTAACAAATAACTGAAGGCGTATGATTGATATTTATTAAAAATCTAAAAATAATTCTCATACGCCACTGTGCCGCATCTATTTATAATGAACATCATCAACATTACCATCATCGTTATAGTGAACGTCAACAACTTTTTATATATTTTGTTTATAAAAAAAATAAGTAAGAAAACTACTTTTGGCAGAGCCGAATCAAAAATACCCTCCATAATTCTGAAGAGTTTTTAATTTTTTTTTTTTATTTTAAGAATTTTGCAGTACTTATTTAAATTTTTGCTGATGTTTCTGAACATTTCTGTTTTTTGAAGTGTTGTGAAATTTTTGGAATTTTTCTAATTTTTTTTTGAATTTTGCAGAATTATTTAGATTTTTGGGATAATTTTAAATTTTGCTCAGATTTTTTCGATTTTTTCTGTTTTTTTAATATTTCTGAATTTACTTTTTCGGACTTTTTATTTATTTTGTGCCAATTTTTCTTAGTCTTTTTGAATTTTGTTTTGGGTATTGTGTGATTTCTTTAAAATTCCCGATTTTTTTGGTGAATTCCAGACGGAAGTAAATTGCCAGATCCTTTTGAAATTGATCGGGACTCATAGATATACTTTATGGTGTCCTTAACCAAAATTTCGATCTGTATCAAACTTTATGACGAATCTATATATACCTTTTTTAACAAAATGTAGGGTATAAAAAACGGAAAACTAACAACAATCACTACAATAACATGAAACTCATCATAGTAGTACAATATTATATAATTTTCTACATCGTTGAAGGTTTCATAATTTTCCAGGCCATCACTAAAAAACAAACGTTTATGTTTGTTTGTAAAACGGACGACATTGTCTTCTTCCATAAGGAGTAGTTCTATTTTTTTGCATTTTTTTATAAAATAGACGCCTTGTCTTGTTGTGGTTGTTATCCATGAATGTTTTTTTATAATATATTTTAAGGATATTTTATATAATTTTAAGGAGCGTATAGAAAAGAAAGCAATAACTTGGCCGTCATTTAGTCTACAATTCAAAGTATGAAAATTGTTGCTCTCCAACAGCAGCAAAACTATACTAACATCCGTTTGTTTCAAATATTCGTTTGTTTTTGACCATCCTTTCCTTTACTTATTTTGTGTGTGAGTTAGTAGCACGGACATAGTCATAGTCTATGTGTTATCCTGTTTTTCAGTTGTGTTGCAATAATTTGATTTAGTTTTGTATGGATAGTAAAGGGTTTACACTAAGAAATTTTTGAAATAGAGAATTTGAAAACAATTTTTCTACAGAAAATTTCTCAGATTCTGAGAATTTTTTTCTCTGAGAAATCTTTAAAAAAATTCTCAGATTCTGAGACATTTTTCCTTATAAAAAAAATTCTCAGATTCTGAGACATTTTTCCTTATAAAAAAAATTCTCAGATTCTGAGACATTTTTCCTTATAAAAAAATTCTCAGATTCTGAGACATTTTTCCTTATAAAAAAAATGTCTCAGATTCTGAGACATTTTTCCTTATAAAAAAAATGTCTCAGATTCTGAGACATTTTTCCTTATAAAAAAAATGTCTCAGATTCTGAGACATTTTTCCTTATAAAAAAAATGTCTCAGATTCTGAGACATTTTTCCTTATAAAAAAAATGTCTCAGATTCTGAGACATTTTTCCTTATAAAAAAAATGTCTCAGATTCTGAGACATTTTTCCTTATGAAAAAATGTCTCAGATTCTGAGACATTTTTCCTTATAAAAAAAATGTCTCAGATTCTGAGACATTTTTCCTTATAAAAAAAATGTCTCAGATTCTGAGACATTTTTCCTTATGAAAAAATGTCTCAGATTCTGAGACATTTTTCCTTATGAAAAAATGTCTCAGATTCTGAGACATTTTTCCTTATAAAAAAATGTCTCAGATTCTGAGACATTTTTCCTTATAAAAAAATGTCTCAGATTCTGAGACATTTTTCCTTATAAAAAAATGTCTCAGATTCTGAGACATTTTTCCTTATAAAAAAATGTCTCAGATTCTGAGACATTTTTCCTTATAAAAAAATGTCTCAGATTCTGAGACATTTTTCCTTATAAAAAAATGTCTCAGATTCTGAGACATTTTTCCTTATAAAAAAATGTCTCAGATTCTGAGACATTTTTCCTTATAAAAAAATGTCTCAGATTCTGAGACATTTTTCCTTATAAAAAAATGTCTCAGATTCTGAGACATTTTTCCTTATAAAAAAATGTCTCAGATTCTGAGACATTTTTCCTTATAAAAAAATGTCTCAGATTCTGAGACATTTTTCCTTATAAAAAAATGTCTCAGATTCTGAGACATTTTTCCTTATAAAAAAATGTCTCAGATTCTGAGACATTTTTCCTTATAAAAAAATGTCTCAGATTCTGAGACATTTTTCCTTATAAAAAAATGTCTCAGATTCTGAGACATTTTTCCTTATAAAAAAATGTCTCAGATTCTGAGACATTTTTCCTTATAAAAAAATGTCTCAGATTCTGAGACATTTTTCCTTATAAAAAAATGTCTCAGATTCTGAGACATTTTTCCTTATAAAAAAATGTCTCAGATTCTGAGACATTTTTCCTTATAAAAAAATGTCTCAGATTCTGAGACATTTTTCCTTATAAAAAAATGTCTCAGATTCTGAGACATTTTTCCTTATAAAAAAATGTCTCAGATTCTGAGACATTTTTCCTTATAAAAAAATGTCTCAGATTCTGAGACATTTTTCCTTATAAAAAAATGTCTCAGATTCTGAGACATTTTTCCTTATAAAAAAATGTCTCAGATTCTGAGACATTTTTCCTTATAAAAAAATGTCTCAGATTCTGAGACATTTTTCCTTATAAAAAAATGTCTCAGATTCTGAGACATTTTTCCTTATAAAAAAATGTCTCAGATTCTGAGACATTTTTCCTTATAAAAAAATGTCTCAGATTCTGAGACATTTTTCCTTATAAAAAAATGTCTCAGATTCTGAGACATTTTTCCTTATAAAAAAATGTCTCAGATTCTGAGACATTTTTCCTTATAAAAAAATGTCTCAGATTCTGAGACATTTTTCCTTATAAAAAAATGTCTCAGATTCTGAGACATTTTTCCTTATAAAAAAATGTCTCAGATTCTGAGACATTTTTCCTTATAAAAAAATGTCTCAGATTCTGAGACATTTTTCCTTATAAAAAAATGTCTCAGATTCTGAGACATTTTTCCTTATAAAAAAATGTCTCAGATTCTGAGACATTTTTCCTTATAAAAAAATGTCTCAGATTCTGAGACATTTTTCCTTATAAAAAAATGTCTCAGATTCTGAGACATTTTTCCTTATAAAAAAATGTCTCAGATTCTGAGACATTTTTCCTTATAAAAAAATGTCTCAGATTCTGAGACATTTTTCCTTATAAAAAAATGTCTCAGATTCTGAGACATTTTTCCTTATAAAAAAATGTCTCAGATTCTGAGACATTTTTCCTTATAAAAAAATGTCTCAGATTCTGAGACATTTTTCCTTATAAAAAAATGTCTCAGATTCTGAGACATTTTTCCTTATAAAAAAATGTCTCAGATTCTGAGACATTTTTCCTTATAAAAAAATGTCTCAGATTCTGAGACATTTTTCCTTATAAAAAAATGTCTCAGATTCTGAGACATTTTTCCTTATAAAAAAATGTCTCAGATTCTGAGACATTTTTCCTTATAAAAAAATGTCTCAGATTCTGAGACATTTTTCCTTATAAAAAAATGTCTCAGATTCTGAGACATTTTTCCTTATAAAAAAATGTCTCAGATTCTGAGACATTTTTCCTTATAAAAAAATGTCTCAGATTCTGAGACATTTTTCCTTATAAAAAAATGTCTCAGATTCTGAGACATTTTTCCTTATAAAAAAATGTCTCAGATTCTGAGACATTTTTCCTTATAAAAAAATGTCTCAGATTCTGAGACATTTTTCCTTATAAAAAAATGTCTCAGATTCTGAGACATTTTTCCTTATAAAAAAATGTCTCAGATTCTGAGACATTTTTCCTTATAAAAAAATGTCTCAGATTCTGAGACATTTTTCCTTATAAAAAAATGTCTCAGATTCTGAGACATTTTTCCTTATAAAAAAATGTCTCAGATTCTGAGACATTTTTCCTTATAAAAAAATGTCTCAGATTCTGAGACATTTTTCCTTATAAAAAAATGTCTCAGATTCTGAGACATTTTTCCTTATAAAAAAATGTCTCAGATTCTGAGACATTTTTCCATATAAAAAAATGTCTCAGATTCTGAGACATTTTTCCTTATAAAAAAATGTCTCAGATTCTGAGACATTTTTCCTTATAAAAAAATGTCTCAGATTCTGAGACATTTTTCCTTATAAAAAAATGTCTCAGATTCTGAGACATTTTTCCTTATAAAAAAATGTCTCAGATTCTGAGACATTTTTCCTTATAAAAAAATGTCTCAGATTCTGAGACAATTTTCCTTATAACAAATTCTTAAATTCGGAGAAATTTTGTCGTCATAAAAAGAATTCTTGAATTCTAAGACATTTTGCCTTATAAAAGAAATTCTCAGTCTCTAAAATTTGTCTATAGAAAAATTCTCTCATTCTGTCATACTTAATTTTTCCTTTTTCGCAGTGCAGTGTAATCACTTTAAAAGACTAAAGTCTAAATTACGGAAAAGATGAAAAAAAAAAACTGAATAACAAACTTTATGTACTCCTTTTGTGGTTTTTAGTCTTATTTTTCTGTCTTAAGTTCTTTAGTTTTTTTTTTTTGTTCATCTGTTATTTTTCTTCTTTGTACATCCTTTTCAAGGATAATCACAGAGTAACTGTAAGATAAGCACAAGTTTTTAATATGATGTGCTGGCAAAGCAGTTTTTAGTTTGTGTTCTTTAGTTTTATTTTTTTTATAAGTTATAAACGACTTTACAGGCCAAAATAAGCAATCGTGTTAAGTTTCTTTTCTTTTTTATGTTGTTCTAATTTTTTGGATAAACAATTTCAAAAGTCCAAATAAAAATATAATTTAAATTAATGACATTTCCGCCGCAAAGTGATTGTTTTTTATATATTTTATTTTTGAGGAAATAAAGTGAAAGATAAATGTTGGCTAAAATTTGATGATGATTTTTTTTTTGTTGGAAGACGTCAAATATTAGTATGAGTTTTTGAGGGACAGTTTAATATCATATTTTTAAGGAATTAACAGACTTAACTTGAAGAGCTGATGATTTAAATTTCAATTGGGCATTTATTTTTTCGATTTATTTCAATTTACTTTAGTTTTTGTTATAAATGATAAATTTTTCTTGATAATTTGATTTACTTTTACTTATTTTTTTTTTTAACTAATCAGCTGTTTGACAGATAACAGGGTGTTTCTAATAAGCATAAAACAACAAAACATAGAGTTGCCAATTAGTAAAAAATTAAGCAGGCAAAAGGAATGCAGATTTTAATTAAATACGTTTAGAATTATTTTATTTATGCTTTATATTGTTTTATAACTTTTTTCTTTTATATATTAAACTAATTGTATAAATTTTGTATAAACCCCAACATACAGAATTCTTTTAAATTGCATTTTAAAGTAAAATATCTTATAAATGGGAATTCCTTTGTAAGTATAGTTGGTTTGTCTTAAAAACTATTGCATTAACATATTAATAAAATATTTTGTCCTATTTTAATTTATTTTGACATCAGTAAAAATCTGTCAATGTCTTAAATGTGGTCAAAAAATTGTATCAATCTAAAATTTTTAACAATACAATTCCATTTTCAATTTTCGTTTTCTTTATTTTTTTTATTAAAACTAACAAACTTATTTATTTAAACAAATAAATCTTTTTCTTTTTTTAAAAAATGAAAATTTTTGTATATAATTTGACTTATTATTTGGCAATTGATGCCATTATTTATTTGATTTTTTTTTTCTAGTTTTCTTATTAGAAATTGGTTTGCTCAAAAAATAGCAAAAAACAAAAAATCCAAATCAAGTTTTAGACCAAAATGTTTATTGTATTTTCACAATTTCTATTTCTAGTTGATATACAAACAGATGAACCTCGTTTAAAGCGGCACAACATTTTTAAATAATTTTGCTTTACTTGTTTTTTGGTCTTAAACCAAACCTATAACGTGTTCCGAACCTTAATACCCTCGACCCAAACTTATTTTGGCTCCATTGCATAGCTAATATCTGCACCCAAAAAAAACGTGGGTATTCAATACTAAAAATTTAACTAATTTTAGTCCAAAAGGACCTAGTGCAGAAATTGGTAACCAATACTAAAATTTTTAACTAATATTAGTCAAAACCAGTAAAAATTACTAATGTTAGTACTTTGAAGATACTAAAATTAGTAACCAATTAGTAGATTTTGGTACAATATCACTTACTAAACCTTTTACTGTAGAACTATTTTGAGTGTAGGATTACCTGTACTTCAGCAATAGATGTTTATAAACATGGATCCCCAGCAGAAATTTTGCTAAACTGGAAGCAGTTGCTTGACCCCATTCGCTTGACCCCATTGGGAGATTGTAGACAGGTCATGATTAAAATGACCTGCCTCCAAAAAGATTGGCCCATGATAAAAAAACAAATGACAAGTGCTTCTTCTACCTGCAAGAGTGCTTCTTCCACCTGCAAGAAGGCCATCCATAATAACACGTATGGTGCGGTCCCTGATATAGCTCGATATAAATCGAGATAATTCAACACCAAATGCAATAAATTTTGTACGAGTGTGCCTCGCCAAACACGGTCAAATGCCTTGAAAATATCCAGAGAACTTTACTTTCACCAAACTGGTGTATGAATGTCTCCAACGCACAGTGGGTTGAAACATATGTAAACTGGGGATTAATTCAGAAAAGCCCTTTATTATAAATATTTATATTTTTTTAGACTAACTATACATTATTTAGTAAAAAAAAATGTTTTACAGAAAAAAAAATCATAGAAAATATTTTTTTATTAAAAAAGAAGATATAACCTTTTTATAAAAATTGGCTCCTACCGCTCTATCTGCTCCAATAATGCCCCAAGAGATGTCAAATGTGTGACCGACCCCAAATATATTTTCAATCCCAACATTTTCTTAGAATATACCTACCCTCTATCTTAAACCCTATCTTAAACCCAATTGTTTTTTATTTTTTTTAAATTTATTTTATGAAATCAGCTCCTACCGCTCCCAGGGTGCGTCTTAGAGTATTAGTCAATAAGACCGACCCCCAATAATTTTTACCCCCCAACATTTTTTGGAACATATTTATACCGTATCTCCACTCGATAATGGGGATCCCATATAAAATGCCATTTTTATAAAATCTGCTCCTACAGCTCTAACTGCTCCAAGGGTGCCCCTAGAAATGCAAATGTGTGACCGACCCCCAATATTTTTTAACCCCAACATTTTCTTAGAATATACCTACCCTCTATCATTAACCCTTAAGGTGGTCCCCACCAAATTTATTTTTATTTTTTATAAATTTGTTGTATGAAATTAGCTCCTACCACTCCCATGGTGCGTCTTAGAGTGGTATCCACTAAGCCCGACCCCCATTTATTTTTACCCCCCAACATTTTTTTGGAACATACTTATACCGTATCTCCACTCGATAATGGGGCTCCCATACAAAATGCTATTTTTATAAAATCTGCTCATACAGCTCTAACTGCCCCAAGGGTGCCCCTAGAGATGTCGAATATGTGACCGACCCCCAATATTTTTTTAACCCAAACATTTTCTTAGAATGTACCTACCCTGTATTCCAACCCTTAAGGTGGTCCCCATACACATTTTTTTTAATGAAATCAGTTGCTGCCGCTCCATGCTGGCTCCTAGAGGGTGAAATGTGAGATCAACTATCATTATTTTTTCATCCCCAACTTTTTTTTCAACGAAGGTACCCCGTATCTCCTCTAACTAAGGGGTCTCCCATAATGCCCTTTCTCATATCGTGAACCTATATTCAAAATATGCCAACTCAAATTTGACGGAAATGAGTTTCCGATGGCAAATAGCTCCCCTATGTAATACCTATCTGCCATAAAAATTTCAGTGCAAAAAAATAATTTGTTGTCGTTTTACATCCATTTTTGTTATTCTGCTAACTCAAAGTACATATTTTTTTGGTGGAAATAAATGCCAACTCCCATTGTAAATTTCCAAAAATTTTTCAAAAAATTTTTTTTAGATACATGCCATCGGAAACTCATTTCCGTCAAATTTGAGTTGGCAATTATGTAGCCAAATAAAAAAATACTTTTAAAACGCTTAATAAGAATTATCAGCACCCAAAATATCTAAATTTTCAGTTTTAGGCACGGCACGAAAAATTTTGAAAAATTATTTGACTTTGACAGCTTACAGTCGATAGAGCAATTTACTCAAAACAAAAGTTTTTAGCAAATAATGATGATTAATTTAATTACCTTTCACCCAGTACCACACACGAATGTGTAGGATAAAGTTCAGCTTTTGAATTAATCCTCACTTTTGGTACATTTCAACCCTCTGTGCAACGTTCCGTAAGGAGCGCTAACAGGTCTCCTGTAGAACGACTTCTACGAAGGCCATACTGTTCTATGAAAAAAATCATTAGTAGTCAGCCAATGATGCCCTTCATAGAATCTATGAAACAAATACCTGTTTTTTTAGCTGCCCAATCTCAAATTTAAAAAAAGGGTTCCCACCTTATGAAAAATTTAGGGCTTTCGGGAACATCCGTATAAAAGCCGAACGAATATGAATTTCGCCAAACGAAAAAATACGGGTCAGCTTAATTTTGATAGAGATTATTTTATATGATTTTGGCGGTAGTACGTATATACATTAAAGGTGTCCTTACGACTAAGGTAATTTTTCAAAATCACTTTTGAATACGTGGTAGGGTCCTAAATTGTAGTTTAGTATCTAAAAATGAGTGAGCCAAAATTTGGGGACAATCGGATAAAAATAACTCGTGCCGAAAATGGATTGAGGTTTTGGGACACTCTTATGTGATAAAAAAACACGTTTTTTCTAGTTTTTTGAAAATTATTTGTATATGATATTTTTTGTTAATTTTTTTGTTAAATAATATGAAAATGGTACTAAAATACCTTTCCAAAAAGGTTAAAAAAATTCAAATCGGATAAAAAATAAGCATTTTATGCATACATGCCCCAGACCATTGCATGGTTTTTAAAGCCAAAATTTGAAAATGTTCAAAATTTCTAGGCAAAAAAATAAAAAAAGTTAAATTTTACTTTAAAATGTTATTAAATACATGTTATAGATAAAAACTAACAAATATAGTAGTATAGCTTTTTTTTTAATTAGGCGTGGGTAGTGATATAACTTCCGCGGATTTCAAAGAAAATGTGTTTTTCTATGGTAATTTAGCTAATATGGAAAAAAATGTTTTGTATTGTACTATACCAAGTGTAAAACATAAATTCTGTAAATTTTTAGAGAAATAGGGCATCTTTAACCCCTTTTCATCGAGGTGAAATGGCAAATTTGGGACATTACATATTTATATTAAACAAGATATCTGCATATATCCGGTTTCTCAAAAGTTATAGAATTCACATTTTACGCTTCGTTCCGTACAATAAAGAAAAAATTTCCACATATTTGCTAAATTATTGTGAAAAAACGCATTTTATTTGGAATCCGCTGAAATTTTATCACTACCGGCGAAAAATAAAAAAAAATCTTGACTACCATATCTGCTATTTTTAATCGTAAACATGTTTTCAATATGATCATAAAGTAAAATTAATTTATTTTTATTTTTTTGCCTAAAAATTTTGAAAATTTTGAAATTCTGGCTTTAAAACCCATACAATGGTCTGGGGCATGTATGCGTAAAATGCTTGTTTTTTATCCGAATTTAATTTTATTAGTCTTTTTGGAAAGGTAATTTAGTACCATTTTCGTATTGTTTCAAAAAAAAATTAACAAAAAATAACAAATACCAACATTTTACCAAAAACTACAAAAAAAGGGTTTTTCTTTCATATGAGAATGCCCAAAAACTTCAATCCATTTTCGGCACGAGTTATTTTTAGCCGATTGTCCCCGAATTTTGGCTCACTCATTTTTAGATACTAAAGAACAATTTAGGACCCTACCAGGTGTAAAAAGATGATTTTCGTTTTTAAGGACACCTCTAATATACATCCCCATATAAACTACCCCAACGATTATACATTTTTGACAATAACGAACTTAACGAAGCCGAATTTGAACACGACCGATACACCATTAGATAGGCTCTTAAAAAACCTTTCGACCTGTATAAAATATATTTTTTTTTGAAGAAATGGGAAAAATCCTCAAAAAACAGAAAAAAAAATCCCGTTTTTCCCCCTCCCCTTTGACCCGCTAAATGAGAGATTGGGCAGCAAAACAGGTAACTCTTATTTTGCTTCCCTCTTTCGTATATGCAAGTTTCAGGACAATCGGTTGGTGTCCTGTGAAATACCTTCCTTGTTAGCATAGGCGTAGATAGCCCTGTCTGGGGGGGGCTTAGCCCCCCCCCCCAGAATAATTTTAGCCCCCCCCAGAATTTTAATCATTCACAATTTTTTTTTTAATAATTTAATGATTTCATTAATTTTTGAAAAAATAAATAATAATAATATTATTAATAATATTATCATAATTAATAATATTATCATAATGAGTCTTTAGGACTCGTTATGATTATTCAATGAGTCTTAAGGACTCGTAATGATTATTATATAAGATCTAATAGTTTTTCCCATTGAAAAATAGCCTGAATTATTGAAAAAAGTTTTTATATGAATCTGATGTTTTTGTCAGTAATAAAAACTTTACCGAATCTTAGGGTTTTACCTTCAGGAAAACATTTTAACTTCTTTGATTTAAAAAAGTTTCTAAATTCTAAGGGGTTTTTTTATAGACAAAATTTATTGAAAGAAAGAAACTGAGAATTTTGACTAATAATCATCAACTTTTGCAATCATCAGAACTTTTTCTTGAAAATAATCACAGTAATCTAATGATTTTACTATAGGAAAAACATCTTTCATTCTCAAAACATATCTAGGAGTTCTAAAATTCCGAAAAATCTACAGAATCAAGATTTAAAAAAAAAATATGAATTTTAACCGCTTTCTAGGACACCTAAACGCATGTTAAAGGGAGCGCTTCAGGAAAGGTCTGGGTTTTTCTATTAAAAAAAAATAAAAAAAATCTAGGGGGGGCTTTAGCCCCCCCCAGAAATGTTGGCTTCCTACGCCAATGCTTGTTAGCTTAAGTATATAAACAAATAATAACACTTAAAATCCAGTTTGTTTAATATTCTGCTTTAACATATTGAGTTTGTATCTATCCTCTGTCACAATGCTCTTGCAAAAGCTGTGTTTGTGTTTGTAGAAAATAAAATTTTTGTGTATTTACAAACAAAAAATTAGCGAACGATACAAAACTAAGTGTTAGTTGGAGAGAATTTCCTCCTTTGGTGGATCTGATAGCTAAGGTGTCGACAATAACCACTTCAGCCGGTAGGTCTTGGGTTCGAGCCCCGGTCAGGGCAGCAATGATGTTTTTTTATGTTTTTTTTTATTTTTTTTATACTTTTTTATTATATATATTCAAAAATTTTAATTATTAAAACAATATTTCAATTCGATTAGAGTTTTATTCTAGCTCGAGGCCCAAAAATATTTCTATTTATGATATTGTCATAATAGAGTATTTTTAATTTATTGCTTTAAAAAAGTTACTCATTTTAATTATAAAAAAAAATAAGAGGCATATTGATGAAATTTTTTTCTATGAATGACATTCATTAATTCTATGAATTTTATAAAATCTATGAATAAACTATGATATAATGAACAATAATTCTTTCAGTGTAAGAACAGGTCAGGGTGCACATTGAATGACCTTAATTGGAAGTGAAGGAAATAAAAACAGGAAAATGGAGCGGATTTTCGTTAGTTTTAACTCAACATGGCAACCCTTTTTACCTTTTAAGAATTTGTCAAAAAAAGTCTAGCATCGTTTTTTTTTTATGGCGAGTTATATTAGTTTAGTCTTGCAAAAGTGTCACACCTGTTTAGCCTGTGACATAAGTAGTGTACTAAATTCGTCTTTTGTGCTTTTCTGAATTAGAGTTTACTGATTTGAGTTATTGGGCTTTCTGAATGTTATTAAGAAAATTTTTGAATTGGAATTCAAAAACAGTAGAATTTTTAAAAAGTTCCCTGCAAGTATAATTTTCTACAAGTTTTACTGGGATATTGTACACTTTGGTACCACATGTCAATAAAAAGGAATCGTTCAAATATTTGAAAAATTAATGCAACATACTGAAAGAAATAAAGCTGCGTAAAAAATCCTAGTTAGAAGAAATGGAAAAAAATGGAATGAAATAAAAAACAGAAAATGGATTTCAAATTTTATTTGAAGTGAACATTTTAACACACTTGTATTGGAAAGGAAAAGTGTAAGAGTATGTATTCTTTAAAAATTAAATTTGAATTGTACCAAGAAAACTTTAATAAGATTTCGAAAAAAAACTCATTTAATTTGTGTAATATACACTCAAAAAAAAAAGTTTGTAAAATTACAAGTAAAAGGTCTTGTAATTCTATTTTACTAATATTTTTGTCTTTTTACAAAAATTGTTGTATATTTAATAAAACGAAAACTCCAGTTTGCTTTGTAATTTTACTATTATATGTTGGTAAATTTATTTTACAATTTTTTTAGGTAAATTTACAAAAAAGTGAATTATTTTACAAATTAAAAAAATATTACAAGGTGTTTAGTTTTTTTACACAAGAAAACTGTTATTGTACAACAAAATTTTACTTGATGTTATTTAGTCTTTCTACCAAAAAAATGTGTTATTACAAACATTTTTTTTTAAGATCGTTTACAAGGTTTTCAGTTTAAAATGTATGTATTGAAAAGTACAAAATTCCAATGTAATTTTACAAAACTTATTTTATTACTAGTTGTTTTACAAAAAAAAAAATAATTATTCAACAATAGGACACTCAAAAATTTTCTAAGTTCATATTTTTTTTGCGTTTTGGAGTAAAAATTCAATTTTTTATAAATAAAAAATATTATGAAAAAATTTTTTGGAAATTTTTTAAGTTCCGGACACAAAAATTTTTCAACTATTTTTTTAGTATTTTTTTTTTTTTAAATTTGGCACCTAAAATGTCAATAAAAAGCTGCCAATTATGAAAAATTGAGTTTTTCTTATTTTAACAGTTACTTAAGTATCCAATCTACAATATCCAAAAAAAATTTTCCGATTTTTTAAAAATACTTGTGAAAATAATTCAACATTCAAAAAAAAATTTTTATTTTTTTACTAATTTTTCCTGAAAATATAAGAAATTTCTTGTGTAGCCTCCTTCGCAATTCTCATATGATCTACTTAAGAAAATCGAAATGTCGAAAAAAATAAAAAACTGCAGTGTTATAAATACAATAAAAAGTTTGTTAAAAGTGTTCAAGTTAAAAAAAAAAACAATTTATGGTTATTGAAGTGCTACTCCAGCTGCAGAAGAAGGAAAAATAAGATGCACCAATGGAAAAAAATCTTTAAATTTACAAAACAAATATGTAAATAAACCAAATTTTTTGTAAATTTACAAAACAAATATGAAAATTTGAAAAACAAAATTGTATACTTACGAAAAAAGTTGTAATTTTATAAAAATGAAGTAGAAAATACAAAAACAATATTGTAAATTTACAAATTTTTTGGTTAAACTACTGTTTTTACGGCAAAAAAATAAGAAAAAATGGTATATATACAATAAAAATTGTAAATTTACCACTTTTTATTGTAAATATGCAAGTTTTTTGCCAAAAAAAACAGTAGTTTAACTAAACAATTTGTAAATTTACAATTTTTGTTTTTGATTTTCTACTTTATTTTGTAAATTTACAACTTTTTTTTCATTTTCTATTTTTTCTTTGTAAAATAACAACCTTTTTCTGTTAGTTTACAATTTTGTTTTGTAAACTTACCAAATTTTTTGTAAATTTACAAAAAAAATGTTCACCTCGAAGTTAATATTTTACAAAAAGAGTTGTAAATTTACATTTTCTTTTGTTAAACCAATTTACAAATTATCCCCGTAACATTACGGGGATTCTTGCTAGTACATATTTTACAAAACCTGCCCCGTAAAATCACGGGGATTTTATGTCATTTTACAAACTTTTTTTTTTGAGTGTACATATGTAATATTATGTCTGGTTTAATGTTTGATAGACCAACAATGATTCTTTTAAATCTGCTGATAATCCCTTAGTGGGGGTGAAACAGATCTGAAGAAAAACAATATGAGATGAGTAACTTTTTTAAATCAATGAATAAAAAATAATCTATTACGAGAATATCATAAATTTCAAAAATATTTTTGGGCCTCGAGCTAGAATAATACTCAAATCGAATATATACAAAGGCCGAATAAATACATTTTTATTACTTTGTACCTTTTAACATGATAATGTTTTTAGGCTGGTGTCTAATTTTAAAAAAGTTGCAGGACTCCACCTCAGTTTGACTATATAAGCTAACAATTAACGAAAAAAAAAAAAAAACAAGAATTACTGTTATCAAAATCAAAAATTTTAATATCTTGGGTTTGTAACTTGGATAATAATTCACCTCGTGGTGAATAAAACTGTTTTTCACCAGCTGGTGAATAAAAAGTAACATAATTATTTTTCAACAAAAAAAAATTTTTTTCATCATTTTATTTTTCATCAACATTTTTTTTTTCATCAAATTTTTTTTTTTCATCAAATTTTTTTTCCATCAAATTTTTTTTTCATAAATTTTTTTTTCATAAAACTTTTTTTTATCAATTTTTTTTTCATAAATTTTTTTTTTCATCAAACTGTTTTTTTCATCATTTTTTTTTTAATCAAATTTTGTTTTTCATCAATTTTTTTTTAATCAATTTTGTTTTCATCAATTTTTTTTTTTCATAAAATTTTTTTTCCATACATTTTTTTTTCATCATTTTTTTTTTATCAAATTTTTTTTTCATCAATTTTTTTTCATCAAATTTTTTTTTCATCAAATTTTTTATTTTTTTTTCATCAAATTTTTTTTTTTTCATTAAATTTTTTTTTTTCATCAATTTTTTTTTTTCCATAAATTTTTTTTTTTCATAAATTTTTTTTTTATCAAACTTTTTTTTTATCATTTTTTTTTATCATAAATTTTTTTTATCAAACTTTTTTTTCATCATTTTTTTTATCAATTTTTTTTTTTCATAATTTTTTTTTATTAGATTTTTTTTTCATCAATTTTTTTTTTTTTCATATTTTTTTCATCATTTTTTTTATCAAATTTTAATTTTTTTTTTATAATTTTATTTTTATCATTTTTGTTTGATCAACTTTTTTTTTCATCAATTTTTTTTCATTAATTTTTTTTTTCCATCAAATTTTTTTTTCATCAAAATTTTTTTTTCAGAATTTTTTTTCATATTTTTTTCATCAAATTTTTTTATCAACTTTTTTATTATCAATTTTTTTCTCTCCAAATTTTTTTTTTTCATATATTTTTTTCATCAATTTTTTTACATCAAAAAATTTTTCTTTTCATCAAAAAAATTCATCAAAAACTTGTTTTCATCAAATTTGTTTTTCACCAAAAATTTTGGGTTCATTAATTTTTTTTTAACATAGGCCTCTGTTCTGTCTTTCACAACTTTTCAATTCACATGAAAATTTCCGAATCACATGAAATCAAGTTTAGTGTTTTGTTGATCACGTTTTCATTCGAAGTTGAAATCGAACAATTAAAATTTAAAAAATTATAAGGGAAAAAGTACATTCGTTTTAAAATCTAGAACAGCAAAAAAATTTGGAAATTTTCATTTTCACATTTTTTATGTGAATTACTTTTTTTGGAACAGCGGCCATAATTTTGTTTTTCGTGAAAAAAATCATTTTTTTACCATAACTACTTTTTCACCAAGTCTAAGCTTTTCGCATAAAAATTTTCCATTTGCTTATCAAATGTACATTAAGCAAGTGAGAGTGTTATATTCTTTGGTGCCGGATCTTTTATACTCTCCAAAATGTAAAAACACTTTTTTGCTCTTAATGTACGAAATGTACAGCTCTGGAATAGCAAAGTAATATAACATTATTTTTTCTAAAAAACTTTGCTTTGGCAAGTACACCCAAATCTTCCGCAAAGCATTATCATGATTTAATGTTTTGGGCAAGAGTAAAAAATTCGCAGGCATTTTTATTTTTTTGGTACTAAAAATAAAAAAAAAACAACATTTGTATTTAATACTGATCAAGTTTTTAAAAATCATAGATATGATTTTTTTTGGGAGAGTATCCTAAGAGAGAGAGAGTAAAGTTGGCATCAGTACTTGTGATGTTAATTTATAATGGGGAAAATAAATGACCTCGTACTAGAATAAACCCTTTTTTATAAAATATATATTTTTTTTTAAAGAATAAAATTTGACATTCAAATTTATTTGTTTAACTGTTAAATTTTTATTAAAAAATAAAATTTTTATTTAAAAAAAAAATGTTTTTGCGAAATTTAAAAAAATATTTTGACTCTTTATAAACTCTGTTACATTTTCTTTAAAATAGTATGTACTCATATGATTTCATAAGAAAATAGGATTTTAGTTTTCTTTTAGTATTTTCTTTTTTTTTCCCAAAAAAAATTTGGTATTTTAAATGGTAAAAAATTTTTATATTTGTTTTTAAAGAAGTTTCTCTCAATCTCTTTCTTTTATTTTTTGTTATGATGCTGAAATGTCTGCTTGTTTAGCTTCCGGTCTAATGTAATACATTTTGTATATTGTATTTGACACTTTTTTCTCAGAATATTTCGTATTATTATTATTTTCGTTTTTTTTTTTTTGTATGAGCAAATGTCATATCCATTTAAAATTGCAGTTTATGCCAAGTATGTATGTGGGGGAGTTAGAAAGAGGATGGTTTTGTTCCAAAGAGTTCCCAAAAAAAAAAAGAATTCATATAAACAAGTTGATGATGATGATGATGATGGTTTTCTTTTATTTTTAGAGCGTAAAGAAAAACATCATATTTCTAGTCACGTTCAAAGCATAAATGTTGAAAATTTTTCAATTTCTTACAAATGTCTTGCAAACAAGAAAATAAAAAAAAATATTAAAAAAATAAAAAGCAATATTCGTTTTTTCGCATATTAAATACAGAAAACTATGGTTGGGTTCATTTATGTTTTTTTTTTCGAAATTTCCTGTTTTTTAAACTAGTAAACGATATTAATGTTTTGGAACATTTTTAAATTGCAAAATATTTTTTTTATAAGGAATTTAAATTGAACCTAAAAATATATTAGTCGAGTAATGTTTAAACAAAATAAAAAGTAGGTGGTTCTCACATAACCCTCCTGCTACACCTTCCATAATTATGTAGACATAAAGCAACAAGCACACACAAAACAACAACAACAAACAAAAATTTGTTATTGTTTTGTGTGCGTTTGTTGCTTTATGACTACATCATCATGGAAGTTGTAGCAGGAGAGTAATGGGCGTTTTTTTTTCGATACAAAATCGACACAAAAGTTTTTGAAAAAAAAAAATTCCCAGATTTTTTTTGTCACGGATTTTTTTTCTATATTATTTCGTAGGTTTACTTCTATATTAAAATTTTAGGATAGAGTAAAATTTTGTGTGAAATGTGAAAGTGTATTTTTCTAACTTGTTTTAGCGATTTTTTTAGACTTTTTATACGAAATTTAAAATAAAATGCCTCCGAATTTTGTACTCTTGCCCAAAACATTAAATCATGATAATGTTTTGCGCAAGATTTGGGTGTACTTGCCAAAGCAAAGTTTTTTTTAGAAAAAATAATGTTATATTACTTTGCTATTCCATGCAAAACGAGTGGAAATATCAGTAGAGGACCCCATTAAGTTTATATATTATTGACCCATTTCTAAGACACTTTAGCTATACACTCAAAATATTTTGTAGGCAAAAACAAATGAAAAACACATTTAAAACCAGTGAATAAACAATTGAAAACCATCCCAGTAATTATTCATTTGTTTTAACAAACATCAACATTTATTTTTTACTGTTGACAAAATTTTCTAAAATAAATAACATTAAACATTAAAAAAATACGGTTTTTTCATTCTTTTTTACCAACAAATTCGAAAAAAATAACCTACGAAAATATTAAAAATTAATGAAAGTTCTGTTGTTTTTACCAACAAATTCCAAAAAAATTGGTTATTTTTTACAATTTTTTACAGAAATATTTTTTTAAAAAATCCCGCAATCAACTACATTCTGGCCAGACACTCTACCCATCGTGCCAAAGTCACTTGATACAAATATGTTTTTATATTTCTATAAATAATTTTTTGATTTTTTTTCTACAAAAAAATAATCTACTTGTGTAGGTAAAAACTAATGATATCTCATTAAAAAATACCAAAAATTAAAAAAAAAATTACTTACACAAATCATTAAAAATTTAAAGAATAATCAGTAGTTTTTACTTACAGAACAAAAATAAATGAATTTAAAAAATAAATGTTAATGAAAGTCTTTATTTTTTAGTGTGTTATTTTTGAAACAAAGGACAGAAGTAGTCATTAATAAAAATTGAACATCAAACAAATGTTTTTTCTTTTAAAAACGACTAAACGGAAAACTTTTTAAATAAACTACAAACAGTTAATGACATAATTTTTTGAGTGTATACATCCGTCCATCTATCTGTGGAAAGCAATATGCAGTCCAAACCAAAAAAGCCTAACATTTGGTAAATGAGTGCATAAATAAGTGCCAAAAAGTGTTTTTACATTTTGGAGAGTATAAAAGATTCGGCACCGAAAAATTTAACACTCTCACATGTTTTATGTACATTTGATAAACAAATGGAACATTTTTAGACTTGTTGAAAAAATAGTTTTGGTAAAAAAGGGGAAAAATGATTTTTCGTGAAAAAAAACGTTTAATGAAGAAAAAAAATTTTTTATAAAAAAAAAATTTATGATAAAAAAAAATTTTAAAAAAATATTTGATGAAAAAAAAATTTTTTGATGAAAAGAAAAATTTTTTGATGTAAAAAAAATTGATGACAAAATTTTTGATGTAATAACAAATTTATGTAAAAAAAATTGATGAAAAAAAAAATTATGTAAAAAAAAGTTATAAAAAAAAAAAAAATTATAAAAAAAAAATTTAATAAAAAAAAAAAAATTTGATGAAAAAAAAAATTTGATGAAAAAAAAAAATGATGAAAAAAAATAAATAAAAAAAAAATTTGATTAAAAAAAAAAAATGATGAAAAAACAAATTTGATGAAAAAACAAGTAGAAAAGTTAAATTCGACTTTGCCGAATCTATGAATACCCTCCACAATGCCCTTTTTAAGTGATAGTAAATTTTCTAACGTGAAAAAATAACATTTTTGATTACAAATATTTTATTTTGTGTAAAAAAAACTTTTTTTTAGCAATTTTTGAAAAAAAAAAAAATAATAATTTACTATTTTTTTTGAGTGTAAAATCTTTTTTGAGTGTAAAATTTTTTTTGAGTGTAAAATTTTTTTTTGAGTTTACTTTTTTTTTTGTTTTGGTATAAAAGTATTTTTGAGTGACAAAAATACGTTGCAAAATATTTTTGTGACTTACCAATGTCTTTAAAGCAGGTTTAACGGGTTTTCAACACGTGAATTTAAGGTGAAGCTAATCTGAAATATACGGTTTTGCTAATAACTTTTAAACCACTGGACCGATTTGGCTGAAATTCAATTCGAACTAGGCTAGAAGAACGATAAATATAAATGCCCAGCATCAGTAGCCTCAGAATTGCCTTTCAAAAGTTATAGTGTTTTTTATCTCGTAAATTCACGAAAAACCCTTGCCGAAATTCAATCTTTTGCTCATAACTTTTGAACCACTGGACCGATTTTGCTGGATTGCAATACCAACCTGACCAGGTAAATGCCCAACATATATGCCAAACTTCAGGAGCCTCCGTAAAGTCTTTCAAAAGTTAGCGTGTTTTCAACAGACAGACAGACACACAGACGGACGGACGGACATCGCTAGATCGTCTTAAAATCGATCGAGGATCATGAATGTATATACTTTATGGGGTCCTAGACCAATATTTCGAGGTGTTACAAACGGAATGACAAACTTATATATACCCTCTATCACTAGAGTGGAGGGTATAAAAAAATTTGATGAAAAAAAAAAATTTGATGAAAAAAAATAAATGAAAAAAAAAAAAATTGATAAAAAAAAATTTAATTGAAAAAAAAAAAAAAAATTGATGAAAAAAAAAAAAAAATTGATGAAAAAAAAAATTTAAAAGAAAAAATAAAAATTGATGAAAAAAAAAAATTTATGAAAATTTTTTTTTTTGTTGAAAAATAATTATGTTACTTTTTATTCACCAGCTGGTGAAAAACGGTTTTATTCACCACGAGGTGAATTATTATCCAAGTTAGTAAAATTTTCTGTTTTAAGAAAATGAAAATAGTAATTCACATTTTCTTTTTCGTTAATTGTTAGCTTATATAGTCAAACTGAGGTGGCGTCCTGCAACTTTTTTAAAATTAGACACCAGCCTAAAAACATTATCATGTTAAAAAGTAAATTATTAATTTTATATTCACTAAAATCCGCACTGTTTAATAGTATTTTTAATTGTTATACTTTTATTACAGTATTAAGTATTACAATTTAAGGTTGGAGTAACTTTTTTTTGTGAGAAAACTAAGTGAAACCATAAAAAATTATGAAAGTGTATTTTTTCTACCATGTTTAGATACTACAATCACATAAATTAAGGGGCCTATTCACAAAAAAAGTCATAACCCAATCATAACTCAATTTTTTCCATGTGGTTGTTGTAAACAATCATAAAAAATTTCAAATTTTGTTTGAAAATTTCAAAAAAATAAAGACCTGCTACCCACATCGTCTCAAAATTGACAAATAATTTTAAGGGGCCTATTCACAAAAAAAGTCATAACTCAATCATAACTCAATTTTTTCCATGTGGTTGTTGTAAACAATCATAAAAAAATTCCAATTTTGTTTGAAAATTTCAAAAAAATAAAGACCTGCTACCCATATCGTCTCAAAATTGACAAACATTTAAAAATTTTGAGACTTTTTATGATTTTGCTTACAACAAACACAGGGAATATGAAGTTTGAAAATAATAAAATAAGTCATAACCAGTCATAACTGAGAATAGGCCTGTAAATTTTGAGACTTTTTATGATTTTGTTTACAACAAACACAGGGAATATGAAGTTTGAAAATAATAAAATTAGTCATAACCAGTCATAACTGAGAATAGGCCTGTAAATTAAATTTTAGTGACGGTTACACGGGAATTGTTATTATCGAACATTTTCATTTATTTTAAAGTAAGGTTGTGATTTTCCTTCACTCAACTACTGCTATTCCATATTTAATCAATGAATACTTTCATTCCTTTCATGAAAAACTTTATAAACCGTTTCAAACAAGTTTTACGAACATTTTCATTATTTCCATGTAAGGTTTCATTGAAAGGAACTTTAATGACACCAGTTTCAATATACAAATGAAAGCTGTCATCAGTTTAAAACGTGAGTCATTTTTAATTAAACTTATGTTAATTTTCATTACTTTACGAAGATTTTTTTTCACTATAGTGACCAAATTTTTTTCCGTTATCCCATAACATATTTTTTTATTGGACAACACAACAATAAAGAGTTTTTTTCCTGTTTATGAAGGTTAAGTAAATAGTAAATATTAATTTACTAATTATAAAACGGTTTAATCGCTTTTATTTTTTTAGATTTTCACAGTAAATTGAAATAAATTGAAAAACTTCTGCCTCATAAAAAAAGAGAAAGTGTAATATAAATTCTAACGTAAGAGCGGCGTTTTTTTGAATGGCAAAAAAGTTCTTCTTCCGATTTTTAGTGTCCAGGCAAATTTTTATTCTACTAGGCCTAAAACTTGTGGGGTACAAATTTGAGGCCAATCGGACTAAATTAAACTGTGGCGGCCAGCAATTAAAGTTCTGAATTTTTGAAAATTAAAAAAATATGTCTCTCGACAAAGCATGGGTATTAATTTTGATGCAGTGAACACGAATGTCAAAAAAAAAAAAAATTGGAAGTGGTAGTTTTCGAGATATCGCTATTTGAAATTTACAAAAAATGGCGGTTTTGTCCTACGATCAAGAAATTTTTTAAAAAATATCTCAAAATTACTTTCCCTTAATCCTTTCATAGAGCTTTGAGGTCAATCGGATTGAATTAACTTGTGGCCAATTTAAAATCTGTCAAACGGTTTTCGAGATATCGCTATTTGAAATTTTCAAAGAAATTGTGGGTTTTTCTGCTATCAAGAAATTAAAAACCAAAAAAATTCGATATTTTTTTTCTTGACCCTTTCGACACCGCGGTTTAAAATGATCGGATTTGTCTCAATACAATTTAAAGTGAAACTTTGTCTTAAGTTTCGAGAAATTTTTTAGTAATTACTTGAACGCAGAAAAAAACCGCAATTTTTGGCAAACTTCAAATTGCTATATATCAAAAACCGTTTGACCGATTTAAAATTTTCAAAATTCCAAAACATTGATGGCCGGAATACACCGTCTTATTAAATACGATTGACCTCAAATTTGTACATTATTTTTAGGTCATATAGAATATAAAATTTGCCCGGACCCTCGGGAAAATTAAAAGTTGAAGAAAAAAATTCCACTCTAATCTCACATATTAAATTTTAATCCCTTGACATATTTTTTTTTGTTAATTTCCTAGAATTTATAACAAAAACGTAAATTTATTATGTAAAAAACAACTCAAAAAAAAAAAGCGTTTTGTGTTAATAATTACCAGGATTTTATTGCATTTTTTTGTGTTGCCACTGTTATTAAATTTATTATTAAAAAACATTTTTTTTTTTTACTAAGCCGTTTGTTAAAATAGTAGAATTTCAAAGTTAATACTCTACTTTGGGCAATGATTGACTTTACAACTACTACTAGAATATGTCTTCATGAAATTCTCATGGCCTTAAGTTTCTTTGGAAATTTTTTCTGGTACTTTATATTAATTTAAAAAGTACCAAATTTGTTGGTACTTTTTTTTGGTATGTTTAAAAATGTGAAAAAGTACTTTAAAGGTATCTTCAGGTTATTTCTAATCAAAATGTATCAGGAAAAATTAGTTTCTTGCTAGTTTTGCGCATTTTTGTTATATCCCTTTAGGTTTTTTTTTTGTACTTTTTGATGGCTTCAAAAAAGTGTCATACAACCATTTTAAAAGTGTTAAAAAGTACTAATTAAAAGGGCCTACAGTTAATGCTCGAAGCATTAGAAAGGGTGTTATAGAGCAACGACTTATTTGAATGTTTTTTCTGGTACTTTTTGAAAAATTAAAAAATAGTACCAAAAACGGTAAAAAGGAGTAGTTCCAAAACGACGTGTTCATAAAAATAAATTGTCTTGTTAGGTTCCACATATAGGGTATTTAATTTTTGGTACTTTTTTTTTGATACTTTAAAAAAAGTACCAAACAAATGGTACCAATTGGTCAATCCAAATCGACTTGTATCAACACAAAGACTTACCTTGCAAGTTGGAATTTTTTCTTTCTTTTGGAACTTTTTTTCTTTGGTACTTTTTAAAAAAGAAGCTTTTACCCTGTTAATTAAAAAAAAATAAAAAGAGTAGCACAAAATAATTTTAATAATGTCCAAAAAGTATCAACAAAAGGTACCGGGAGGTAATTCCAAATCGATGTGTATCAGCGAAAAGGGCTACCTTGATAGTTTGCAAAATTGTGTTATTTTAATTTTTCGTACTTTGTTTCTGCTACGCTTGAAAGTGTTAAAAAGTAATAAACAAAAGTTATCAGTAAGTTATTCCAAATCGATGTGTATTAGAAAAAATAATGACCTTGTTAGTTGGCTCAGTTTTGGTATTTAAATTTTAAGAATTTTCTCCTAGTACTTTTTAAAAAGTTAAAAGAGGAGCAATTATAATTTTAATATTGTTAAAAAAGTACCAAAAAAGGTTATTTCAAATCAGTGTGTATCAAAAAATGCAAACTTTGCTAGTTTGCACTTTTGTGGTATTTAAATTTTTCCTACTTTTTTTCTGGTACAAATATTATAAAAGTACCAAAAAAGGTATCAGTTCTAAATCGGTGTGTATCAGCTAAAGAAGTTTTCTTGCCAGTTTGTTTTTTTTCGTTTTATCAGTTTTGGTACCTTTTTTGCCGATCTTTTAAAGGTGTTAAAATGGTACCAAAAAAAGGGTACCAGTGGGTTATACCAAATCGGTATATCACAGCAAAAACACTTTGTTAGTATTTTTTATTTTTCTTTTACCTCTTTTAGTACTTTTTTCTGGTACCTTTAAATAAATAAAATATGTATACAAAAACGCATGTTATTAAGTTTAAAAGATGTCAATTGGATGTACCAGGTGGTTATTTTAAATCGATGTGTCATTATAGAAATTTTCTCCTGGTACTTTTCAAAAAGTTAAAAAAAGGCAAAATAATTTTAAAAAATTTTAAAAAGTGTTAAAAAAGATGTAAGTATGTTATTCAAATTGTTGTTTATAGAAAAAATTGTTGTGTATCAGAAAAAATTTTCACTTTGTTAGTTTGCACGTTTTTGGTATTTAAATTTTTCGTACATTTTTTCTGGTTCTTTCAAAATACCATAAAAGTACCAAAAAAGTTACCAGTGGGTTATTTCAAATCGGTGTGTATTATCTAAATTACTTTTCTTGCCTGTATGTCTATTTTTGTTATATCATTTCTGGTACCTTTTCTTCCTATTCTTTTAAAGTTGGTTAAACGGTACCAAAAAAGGTGCCAGATGGTTATTCCAAATCGGTGTGTTATAGCAAAAATACTTTCCTTGTTTTTTTTTATTTTTGTGTTATCTTTTTTGGTACTTTATTCTGGTACCTTTAAAATAGTTAAAAAAGATGAATAAAAATCCTTTTAATTAAGTTAAAAAGTACCAATTAGAGGTACCGGGGGGTTACTCCAAATTGGTATTTTCTCCTGGTACTATCAGAAAAAAATTATTTTTGCTAGTTTGTACATTTGTGGTATTTAAAGTTTTCGTACTTTTTTGCTGGTACTTTTAAAATACCATAAAAGTACCAAAAAAGGTACCAGTAGGTTATACCAAATCGGTGTTTATCAGCTTAAGAACTTTTCTTGCCAGTTTGTTAATTTTCGTTTTATCATTTTTAATACCTTTTTTTCTAATAATTTCAAAGATGTTAAAATGGTACCAAAAAAGGTGCCAAGTGGTTATTCTAAATCGGTGTGTTATAGCAAAAATACTTTCCTTGCTTGTTGTTTTCTTTTATCTTTTTTGGGTACTTTTTTTCTGGCACCTTTAAAATAGTTAAAAAAGAAGCAAACAATTATTTTAATTAAGTTGAAAAGTAACAATTAGAGGTACCAGTGGGTTATTCCCAATCGGTTTGTATCAGCAAAAATTATTTCCCTGCTAGTTTGTTCATTTTTGTTATATCATTTTTGGAACTTTTTTCTGGTACTTTTTTTAATGTTAAAAAAGAAAAAAATAATGTTAATAAGTCAACATTATATTAAATAATGTTAAAAAGTACCAATTAAGGGTACCAATGAGTTTTTCCAAATCAGTTTGTATCAGCAAAAATACTAACCTTGAATTTTGGTAATTTTTTGTACTTTTTAAATAATCAAAAAAGTACTAATAAAAGGTACCAGAATATAATTTCAAATCAGTATGCATCAAAAAATAGACCTACCATTCTAGTTATCTAATTTTTTGTTATTACGTTTGGTGATACTTTTTTTTAATAGTTAAAAAAAAGTACCAAAAAAAGGGACCGGTGCTTAATTTAAATTTTAGTATTAAAATCTGTTAAAAAACTCTGTAGTAAACCACCATTTAATTACATTTTACCCCTTTAACTATCGTTAAGGGTATCAAATTGTCGTTTAATATTTTAAATTCTCCACATTTTAATTAACGTTAAACTTTTTTCACCAAAATAAAAAAATAATTTTTTAACTGCAATTTTTTTGTAATACTAAACAATATGTCAACATTAAATTAAATAAAACTTTATGAACAAAATAATATGAAAAAAAAAAAATAAAAATATAAATACTGTCATTGTATAACATTCATAGTGTACGAAAACAATTTTACAAAAAACCATAAATAAAGTGTAACACAATATAACAAACAACATTTGAAATTATCAACATTCAACATCATTTCAGGATGATGGTTTTTAGAACATTATGTTAACAATATATCACTCATGAATGTTTTGTAAATAGTATTTTTTTTAAACTACACACTCTGATGGTCAGTAGATAAAAGTTTGTCATTTTGTTTGTAACATCACATACAGAATTTATAATCATCTATTTTAAGACGATCTGGCGATGTCCGTCCGTCTGTGTGTCTGTTGAAAACACACTAACTTTTGAAAGACAATTTGGAAGCTGCTGATACTTGACATATATATTTTTCATATTCTTGGTCTAGTAGGGATTGTATTTCGGCGAAATCGGTTGGGCAATTAAAAAGCTATAAATTAAAACATGAGGACATCTCGATTTTTGCGATTTCCATGCAAAAGCATGTTTTTTCTCAATATTCTAAAACTGATATGGATCAAATATATTTATTTTACTAATTTTCATAAAAATTACATCGATTTGTTTTTTTCATATTTTTATTATTTTGATGAAAATGCATATTTTAATGAAAATGGATATTTTTTTTTGCATATTTGTAAATAATTAATGCATATATTTGCATGTTTCGCAATAATTTGCAATTAAAAAGAAAACATAAATTATAATTAACATTTTTCAAAAATTAGGTTTAAATTTAGAGATGGGCGTAACAGTGTCTTTTGTTTCACACTCACTCACGCTTACAACAGGAATTTTGCAATTGCGCACTCTCACGAGCATATTTTTCTACTCACAGTCACTCACAATCTCGTGAATAAATTTGAGACTACTCACACTTACGTGCACTTACACAAGCTTCACTCACACTCACTTTTTAATTTTAAATAAAGGATTGTCTCGAGCTCTATGAAAGGGTCAAGGGAAAGAAATTTTAAGATTTTTTTTTTAAAAAATTTCTTGAACGTAGGAAAAATCCGCCATTTTTTGCAAATTTCAAAAAGCAATATCTCGAAAACCGTTCGACCGATTTTAAATTTCTAATATTATTGTTAAGTGCATCAAAATTAACAAATATGATGTGTCGTAAGTCATACTTTTTTTTAATTTTTTCAAAAATCTAAAACTTTGATCGCCGGTCGTCACGGGCAAATTTAATCCGATTCGCCTCAAATTTATATCACATAAGTTTAAAGCCTAGGAGAATAAAAACTTTCCCGGAGATTCAAAATCTAAAGAAAATATTTTTTTGCCATATTTTGTTCTGTAAAAGGGAATCTATAGATTCGGTCAGTTAAACCGAATTAAACATTTTTATTTTTGTTTATAACATTTTAGTTTGTTACATATAGTTTGACTTTTACAATACACTTAACAAATATTTATTTTTATAGTAAATACTTTTCCATTTTTATATTACAATAATACATACTTTTGTTATGTGTGTATTTACAAAAAAAATTCACAAACACACATACAAATATTCATATTAAAATTGATTGGCTTTTACATAAACTATTCCATTATTTTAAAATGTTTTAAATTTTTTTATATTTTTTTTTTACTTAAAGGATATTCAGGACCATTTTTCTAAACTTACAGTTATTTATAATTGCAAGATATTTTTAGAAATATTTAAAATTTTTCAATAGTTACTTGAAAATTCATTGCATTATAATATTTGCCCTTGCAAATTTCCAAGACTAACTTTAGGACTAATGTATATTTAATTTCATATTTTCAAATCGGAAATTATTTCAAATTACATAATTTTTTTTTGTTATATTTGAAATTGTGTAATTTTACATCGCATAAAAAAAATGTTAGCCCTGGCAAATATGCAAGACTTACTTTAAGACTTTTGGACAATGATTGCACATTGAAATTTTGCAACTGATACTTCGCGTTTGAAAAATCTTGTAACGATATCATGTAGTCTTTGAAATTGGGCAGCAGAAACATGTGGACTCACTGCATTTAAAAAAATGTCTCTTGAGAATTTGCAAGACTAACTTAAAGACTTGTATGCATATTAGATTCCATATTTTCAAATCAGCAGTTATTAAACATCGCATAATGCTTTTGATAATACTTGAAATTGTGCTATGCATACTTTAAGGTTCAACGTGTACAAAATATTGCCCTTGCAAATTTGCATGACTTACTTTAAGACGTTTGCAATAAGTTTTAATCTGATGTTATAAAGAAAATATTTTTTATTTCGGTTAGGAAAAACGGATTCATCTATTTTTATACTCTCCACCATTTCAAATTTGCAAGATTAACTTTAGGATTAATGTATGTGTATTTAAAATTACATTACTTTCAGGTTATATTTGAAATTATGCAATGGATACATGTTTGAACATTGAAATTCTAAAATTGAAAAATTGCGTTAAAAAATTTGCCCTAGCAAATATGCAAGATTTACTTTAACCCCCAGTTTCTGTAATACGAACGTCATTCGTCTGCGACGAATTTGCATGTATATTGTTTTTGTTACAATAACAAAATACACACAAATTCTTCATGAACGAATGACGTTCGTGTTACAGAAACTGGGAGTAAGACTTTTGAGAAATATTTTTTAGGTTCAACGTATACAACATTTTTGTCTTGCAAATTTCCAAGACTTACTTTAAGACTTTTGCAATAAGTTTTAATCTGATGTAATAAAGAAAATATTATTTATTTCGGTTAGGAAAAACGGATTCATCTATTTTTATATTCTCCACCATTGCAAATTTGCAAGACTAACTTTAGGAATAATGTATGTGTATTTAAATTAACAATACTTTTTGGTTATATATGAAATTATACAATACATGTATTCATTGAACATTGAAACTCTACAATTGAAAAATCGCGTTAAAAACTTTGCCCTAGAAAATATGCAAGACACTCTTTAAGAATTTTGAGAAATATTTTATATATCTAATGTAATCTCAAATATTGGGCAATAAATACATGTTGATCACCGAATTTAAAAAAATAGCTTTTGCGAATTTGCAAGACCAACTTTGCATGCATATTGGATTCCATATTTTCACATCAGCAGTTAGTAAACATCGCATGATGTTTTTGATAATATTAAAATTGTGCTATGGATACATGAAGGTTCAACGCATACATAATTTCGCACTAGCAAATTTACAAGACTTACTTAAATGCGTTTGCAATAAGTTTTAATCTGATATAATAAAGAAAATATTACTTATTTTGGTTAGGAAAATGGATTCTTCTATTTTTATACTATACATCATTGCAAATTTTCAACACTAACTTAAGGATGTATGTGTATTTAAATTACCATTACTTTTGGTTATATTTGAAATTCTACAATACATGTATTCATTGCACATTGAAATTCTACAATTGATAAATCGCGTTAAAAAAATTGACCTGGCAAATATGCAAGACTTACTTTAAGACTTTTGAGAAATATTTTAAATATCTCATGTAATCTCAAATATTTGGCAATAAATACATGTTGATTACCGAATTTAAAAAAATTGCTTTTGCGAATTTGACTAGCAAATTTACAAGACTTACTTAAAGGCGTTTGCAATAAGTTTTAATCTGATATAATAAAGAAAATATTATTTATTTCGGTTAGGAAAAACGGATTCATATATTTTTATACTCTCCACCATTGCAAATTTGCAAGACTAACTTTAGGACTAATGTATGTGTATTTTAAATTACAATACTTTCTGGTTATATTAAAAATTTAGCATTTGATAAATGTACTCATTGCACATTGAAATTTTGCAATGAATATATCGATTTAAAAAAATTTGCCCTGGCAAATATGTAAGACTTACTTTAAGAGTTTTGAGAAATATTTTATATAAATAATGTAATCTCAAATATTGGGCAATAAATACATATTGATCACCGAATTTAAAAAATTGCTTTTGTGAATTTGAAAGACCAACTTTAAGACTTCAAATCAGCAGTTACATGTATTCATTGAACATTGAAATTCTACAATTGAAAAATCGCGTTTAAAAATTTGCCCTTTCAAATATGCAAGATCTACTTTAAGACTTTTGAGAAATATTTTTTAAGGTTCAACGTATACAAAATTTTGCACTAGCAAATTTGCAAGACTTACATTAAGGCTTTTGCAATAAGTTTTAATCTGATGTATTAAAGAAAATATATTTTATTTCGGTTAGGAAAAACGGATTCATCTATTTTTATATATTTCACCATTGCAAATTTGTAAGACTAACTTTAGGAATAATGTATGTGTATTTAAATTAACATTACTTTTTGGTTATATTTGAAATTCTACAATACATGTATTCATTGAACATTGAAATTCTTCAATTAAAAAATCGCGTTAAAAAAAATTGTCCTGACAAATATGCAAGACTTACTTTAAGACTTTTGAGAAATATTTTAAACATCTCATGTAATCTCAAATATTGGGCAATAAATACATGTAGATCACCGAATTAAAAAAAATTGCTTTTGCGAATTTGCAAGACTAACTTTAAGACTTGTATGCGTATTGGATTCCATATTTTTAAATCAGCAGTTATTAAACATCGCATGATGTTTTTGAAAATATTTAAAATTGTGCATTTGATACAAGGGGATGTGATGCCTACAAAATGTTGCCCTAGCAAATTCGCAAGACTTACTTTAGGAATTTTGCAATAAGTTTTAATCTGATATGATAAAGAAAATATTACTTATTTTGGTCAGAAGGGGTCATTGGGGGACACATAAACCAATGCGATAAATGTTTAAAAATTGATTTATTATGCTTTTTGAGCTTAAGTAATACAATTTTATCATTATCTTTTTAAAACATTTTTAAAATCCACGCCCAAAAAAGGGGGGCGGGCAAAAAAAAAAAAAAATATTTTTTTTATTTCCCAAGTCCAAGTGCAGGACCTTGAACTTTTTCTGGCATCAAATTGCTTCATTTGCTAAACAAAAATACAAAAAAACCTGAGAAAATATGGCGTTTTTCAGAGGTTAGTTAAGTTCTTCAGAGGGGAACTTTTTTCCCCCTGGTCCGATTTTGCCCATATACAACCTTAAACTGCCTAGGACTAAAAGACATATTCCTGCCAAACTTAATGAGTCTATCTCTTTTATTTTGGACTGCATCGTGTCTTATACAGACGGACGGACGGACGGAAGGACGGACGGACGGACGGACGGACGGACGGACATACGGACATTCTAGAAAAGTCTTAGAATCGATCATAGATCAATAATATATATACTTTATGGGGTCCCCGATCGATATTTCGATGCGTTACAAACGGAATGACAAAGTGAGTATACCCCCATACTGTGGTTGGAGGGTATAAAAAAAAAAATATCTAGCAAATTACAACACTAACTTGAAGTGTGAATATTTTAAAATCAGCAGTTATTGAACTTCACATGTTTTAAATAATATTTAAAATTGTGCAATTGATACATGGGGGATTTAACATCTATAAAATTTTGTCCTAGCAAATTTGCAAGACTTACTTTAAGACTTGTGCAATAAGTTTTAATCTGACGTAATAAATAAAAAATATTACTTATTTTGGTTGGGACACATCGATTCAGTTATTTTTATACCATATCTGATTTGGTGCCCTTAGCATGAATGTCAAAAAAAAATTTAAAATCGGTTAAACGGTTATCTAGATATCGCTTTTTGAAATTTTTAAAAGTGGCGGTTTTTCATAAGTTCAAGAAATTTAAAAAAGTCTTAAAATTCCTGTCTTTTGACCCTTTAACAAGGCTTGAGACAATTTTTCATTTAAACTTAATTTAAGCTCAATCCGATTATTTTAAACCGTGGCACCCTTCGATCAAAGTTTTGGATTTTTGGAAAATTTTCACCAAAATTTTTAATTTTTAAAAAACTAAAAAATGAATATCAAAAAATTTTTGAAATTGGTTTAGCGGATTTTGAGATATAGCCATTTTAAATTTGTAAAAAATCCAAAAATGGTGTTTGTTTCATACAAACTTTCATTAAAACTTAATTTGAGCGAAATCAGAGCATTTTAACCCATGGCGCCCTTTGATCAAAGTTTAGAGTTTTTGGTGAAAATTTTCTATAAAACCAAAACTTTTGTTAAGGGGCACCATGGGTTAAAAAGATCTAATTTGGATCAAGTTAATTTTAAATGAGTGTTTGTCTCAAGCTCTTTGAAAGGGGTCAAGGAAAAAAACGTTAAGATTTTTTTTTTAAGTTTCTTGACCGTAGGAAAAAACCTCTCTTTAAATAGCGATATCTCGAAAACCGTTCGAATGTTCTTAAATTTTTTTTGATTTTTTAATTCTAAATGAAAGATTGTCTCTCTACGAAAGGGTCAAGGAAAAAAAATATTTTTTTTTTTAGTTCTTGAAGGTAGGAAAACCGGCATTTTTGCAAATTTCAAAAGCCGTTGGATCGCTTTTAGAAATTTTTAAATATTAGTTTTCTTTTGCAGAAATTTTTGTTCCCAAATTTTTTCCTCGTTTTTTTGTTATTTTTTTTTATTTCAAAAATTATTGTTTTTTTGTAAAATTTTTTCTTCCCAAAATTAATTTTTTACTAATTTTTTTAAAACAATTTTTTTTCAAAAAAAAAAATAGTTTTTTGCAATAATCTTTTTACATTGTGGAGGGTATTCAAGTTATTTGCATTAACAACTTGAAGACCCCTAATACTTTTTTTTAATATTTGCATTAAACTATTACATTTCTAAGGCTATTTGAATAGTTATTTCTGATATCCTGCATATGAGTATCCTTTAAAAATGTATGATTATTGAAGTGATATTAAATACCATAGAATTCATACATATGTGTATATTTTTACTTCAATCATTTTATATTTTCATCTCATTTGTATACCAAACATATTTATGTAAATTAGGGGTATAACTATACCCCTCAGCTACACCTTCCATAATTATGTAAACATAAAGCAACAAACACACACAAAACATTAACAACAAACACACATTTGTTATTGTTTTGTGTGTGTTTGTTGCTTTATGTCTACATAATTATGGAAGGTGTAGCTGAAGGGAAAAATATTACAAAGAAAATAACAAAATTTGGTTTAAAATTAAAAAAAAAAAAAAAATTTAACCACATATCACATTTATACAAACATTAAATTTAAGCTAAAGTCCAATTAAATTTAAAAAAAAAAAGTTTGCAAAAAAAGTTATACCCTTAGGTTGTAAGTGGCTACTGACGTTTTACGTCAACACACGTAGATTCTGAGGTCCATTGTGATAAATCAAGTTATACCCTTATTAAACATATAAAATAAAAATAAAATTTGAGTGGCACGTTTGCCATGGAAAAATAACTATTCAATATATTGTAAAATATAAATGTTAACCAATTTTTAGCATAAAACTAAAATGACCGGCAAATGTATTAAACTAGTCTTTGACAAATATATAAATGCCCTACACAACGAAAATAATTTTAAGTTGAAATTTTTAAAAAAATAATGAAAACAAGTATAAAATCTATATTTGTTTAATGTTTAAAATTTCTAAAAAATATGTATAAAATTATTTTATTTTAGATTATTATTGCAAGATAGGTATAAATAGCAAAAGTTTGAGATCACCTATATTTATCCAGAATTTGTTAAAAAATAACATATTATGCAAAAAAAAAAAAAACAAAAACATTTATGCTTATTTTTAAAATATAGTTGACAATTTGTATAATCTTTAAAAATGAGTGATCTCAAACTTTGTATATTTTTAGTTTATTTAATAATTTTTCCAATAAAAGTGCAACTCATCATTTCTGCTGTACATTCATTTGAACGACGTTTGTTTTTTAATATATATTAATGAGTGATCTCAAAATTTTATTATTATTTTTTTAAACCATCATGATTCAAAAAAATTGTATTAATTTTCTTAACTACCAACGACTTAAAAATAATGATTGAAATTATTTATTTTTTTTAGATTTTTTTTTTGAAAGATTAGTATAAATAGCAAAAGTTTGAGATGACCTATAATATTATAGTTATTTATGAGTCTAATAATTTGTAATAAATTTTTTTAATTACACACAAAAAAGAACCTTGTCAAATTACTACAAAAAGTCTCGTAATCCCATTTACGAATATTTGCTTTTCACACAAATTTTCGATAGAAATTTACATTTTTTTTTTGTAATTTTACATTTTGTTTTTGTAATTTTACAAATTTCCAAGTTTTTTTACCAAAAAAATTTGTAAATTTACAATTTTATTGGTAAAAAGCTTGTAATATTACAAAAAAGCTCGTAATTTTTACTAGGAAATTTACAATTTTTGTATGTTGAGTAGGGTGGGGCGATTAGTATGGAAGGAAAAAAATCTTAATGGGCGCTTCGCGTTTCTGATTCTTGGGATTGTACTGAGCAAAAAAGTCCACTAGACCATACGTCTTCGGTGAAAATCGAGCTTCCACTTTTTGACTTGCAATTTTTCTCTCAGACTTTATTTTTTTGGAAAATTTGCAAATTTTCTTGGGCTCATATTTCGTAAACTGTTTAAAATTTTGACTTGTTTGTAAAAGTAAAGTTGTAGCTATTGTCTCGGGCTACAATTTCTCTGAACATATCACTTAGAAAAACTGCAAATTTTTCCACTTTTGCACATTCACAAGGCCAAAACTGCCTGAAGGAGCGTACCAATGCTTTTGCGATGTACTAGAGAGTTCTTAACTTGGCTACAATTTTTGTCTTGGTATTGGATCGAAAATCTCAATGGTTTGGCTGTTATAGGCCAAAATATCAACAAAAAAAAACGTGACAAAAAGTGTTGAATTTTCTACACTTGGACTTTTTGACCATGAAACCGAAGTTTTTTCTAAGTCATATGTTCAGAGAAATTGTAGCCCAAGACAATAGCTACAACTTTACTTTTGAAAATAAGTCAAAATTTCAAATAGTTTACGAAATATGAGCCCAAGAAAATTCGCAAATTATCCAAAAAAAATAAAGTCTGAGAAAAAACTGCAAGTCAAAAATTGGAAGCTCGATTTTCACCGTAGACGTATAGTGGACTTTTTTGCTCAGTACAATTCCAAAAATCAGAAACGCGAAGCGCCCATTAAGATGTTCAAATCGCCCCACCCTAATGTTGAGGTAAATAAAAAAAGTTAAAGTTTGCGATCAGTCATATTTTTCACACCCACTCGGCAAAAAAAAAATCACCCCTGACATACTGCTGACTCTCCGTTAATAAAATTGCTGACATGTTCATACAATTTTTCAAAATGTCCCCAATGACATGTCACCAGCTGGTCAGCGGTTGTTTAAACGATTTGTTGGTGGCCACCGATACTGGTGGATACTGCTGACCACCTGCTGTCATGTAATTTGGGATATTTTAAAAAATTGTATTAAGATGTCAGCGATTTCATAAAGGGAGAGTCAGCAGTATGTCAGGGGTGTTTTTTTTTTGTCAACAGGGCATATTTTGTGACTTCGGCTGCTTTATCCAAAAACAGTGAGTTACAAACGAAAGGCCTAACTACTATATATTCTCAATTCCTTAGTAGAATATTTTAAAAATAAAATATTTTATTACTACGAGTATATGTAAATAAAAATGGTTTTAAATATCCCTTTTATTTAAATTTACAAAGGTGTAAAACATTGTAGTTTATTAATAAATATTTAAATAAATAAAAACAGTGAATTTTATTGTTATATTTTTACTTACCAATTATTAAAAATTTGATTAAAAACTAAATTAAATAATAAAATGTTATACAATTCTTAGTTAGAAATTTAAATTAAATCCTGACAGAAAATTTTTATTTCATACAACAAAAATACTGTCTCTTCTACAGATAACCCGATTTTTACACGGAATTAACTTGATGTTATGCTTACTAAAAAAGTCACAAGCCATTTTTTGGGATCACCTATATTTAAAAAAAACTACTAATTTTTATGGTAAAAATGTTGTATAATATTTATTTTTTTTTAAAGGAACTTCAAATACATTTTTTCTTAAAAACTTACAAAAAATTAATCAAAAAACAAATTTTTGAGATCACCTATATTTACGGTCAAAAAAATATTTTTTTATAAAATATTTAAAGGAACTTCAAATGCATATTTCTTTGAAACAATGCACAGTCAAGAATATATAGAACAAATTTGAGATCACCTATTTTTTTCAAAAAATTGGTTTTTATAGTGTAGAAAATATGAACAAAATTTAAGATCACAAATTTTTTCCAAAAAACATTTTTTAATAGAAAAATCTTTAGGAAATGAAAATTTCAATCTAGCCAATTAAACTTTTCTATAACCAAATTTAGTGATTCCCTCAAATTTTCACTTTTATTACCCACTGTCATGTTCATATTCCTGTACTTTAACTTTTTCTTTTTTTTAACTCAAACATTGTTAACTCAAAAACTTAAAAAAGAATTTTCAACTTATTTGGGGTTTCAGTTTCTTTCATTTTCCATTATTTTGTTGTTGTTTATCTCAAGTTATTTCTACTGGCTTTCAATTGCATACATTCTTTTATATAACAAATTCAACAATTGGTCATCTTTTCTTATATATTTTTTTTTCTTGCGATATTGGCTGGATGGTCGATGAAACCCTATTATTTTTCTTCAAACTAATATGTATTCAATAACATTTTTTTTTCTTTTTCATTTTGTTACAATACATTTACTGCACATATATATTTTTTTTTGTCCTGCAATCAATTGCATTTTTCTGTAGTTTGGACGACATTCACTCAACCGTGCATAAACTTATGTTGATAAGTAGTCAAACAAAATTGAAAAAAAAAACTAAGAAAAAAATATAGGAAAAATTGAAAATCGTTTATAACAAAAAAAAAGTAAAGTTGTAATGTGGAAAAATTTACAATGTTTACAATTGAATTTTTGGTATTAGATTTATTTTGACTGATGATTGATTAACGAATTTGTATTTATTTATTATATTTATTTAAAATATTATACTTTTATATTAAAAACATTACACATTTGTGATCACACTTATTACAAATCAAAAAAATTCAAAGTTTGAGATCACACTTGTTTTGAAAATAGCAGAAATTAGCGAATAAAGCTAATTCCTTTGCATTTTTTAAATTATTATTGGTGATCTCAAATTTTTACTGTTTATATTAATTTGATATTTACATATTTAAAAACGTAATTTTTGCTGGGAAAATTACCATTTTTTTTTTAAGTAAATCAAATCAAAAATCCTGAGTTTGGGATCACTCTTATTTTGAAAATTCAGCAGAAATTAGAGTATAAAAATGATTCTTTTTGCATAATACGTTTATTCGTTAAATAATGGTAAATTATGGGTGATCACCATTATTTTCTTTTAATATTATCCGATATTTAAATGTCTGAGTTTTACATTTTTGAAGGAAAATTAGATCTTAATCAAAATATCCGACGTTTGATTATTGTTATTAATATCAATTTATAATTAAAGGTATGGGTGATCTCAAATTTTTGCTATTAATATTTATTCGATATTGACATATCTAAATTTTACATTTCGGTAAGGAAAATTAGTACGAAATCCAAATATTCAAAGTTTGAGATCAGTTTTATTTGAATTTTATTGTTAATGCGATTTGTAAATGAAAACACGGCAGGAATGTTGAGTATTTGAGGAAAACTAGCAAGTAAACTCAAAACAACTAAAGTTTGAGATCATTCATTTAAAAAAAATAACATAAATTGAACTATTTTTTTTTTAATTTTAGCACATTTAAACAACCCTTTTCTATGATTAAAATCTTTTCACATAATTGCGGTTTTCCACACAATTATGGTTAACTATGAGTGATCTCAATTTTTTGCTACTTACGTTTATCTGATATTTATCTACCAAAATACGAAAGAAAATTTCTATTGCATTTTAGTTATATGGTATGACTGCAGTAAAATGATCATAATATATAATTAATTTTGCTAACATTTATAGCGAGGGCAAAGGTGTCCCCTAACGTCCTTAACCGACCCCTTTAAAATTTAACTGTCAATTTTTATTTTTTTTACATTTTGGAGGGTGAAAAGATTCAGCACATCCAAATTTAACACTCACAAACAAATTACATGACAATATGAGTGATCTCCAAATTCAGCTATTTACATTTATCTGGTATTAAATTATAAAACAACCGCACTCAAAATATTTTGTAGGCAAAAACAAATGAAAAACACACTTAAAACCAGTGAATAAACAATTGAAAACCATCCCAGTAATTATTCATTTGTTTTAACAAACATCAACATTTATTTTTTACTGTTGACAAAATTTTCTAAAATAAATAACATTAAACATTAAAAAATTACGTTTTTTTCACTCTTTTTTACTAACAAATTCGAAAAAAATAACCTACGAAAACATTAAAAATTAATGATAGTTCTGTTATTTTTACCAACAAATTTCAAAAAAATAACCTACGAAAACAATAAAAATTAATGATTTCGTAGGTAATTTTTTACAATTTTTTATTGAAATATTTTTTTTAAAAATTTTTAATAAAATTTTTGGGGAATCGATCCCACAATCAACTACTACATTCTGGCCAGACACTCTATCCATCGTGCCAAAGTCACTTGATACAAACATGTTTTTATATTTCTAAAAATAATTTTTTTATTTTTTTTTTTTACAAAAAAATAACTGACTTGTGTAGGTAAAAACTAATGATATTTCATTAAAAAATACCAACAATTAAAAAAACAAGTAAAAAAGTTAAATTCGGCCGTGCCGAATTTTAAATACCCTCCATCTGTATCCCAGTATTTATAAATTAATACGATTTTCTAATGCACGTTCTTTAAAAATTTAATATCAATGGCACAGATTAATACAGACTCGACAATTATAACAAGTGTCAAAAAAGTAGTCTTTAACCATATGGTTATTTTTTTTAAATTATTCTACTAATTAGGTTAGAGAGAGAAAACCAATATAAGATAATAATCACAATTGGAGCGGGAAGCGTTTTTCCGCAACTGTTCACATACGTTTTATATGACAACAAAATTCCGCCGCGTTTTTCCGCCAAACTAGATTCAATTCTATTTTTATGAGGACAATTGCGTTTTTCCGCTTCCCGCTCCAATTGTGATTATTCTCTAACACGCCATACGAAAAAAAAGGTAGAACGGCTTTTATTGTTTTACTCACTTCTAACTAGTAGAAAGTGTTGCCATGCTTTAAACCAGCTAAAAACCGATCTGTATCTTCTAAAATCGCTAAGTTTTTACCCATTTTTGTTTTAGAACTCTACTGTCTAGTCTGTATATAGTCTGTGTCTATGGTGTTTAGAAAATATTTTTTTTGCCCATTACCAGGGCTGGAAAATCTCTAAACACCGTTTCTGTTAAAATAGCGTGTTTTTTTTTTAAATTTATATAATTATGTATATCAAAGTTGCTACACTCAAAAAATTATAACGGTAGATTCCACTACAAAAGACAGTTAAAACAACTACATTTGTTGTTGTTTAGACGTCTACGTTGTTGTTTTTAACTGTTAATTAAAACGTCTCCCTATTGTCACCCGCGGATCTTTATGGAATTGGTTTTATTTTGTAGATCAGAAAAAATAAAGGGACACATATTTTTTTTAGCGGCCCAAATTCATATTTAGGGGGTAAAAAGGAGGGAGAAGACAAGGCAATTTTTAAGTTTTTAATTCAATTCCATTTTTATGAGGACAATTGCGGAAAAACGCGTTCCGCTCCAATTTGTTAACATTCATCAAAACAAAAAAAAAACTTCCATTAATTTCTCAATTTAATTTAGCATCGTTTGGAATAGTTTTGTAAAATATTACACATTTTCAATGAAATATTGATAAAATTAGCTTATTAAGGTACCTACAGACGACGCAATATTATGCACAATATTTTTGACGTTTTCCCACAATTGGCATACATAAAAATACTGAAATCGATTTGATTTGTAAAAATAATATTTATAAAATTTATTCTTAATTAATAAAATTTATTTAAAAAAAAAATTAATTAACTTATTTTATTTCAAATTTTTAAATTAAAAAAATCAAGTAACTCAAAATAAAAACTTATTAATGGTAAAATTAAAAAAAAGCCACAAATGAAAAAAAAAAAAATTATACTCTCGGCCAAACCGGGAGACGAACCTGGTGCCCCCAAATTAATATCCGACGACACTACCATTAGACCACCGGCAGCATTAAAAATGCATGTCAAATTCGCAATTTTGTTTGATTATAACACAGCAATGCTTAAAATAACTTACCTAGTGGTAGGTATACCCAGTGGTAAGTATACCCAGTGGTAGGTATACCCAGTGGTAGGTTTAAAAATATATTCCTAGTTTTTTATAGGGATCATACTATACTATAAGCTAACAAAATTAACCGTTACTAACAGTGTTGCCAGAAATCGTCAATAGGTAAAAATCGTCTGTCCGTTTGCAAGAATTGGACGCAAAATATAAATATATTGAATGTGTTTGATATTGATCTTATCCAAGAAATTATCAAAAAAAAAAAAAAACAATCAAAACACAAATAAAGAGTGGATGGTATAAAAAAAAATGTAGAAAATATAATTTTTTTTCAAAAATTATTTCATTAGCAATTTAACGACTATCTTAAAAGAGATAAACAAAACCGGGCAAATTACCACAAACCCTCTACTGTTGTGTATAAAAGAAGTTTTGTTGAATATACCATATTTTTTCCACCAAAATTCAATTTCGCTTTTAAAGAAAAACAAAACGACATTTAATTAATAATTAATTACAGCACATTTATATATTTGCAAAAACTGAGAAAAATCAATGACTTGATAAATATAATGAAGGGTATAGATTTAGGTGATTTAAATAAAATTATAATAATAAACAATATTAACAAAAAAAAAAAAAAAAAAATCTTGAGTCCTAACATGATTCGAACCCGGGACTCCATGTATGAAAAGCCAACACTCTAGCCATCATACCACAGACTGATTAAAAGTTTTACAATTTTGCGGGTATGTTAAAAGAACGAGAACCAAAACAGATAAATTAGTGTTGCCAGAAATCGTCAATGAAATCGTCTGTCCGTTTGTAAGAATTGGACGCAAAATATAAATATATTGAATGTGTTTGATATTGAACTTATCCAAGAAATTATAAAAAAAAGAACAATCAAAACACAAATAAAGAGTGGATGGTATAAAAAAAAAAATGTAGAAAATAAATTTTTTTTTCCAAAAATTATTTCATTTACCCAATGACAAAGAATACAAAAGATTGTTAGGCCGAATATAAATTATTAAGGGGATTTTAATAAATTGTAATTTTATAAACAATATTGAAGCTAAAAAATAAATAAAAAAAAAAAACTTCATCCCGACCATGACTCAAACCTGCGACCATATGAATGATAAGCCAACAGTGCAGCCATCATAACACAGACTGCTTCTGAATGTCTTAGCAATTTAACGACTATGTTTAAAGAGATAAAAAAAAAAACCGAGCAAATTACAACAAACCCACTACTGCTGTGTATAAAATAAGTTATGTTGAATATACCATATTTTTTCCACCAAAATTCAATTTCGCTTTTAAAGAAAAACAAAACGACATTTAATTAATAATTAATTACAGCACATTTATATATTTGCAAAAACTGAGAAAAATCAATGACTCGATAAATATAATGAAGGGTATAGATTTAGGTGATTTAAATAAAATTGTAATAATAAACAATATTAACAAACAAAAAAAAATAAATATATTTTGAGTCCTAACATGACTCGAACCCGGGAGTCCATGTATGAAAAGCCAACACTCTAGCCATCATACCACAGACTGATTAAAAGTTTTACAATTTAGCGGGTATGTTAAAAGAACGAGAACCAAAACAGATAAATTAAAAAAAAAGCATTTAAGTAAACTGGAGTTATAACTCTTAACACATTAAATATTAACAACATTTTTCAAATATATTTAAATATGTTTATTAAAGGCCAAGATAAATCATCTTCTAAATGTGCCAATTTTGCTCCAAATTTGCTCATATTTTCTATATAGGCCACAAAGACCATATTTACACTCCATGTTAAAATTTGTTTACATACGTCAATCATAATTTGAGTTATAGTATTTTACATGCTAGGTTTGTATGGGGGGTGTTACACCCCTTTTTTCTATTCCGCCCAAATTTTACATAGAGATCAGACATTCTAAAATATCATTCTATACCAAATTTCATTCAAATCTGTTAAACAGAAGCCGAGTTATAGCATTTTGCATGCTAAGCTAATGTGGGAGGTGCCACTCCCCTTTGTCCAATTCTTCTAAAATTTTACACAGACATTGTACATGGTATAATATTATTCTGGGCCGATTTCTCTCAAATGCAATACCAAACTTCTCGGGAGAACTTGCAACAAATATGTTAAGTTTCAGTCATCTCTGTGTAATATTTTGTCCGCTACAGCATTTTCAACAGACAGACAGACGGACAGACGGACATCGCTAGAATGTCTTAAAATCGATCGGGCATCATGAATATATATACTTTATGGGGTCCCAGACCGATATTTCGATGAGTTACAAACGGAATGACAAACTTATATATACCCTCTATCACTAAGTGGAGGGTATAAAAATACTTACACAAATCATTAAAAATCAAAAGAATAATCAGTAGTTTTTACTTACAGAACAAAAATAAATGACTTTAAAAATTAAATGTTAATGAAAGTCTTTATTTTTTAGTGTGTTATTTTTGAAACAAAGGACTGAAGTAGTCATTAATAAAAACTGAACATCAAACAAATGTTTTTTCTTTTAAAAACGACTAAACGGAAAACTTTTTAAATAAACTACAAACAGTTAATGACATAATTTTTTGAGTGAGTAGAAAGTTTTGGATTTTTAAAAAATTAAAAAATAAGTCTTGCTACAATACAAATCTTTTTTTGTTAAATATGATGTGCTGAACGCAAATATAACCAAAATAAAATCGGTCTAACGATTTTCGTGATATCGCTATTTGCAATTTGGAAAAAATGGCGGGTTTTTCCTAAGATCAAGAAATTAAAAAAGAAATTAGTGTGACTGAAACTCAATTTTACGTGATTGTAAGTGAATGTGAGGTAAGAAAAAAATGCGTGAGTGAGCGTGCGTAAGTAAGATTTTTGCGTGAGTGTACGTGATTCAATTTTGTTACGTGAGTTTTTTTTCTCTTTTCTCCTTTCGTCGCGAAAAAGGCCAAACGTAATTAAAAAATTTATTAAAACTTAAAATTTTGTTGAAAATTTTATTAGATTTTTAAAGTTTTAATTTTTAACTTTTTTTTTATTAAAAAAAGATTCTTGGGTGTGAGTCAACGTTAAGTGTAAGTTAACCTTACGTACGAGATTCTGCGTGAGTGTGAGTAGAACAAATATTCTCGTGAGTGAGTGTGCGTGATTGAAAACTTGCCGCCGTGAATGTGAGTCAAAAGTCATTCACGCGGCCATCTCTACTTTTTAACTCATGAAATCCATAAAATTTTTTGTTTTGACTAAAATTACGGGTGATCTCAAGTTTTAGTTATTTTGCTTTATATGCATAACAAACCAACCAAATTCATTTAAATTTACTTTTAGTAATGTTTTATAAAAATTGTTTGTGGTCGTGATTTTGTTTATTTTTAATTTATGACACCGTCCGACAAATTTCAAATTTTGGATGTACACATGAACAGGACTAAAAAACACATGAACAGGACTAAAAAATACCAGTGTCTCCCAGTTTTTCTAAATCAATTTGCGTTTTCGCGAAAAACGCCATTAAAAAAAAGTTGTCTTTTTCCAAAGAAGTGTGAAATAATTCGAAAAATTTAAAAAAGTATAATTTGTCTATGGTCTCCAACATAGAAAACTATTTTTTTCTACTTATTGCGTTTGGTTGGTTTACACTTGCGTTTTAAAATGATACTGTTAAAATTACCATTTTTGTAAAAAAAGGTAGTTTTTTTTGATATTTTTCAAAGAAAAACAAAAAAATAAATGTTTTACAAATTTAAGTTTTCTGTGTTATTTTTCGTATAAACCGGAAGATATCTTTTATGGGTTTAAAAGTCTATAAGAAAGAATGAACTTTTGCCTAAATTTTGAGCTCATCACAGTTAAGATTGGTCGCCTGGTTTTTGTTTTAGAGCCTTTTAAAAATGGAGCTTTTTCTAATTTTTTTCACAGTGCTTTTTTAAAATACATTTTTGGCCAATAATAGTGCAACAACTTCAAATTTTTTTGATCATAGTTCAATTCTATTCTAACGTTTTATACCAGATTTTAATTCCACCCTGTGGCTGTTGTGCAGGCCTTCAAAAAAAGCAAAAATCGCGTTTTCTCGCTTTTTCAACCGCGAATAATTAAAATTCTAGACGTGATGGAAAAATCTTTTAAAATTTTATATGAAACTTCAAACCGGAGCCACAAACCTTTGATTTGTTGAGCAGTGTAATAGATTTTCCTTATAAAAAATATTTTTAATTAAGGTTCTTTTAGTGAGTGATATTCTGCTAAAAAATGGGTGATCTCAAATTATGGCTTTTAACTAATAAATATGCATTGAATGTTTCTTAAAAAAAAAAATTTGTATTCTTAGGTTTGAGTGACAGCTCCACGTTTTACGTCACAACACGCAGAGCAGAAACTTGATTGTTACAACCATAATGGAGGGGTGAGGGGAGATCACGGTGTCGCTAATAACTTTATCACAATATGATTATAGTGATCATATATTAATCTTTGTTGATCATAGTATGATATTGTAATTTTGTATAGTTTTATAAATGCTGAGAATCATAGTATGATTGTCACAAATATATATATTATCAAATGATTAATGATAATATGGTTCTCTTCATTTTGGGTAATATGGCGTGCTGCAATCATGTTCCAAACATGTTTTTTCTCTATTTGCCCAGGTCCTTTGAGTATCCTTGATATAGAAAATTTGCGATTTTTATAAATATTTCAGAACAAAATCTTTATCATTCCCTTTTCCCTGTTTGGAAATGGTGTTACAAAATAATTTTATATATTTTTTTTTAAAAACACTTAAGTTCAACAAAAAGAAATGTTACAAAAATTTCTTTTAACATTAAATCTCAGAAAGTTTATTATGTAAACAATTTTGTTTATTCTGTTTTTATTTTTTTTTTAGTTCTTCTTCCTTGGGGTGGCACAGTTGTTTAACAAACAAATAGTTTTCATGTTATACTTTATACAAATTGTGATTAAAAATCAATGGTACAGAGAGTTGATAAAAAACATTTTTGTTTAAAATAACGGAAATGGGGAATGTATAAAGAAAAAATTTCAAAAAAAGACCAATAGAGAATTTAAAAAGAAATGCCAATTTTAATACCAAAAAAGCTTGATTGAAGATCCGAAAAGTGATATTCAAATAAGGGCAATTTTTAAAAAAATAGTATAAGTGATGAACATTTTGTGATAAAAACTGGAATAACTCAGAATATTTTTGTTATAATCAGGGAAATCAATGATCAAAGTTGTGGAATTTTACATTATTTTTTTTAATGTTCGATATTTAGTCATCCCACGGATAACATCTTCAGGATCTTCAGAAATAAAATATTTTGTCATCCCATGGATGCCATCTTCAGGATAAAAATATAGAATTTTTATTAGTATGAGTTACAATAGACACACATTAAACGACTGCCCGCTAATCCAATACGAGCGGGCAGATTACAGGGCAGTCATTTAATGTGAGTCTATTGTAATTTATTATAAAACAAATGACGTGGGATGACGAAATATAGAATTTAAAATAAAAAAAAATTATTAACAGCTAAGGCCTCAAGCTTGATTATTATTTTAATTATTGAAAATAATAATTTTTATCACATGATCAAGTATTTTTATTTTTTCATTCTATTTATTTGCAACACATTTTTTAAAATTTCGTCCTAACCGAGAACTGTCGTCACGTTGTAACAAAACAGACCAAAGCTTTTTATGGGAATCGAACTCACGACACCCACATTCATACGCTACCAATTAATCTACCGGGGCCCCCCTTAATTAATTCCTGTTGTCAGTTAATTACTGCAAAATTTACCTAAGTACATACATTTTCCATATTTGGTTAAATCGTTAGGAAAATTTAAACAATAAATTTACTTAGAAATTGTTTCTAAAGTTTAACAATAGCCTTTTGTTATTGACATTTAAATAATACAAAATAAATTGTTTAGCTTAGTATATGTATGTATTTATTTACTAACATATCATATCATTTCATATCCCATCATTCTTGACATTTTACTCACATGTACCAAACATGCATGCCAATTATCAATTGTATTGTCAACTGCATCCTTTATGGAATGAATGACTGAATGAATGAATACATGCATAGAAAATAATACAATATTTACTTAAAGATATTCTAAATGTATATTAAACAACTGATCTCTATGGAAAATATTAAAATAACTAGCTTAACGGAGTTTATGTAATTTGTACCCAGCAAAATTTTTTTTGGGAAAATCGTAAAAACGATGGTTATCAATCCATATCAATTTTAGGAACAGTGTATAATTTTAATCCAAAATTCATTGATATTAAAATTTTATTAAAAAAATTTGAATAATTATTACTATTTTGAGACTTATATACAAAAATATTTTGGCGCCCAACGTGGGGCAATGTGAGCATTTTAGAAATATTTTTTTAATTTTTATCTAATGTTCATTGTTTAATTTTTCTATAGAAAAAGTCTCAGATTCTGAGACAATTTTTCTATAGAAAAAGTCTCAGATTCTGAGACAATTTTTCTATAGAAAAAGTCTCAGATTCTGAGACAATTTTTCTATAGAAAAAGTCTCAAATTCTGAGACAATTTTTCTATAGAAAAAGTCTCAAATTCTGAGACAATTTTTCTATAGAAAAAGTCTCAGATTCTGAGACAATTTTTCTATAGAAAAAGTCTCAGATTCTGAGACAATTTTTCTATAGAAAAAGTCTCAGATTCTGAGACAATTTTTCTATAGAAAAAGTCTCAGATTCTGAGACAATTTTTCTATAGAAAAAGTCTCAGATTCTGAGACAATTTTTCTATAGAAAAAGTCTCAGATTCTGAGACAATTTTTCTATAGAAAAAGTCTCAGATTCTGAGACAATTTTTCTATAGAAAAAGTCTCAGATTCTGAGACAATTTTTCTATAGAAAAAGTCTCAGATTCTGAGACAATTTTTCTATAGAAAAAGTCTCAGATTCTGAGACAATTTTTCTATAGAAAAAGTCTCAGATTCTGAGACAATTTTTCTATAGAAAAAGTCTCAGATTCTGAGACAATTTTTCTATAGAAAAAGTCTCAGATTCTGAGACAATTTTTCTATAGAAAAAGTCTCAGATTCTGAGACAATTTTTCAATAGAAAAAGTCTCAGATTCTGAGACAATTTTTCTATAGAAAAAGTCTCAGATTCTGAGACAATTTTTCTATAGAAAAAGTCTCAGATTCTGAGACAATTTTTCTATAGAAAAAGTCTCAGATTCTGAGACAATTTTTCTATAGAAAAAGGTCTCAGATTCTGAGACAATTTTTCTATAGAAAAAGGTCTCAGATTCTGAGACAATTTTTCTATAGAAAAAGGTCTCAGATTCTGAGACAATTTTTCTATAGAAAAAGGTCTCAGATTCTGAGACAATTTTTCTATAGAAAAAGGTCTCAGATTCTGAGACAATTTTTCTATAGAAAAAGGTCTCAGATTCTGAGACAATTTTTCTATAGAAAAAGGTCTCAGATTCTGAGACAATTTTTCTATTGAAAAAAGTCTCAGATTCTGAGACAATTTTTCTATAGAAAAAGTCTCAGATTCTGAGACAATTTTTCTATAGAAAAAGTCTCAGATTCTGAGACAATTTTTCTATAGAAAAAGTCTCAGATTCTGAGACAATTTTTCTATAGAAAAAGTCTCAGATTCTGAGACAATTTTTCTATAGAAAAAGTCTCAGATTCTGAGACAATTTTTCTATAGAAAAAGTCTCAGATTCTGAGACAATTTTTCTATAGAAAAAGTCTCAGATTCTGAGACAATTTTTCTATAGAAAAAGTCTCAGATTCTGAGACAATTTTTCTATAGAAAAAGTCTCAGATTCTGAGACAATTTTTCTATAGAAAAAGTCTCAGATTCTGAGACAATTTTTCTATAGAAAAAGTCTCAGATTCTGAGACAATTTTTCTATAGAAAAAGTCTCAGATTCTGAGACAATTTTTCTATAGAAAAAGTCTCAGATTCTGAGACAATTTTTCTATAGAAAAAGTCTCAGATTCTGAGACAATTTTTCTATAGAAAAAGTCTCAGATTCTGAGACAATTTTTCTATAGAAAAAGTCTCAGATTCTGAGACAATTTTTCTATAGAAAAAGTCTCAGATTCTGAGACAATTTTTCTATAGAAAAAGTCTCAGATTCTAAGACAATTTTTCTATAGAAAACAACAGAGTAAAAAGGTTAAAAGTTAAAGGTTAAAAATATAAAAAAAGGCTCAATAAGAATTTATCTGTACAAAAAAATATCTCAAAATCTGAAAATTTTTCTTTAGAAAGATTGTCTCAAAATTTTTTGCTGGTCATATACAGAAGTTGCATATCCCTTATCTTATAGGTATGTAAAAATGTGTGTATTTTATTGGGTACTGTATATATAATATGTATTCATCAATGTCTAAATATGGAACATATGTGTGTGTGTGGCATGCCAATGACAGCTTGTTATATTCATATACACTCAATAACTAAGTATTTCAAAATATACCGCCACATATATATTTATATTTTGCACTATTTCATAACAAAGGACATAGCACAACACACAGTTGAGTAGTGTTAGTGACACTTTCTTAGAAAACTATAAACATAAATTCACATACATAATTGCATGTAAATACATATGGGTTAATCCATAGTGATAATGACTTTCAAACGGCAACCTGTTAATTTAATTACTTTTTCTATAGAAAAAGTCTCAGATTCTGAGACAATTTTTCTATAGAAGAAGTCTCAGATTCTGAGACAATTTTTCTATAGAAAAAGTCTCAGATTCTGAGACAATTTTTCTATAGAAAAAGTCTCAGATTCTGAGACAATTTTTCTATAGAAAAAGTCTCAGATTCTAAACCTTTTTGAATATAGAAAAAGTCTTAGACTCTGAGATATTTTTCCCATTAGATTTTAAGACATTTTTGTTAAAGACATTTTTCCTTTAGAAAAAGCTTCAGATTCTAAGACATTTTTCATATAGAAAAAGTCTCAGATTCTGAGATATTTTTCCTATAGAACACGTCGCAGATTCTAATAAATTTTTCCTATCGAAAAAGTTTCAGATTCGTAGACATTTTTCCTTTAGAAAAAGCTTCTGATTCTGAGAAATTTTTCTAAAGAAAAAGCTTCAGATTTTGAGACACTTTTTAAAAATTTGTCAGAGTCTGAGAATTTTTCTAAAAAAAAACTCAAAAAATCAGAACATTTTTTAAAGAAGATTTTTTTTCCAAAGTCTGAAGAATCTTTACAAAAAAATTATCAGAATCAGAACCTGGGAACTTTTCTACAGAAAGATATCTCAGAATCTAAGAATTTTTCTATATAAAAGTCTTTTTCTTAGTGTCCGAAAAATGTCTTAAATGCGTGTTTTTAAAAACGGAGAATTTTTGTGCCTTAAAAATTACTTAGAATTTTTAAAATTTTCTGTAAAACATATTTCTTAAAATCTGAGAAAATTTCTGTAGGAATTATTCTTTAAAACTTAAAAAAGCAATTTTTATATTGGGCGCCCAAAATAGGGCCATATTTTTTTGATTTCTACAATAGATTTACAAATTTAAAAGATTAATTAATAAAGGTTAAGAAATATAACAAATAGCTCAATATGAATTCCTAAAAATCTGAGAATTTTCCTACAGGAATTATTACTTTCAAACTTCAAGAAGAAAGTTTTAAAATTGGCGCCCAACGTGGAAACATATTAGTGTTTCAAATTTAGTAGATTGCACCTACTATAAAGATGTAAATAAATAAACAAATAGGGAAAAAATCTAGAGTCAAAATTTTTTAAAAGGAAAAAAATTACTCTGAATCTGAGAACTTTTTCATAAGAATATAGGAATCTTATTGTTAGTGTTGAAAAAATATCTTTTGTTTTTTAAAAACGGAGAATTTTTCTGCATTAAAGATAACTCAGAATCGTAAATTTTTCGGAATAAAAATTTTTCTGAAAATATTTCTATAGAAATTAATTCCTTAAAAGTCAAAGAAGCAATTTTTAAATTTGGCGCCCAACTCGGGACCAAATTTTTTTAATTTCCAAAATATAGTTACAAATTGAAAAAAAAAAAAAATAATCTATAAAGTTTAAAAAATAGAAAAACGAATTTTTCTCTAGAAAAAAAATATCTCAGAATCTGAAAATTTTTCTTTAGAAAGATTGTCTCCAAATTTTTTGCTGGTCATATACAGAAGTTGCATATCCCTTATCTTATAGGTATGTAAAAATGTGTGTATATTATTGGGTACTGTATATATTATATGTATTCATCAATGTCTAAATATGGAACATATGTGTGTGTGTGGCATGCCAATGACAGCTTGTTATATTCATATACACTCAATAACTACTTATTTCAAAATAAACCGCCACATACATATATATTTATATTTTGCACTATTTCATAACAAAGGACATAGCACAACACACAGTTGAATAGTGTTAGTGACACTTTCTTAGAAAACTATAAACATAAATACACATACATAATTGCATATATATGGGTTAATCCATAGTGATAATGACTTTCAAAAGGCAACCTAGTAATTTAATTACTTTTCTAGTAAATTCGATTAATTTTTTAATTGATGCAATAATTTTTTTTTTTAAATTTTCTAATTGAAAAAATGTTAATCGATTTGATTGCTAAACGGAACATGTGATTTTGTGAAATTACTTAAAATAATTATTTTTTTATTTGAACCAATTTAGAAACGAATTATTTTTATACCCTCCACTCTAGTGATAGAGGGTATATATAAGTTTGTCATTCCGTTTGTAACACATCGAAATATTGGTCTAGGACCCCATAAAGTATATATATTCATGATCCTTGATCGATTTTAAGTCGATCTAGCGATGTCCGTCCGTCCGTCCGTCCGTCTGTCTGTCTGTCCGTTGAAAACACGCTAACTTTTGAAAGACTTTACGGAGGCTCCTGAAGTTTGACATACCTGTTCTTCATTTACCGGGTCAGGTTGGTATTGCAATCCAGCGAAATCGGTCCAGTGGTTCAAAAGTTATGAGCAAAATAGTAAATTTCGGGAAGGGTATTTTTCGAATTTACAAGATTAAAACCACTATAACTTTCGAAAGACAATTCTGAGGGGATTGAAGCTTAGCATATATATTTGTCGTTCCCCAAGGCTGTTTGGTTTTGAATTTCAGCAAAATCGGTTCAGTGGTTCAAAAGTTATAAGCAATGCACTGAATTTCAGATTTGTTTCACCTTAAACTGTTGAAAACTTGTTTAACAAGTTTTAATAGCATGGTGAAATACCAGTTTTGTAAAACTTGTTGTTGTTTGTTTTCTTGTCGTGGGGTGCAGTTTAGTTGTTAGACAAGTAAATATTTGTTATTGTTAGTGTAACTGTATGTAACGGGAAAAAATCAAATAAAGTATGTGTATGATTGAATGTTAATTTGTTTTTGGTTTTTAAAGAAAAGGATGGTAATATAAAAAGAGGAAAATATGTGAAATAGTTTTTTTTGTATTACATATATGTAGGTATAAAACAACAAAAATATTTTACAAAGTAATTTGTTACTTAAAGAATTTGTACACTAAAAAAAATTTACACTCAAAAAAAAATTTACACTCAAAAAAAAAATGTTACACTCAAAAAAAAAATTTACACATTATTTTTTTTTTGAATGAAATGGCAGACTCAAAAAAATGTTGACAGTCAAAAAAATTGTACACTCAAAAAAATTTGATTGATTAAAAGAAAGTTTGACTCAAAATAATATACATATTTCTAATAAAAAATTTGTAATGCAATTTTTTTAAATTTTTTTTAGAAAATTACTATCAGATAACATTGTGGAGGGTATTCATAGATTCGACCAAGTCGAATTAAATTTTTCTACTTGTTTCTTATACATTCGTATATGAAATGCATCACACTGTTACTTATACACTTAAAAAACGTGACATCTGTATGTGAATGTTTGCGTGTGTGTTTTTTCATTCAATTTTCGTCAGTGTGGCTGTCAAATAAATTGGTTGATTTACGTAAATTGTTGTAATTTATACAATTGGAAATTAAAAATTAATAACAATATGACAATAATGACATTTTAATAAAAAATAAAATAATTCTTGGTCGCCCCAGTAGGCTAGTTGATAGCGTGCTAGCCTATGAGTCTGGGTGTCGTGGGTTCGATTCCCACAAGAGGCCTTGGTCTGTTTCGCTACAACGAGACAATGGTCATAGTCACCCGTCTCGGTTAGATTAATTTAGTAGATGATTTGTAATTATGTTTTAAAAATTCAATAAATTTTGAGGATGTTTATTCTGGCTCGAGGTCATTATTTGCTTTACTAATTAAAACCATGATATTCTCATAGCATAATTTTCAAGAAAATTATTTTTCTGTTTTAAATTTATTTATGTTGGTCATTTTTGCAAGACTTAATCGACACGTGTTTCGAAATTTGTCAGATTCCATTGTCAAGATTATTTAGCAAAAATAGAAACGATTTACTACAAAGTAGCAAACGAGTCTAATGACAAATCGTTTGTGCACAAACTAAAATATTAATACATATTCGACTCTATCCACAATGGGAATTAGAAAGACGAAGAAATTGTACTATAATAGTAAGGCAACAATTGTCAATAACCAACAAAAATATAATGACCTCGAGCCAGAATAAACATTCTCAAAATATAATATTTTAAAGGTCGAATAAAACAATTTTTATTTTTTAATAAAAATTAATCAGAATTCAATAAATAAAATAATTTTAAATAATTAAATTTTTTTAATAAGAATTAAGAAGATTTTATTCCAAGAAAAATTTCAAATTCTGAGACTTTTTTTATAGAAAAATTCTAAGATTTTGAGTTATTTTTTTGAAAAATTTCTCAGATTCTTAAACAATTTTTATTATATGAGAATTTTTCTATACTGAGAAATGTTTCAAAGAATATTTTTGTACGGAAAAATATCTCAGAATCTCAGAATTTTTCTAAACTGGGAAAAGAGACTCAAAATCTGAAAGTTTTTCTAAGCAGGAAAACTGTCTCAGAATCTAAGAATTTTCCCATACAAGAAAATTTTCTCGGAATCAAAAATTTTTTCTATATGGGAAAACTCTCACAGAATCTGAGAATTTTTCTATACGGAAAAGTGTAACAGAGTCTGTGAATTTTTCTGTTCCCAAAAAATGTGTCAGAATCTGAAAATTATTTTAGAAAAATTACTCAGAATTGACTTTAACTTTAACTTTCTGTACGGAAAAATGTCTCAGAATCTAAGAATTTTTCTATACATATAAATATTTCTGAATATGAGAATTTTTCTAAATTGGGAAAAATTGCTCAGATTCTGAGAATTTTTCAAGATGGGAAGATGTTTCAGAATCGTGGAATTTCTATATAGAAAAAAGCTTCAGAAACGAGAATTTTTGTATACCAAAATATATTTTATGATCTGAGAGTTTTCATTTAAAAACAAGTAAGAAAGTTATATTCGGTCAAGACCGACCATATGATACACCAGTGTTTTCCGGAAAATGGGTCCCAAGTCCAAACATGGACCGATTGGATCTGTCTTTTGTTAGATCTTAATTTGGTGTAGAAAACACACACAGATCAAATTTTAGTGAAATTGGTTCATTTTTTTGTCAATAGACCGATTAAACGTATCGGTCGAAATTTTTATATGGGGGACTATGTCCAAAAATGGTCCAAATATATTCCGATTTGATTTGGTTACTAAAGTGCACGTTTAACACCTAAAAATAATTTTTTTATCAAATATTTCTATTTTTATGAATTTTGAGCGAATTGTGTGAATATCGGGAGGGTGGTTTGTATTGGGACTACCAGAAGGACTGACCCGATTCCTTTGAAATTTGAAATGGTGATTTGTACATACAATTTGTTTAGCTGCTAAATTTCAAAGCGATATCTGTTACAATACGGTTATAAGAATCATTTAAGCTGAATCCAAAGGGGGCGTTTGTATGGGGGCTAGGTCTTAACATGGGCCGATTTTCTCCAATTTCAATAGGCTTCGTCCTTGGGCTTAAGATGATTAAGTTTCAAATTTCAAGTCAATTGATTGAAAATTGCGACCTGTATCGTGCTTAGACCGATAGATGGACAGACAGACGGACGGACGGACATCGCTAAATCGACTCAAAAAGTAATTCTGAGTCGATTGGAATGCTTGAAGGTAGGCCTACGTCTAATATTTCGGGTAGTTACAAACATCAGCACAAACTCATTATACCCTTTACCACACACAGAGTGGTGTAGGGTATAAAAATGTCTGAGAACTTTTTTGTAGAATCTAAGAATTTTTCTGCAGAAAAGTTTAAGATTTTAAGAAATTTTTTCTTATAGAAAAATTCGCAGATTCTGAGATATTTTTCCATGCATAAAAATTCTCAGATTCAAAGATTTTTTCTGTATAGAAAAATTCTCAGATTCTGAGACATATTTTTGTATAGCAAAAATCTGAGACATTTTCCATACAGAAAAATTCTCAGATTCTGAGACATTTTTCCGTAAAATTCTCAGATTCTGAGGCATGCTTCCGTATAGAAAAATTTTTATACTCTGAGACATTTTTCCGTATAAAAAATTCTCAGATTCTGAGACATTTTCCCGTATAGAAGAATTCTCAAATTCTGAGACAATTTTCCGTATAAAAATATTTTCAAATTCTGAGACATAGATAAATTTTCAGATTGACATTTGACCGTATAAAAAAATTCTGAGGTTATGAGGTATTTTTCCCGCATCAGATTTGAAACATTTTTCCCGTATAGAAAGATTCTCCGATTATGAGATATTTTTCCGTATAAAAATATTCTCAGATTCTGAGACACTTTCCCCCATAAAATTTTTTTCCATATAGAAATATTCTCAGGTTCTGAGACATTTTTCCGTTTAAAAAATTCTCAGATTCTGAGCCATTTTTCCGCATAGAAAAATTCTCAGATTCTCAGACATTTTTCCATACAGAAAAATTCTCAGATTCTGAGATGGAACTTTCAGATTCTAAAACATTTTTCCGTTTGGAAGAATTCTCATTTTCTGAGATATTTTTACGTATAAAAAATTCTCAGGTTATGAGATATTTTTCCCATATCAGATCTGAAACATTTTTTCCAGATTCTGAGACATTTTTCCGTATAAAAAAATCTTAGATTCTGAGACATTTTTACGTATAGAAAAATTCTTAGATTCTGATACACTTTTCAGTATAGAAAAATTCCGGACTCTGAGATATTTTTCCGTATATAAAAATTCTGAGACATAAAAAATTCTCAGGTGCTGAGACATTTTTCTGTATAGGAAAATTCACAGATTCTGAGACATTCTGAGACGTATAGAAAAGTTTTCAGGTTATGAGGTATTTTTCCCGTATCAGATCTGAGACATTTTTTATGAAATATTTTTTCGGTATAGAAAAATTCTTAGGTTCTGAGAAATTTTTTCGTATACAAAAATTCTTAGATTCTGAAACATTTTCCTGTATAAATTTTTTTTCAGATTATGAGACATCTGTTTTGTATAGAAAAATTCTGAGACATTTTTTTTGTATAGAAACGTTTTCAGATTCTAAGGTTCTGAGATTCTAAATCATTTAGCAGTATAGAAAAATTATCAGATTCCGATACATTTTTCCGTTTAAAAAAATTCTTGGAATCTGAGACATTTTTCCATCATAAAAAAATTCTCAGTTTTAAATACATTTTTCCAGTACAAAAAAATCTCAGTTTCTTAGACATGTATAGAAAAATTCTTAGATTCTGAGAAATTTTTCAGGTGTAGAAAAATGCACAATTCATGGGTGTTTTTTGTTGTCAAATTTCGAAATCATTGACTTATTTTATTTATTTTTAGTGTATCTCGCACTAGGTTGAAATAATTGAGAATATAAACATTTGTTGTTTGATCCAGATCAGCATTACCACAATTTTTAAAATAATTCTGATGACGGGAAATTATTGTAAAATTCTCTTTTTCATTGCAAAATTACCAAATTCTGAAAAAATTTTTCCGTATAGAAAATTTCTGAAATTCATTTTTCTGATAAAGAAAAATTCTAAGATTCTGAGACATTTTTTACATATAGAAAAATTCGCAGCTTCTGAAACATTTTTCTCATATAGAAAAATTCTCAGATTCTGAGATAGTTTGCTCATATAGAAAAATTCTCAGATCCTTGAACAGTTTTCCCGCATAGAAAAACTCTCAGATTCTGAGATTTCTTTTCTGTATAGAACAATTTTTAAGTTCTGAGTTAGTTTTCGAGTTCAAAAAATTCTTAAATTTTGAGACCTTTTTTTCGCGTAGAAAAATTTTTAGATTCTAAGACTTTTTTCTACAGAAACATTTTTAGATTCATATAAAGTTAAAAAAATGCATTTATAATTTCATTTTATCACCAAATAACACTTCACCTTTTCAATCATTGTAAATTGCAAGTAGCTTTTTCTAATTTTACCTAACCTGACCCTCTTTATCATTTTGAAAAACTTAAAAACCTGTAATTCACATTATAATAATTAAAACTAAAACTGACAATCAAATTTGAATACAAACATGACTTCAACAAATAAAATGAAAAATGGTAAACGGAAATTCTACATAGTTTTCGTTATAATTTTTTTTCTTTTTTGAAATATTTCCAAATAATAGACCATTATATAATCCTCTCTAATCCAATTTAACTGACACATGGATTGCTACAAGAGGAAAGACGGACATTGAACAGCAGCAAGAATGAACAAAAAAAATATATAAAATTATCACCAGCCCAACCAATAAACAACAAGAGAGTAATTAAAAGTAATCAATGTGAAAATACGTAGATAATAGATAAAGTATAGAGAGGGAGGAAAACGGAGGCAATGAATTAGGAGGAGTTGATGGCTGGTTGTATATTAGCAATGTGCCAAACGAATGTAATAGATTTTAATTTAATTTACCTAAATGACACCTCCATTCCCAAAGAGAGCAAAATTGAACAAAAAAAAAAAATGTTATTGAAAGCTTTAAGGCGCCAATATTTGAATTGAATAGTGATTTAAGTGAATTATGGTTAGGAAACTATTATGGGCAGTTTTGGCTATTTATCACATGGATATAATGAATCAATGGCCAAACATGATGAAAAGATTTATTGTAGAGAGAAAAATAAATACAGACTACCACCAATTTTTTTAGAGTTTATTGGAAGAAGTTTTTTTTAAAAGAAATATTTGAAGTTTTCTGAATATATGACACTATGGGACAATTTAAATTGAAGAAAATTATTGGAGCCTGAGAGACTTTTTCGAATTAGAAAGTATAGAAAAAGTCTCAGTTGCTGAGACATTTTTCCGTATAGAAAAAGTCTCAGTTTTTGAGACATTTATCCATATAGAAAAAGTCTCAGTTTCGTATAGAAAAGTCTCATTTGCTAAGAAATTGTTAGTACAAAAATAGTCTCATTTACTGATAAATTTTTTCGCAAAGAAAAAGTTTCAGTTTCTGAGACTTTTTATCGTTTAAAAAAAGTATAAAGCCATAATCAGTTTAGAAGTGAGGTAGTGAAGTGGTGAGGTAGAGCCTTATGTGATTTTCAATAAGAGAAAAGGGTGTAGATAATTTTAAAATTTGTGTGTTCTTCATACGCATTGATTTCATCCATAAGACTAAAAAGTAGAGAGACGTAAACAAAATTCTGTACCTCGCTCTACTTTTTAGGCTTATATCAAAATTCAATGTGTACGAAGAACACAAAGCGTCAGATGCTGCGACATTTTTCTCTACAAAAAGTCTCAATTGCTGAGACATTTTTCCGATTAAAAAAGTTTCAGTTGCTGAGATATTTTTACATATAAAAAAATAAGATGTATTGCTTTCCCATAGTATTACAAATTTTGCTCTCTGTGTTGTGTTTTTCTACCAAATTGATTTTTATAAAATTTCGTCTTTTCCTATCCCAGGTAAAAATAAATCACATTCAATAATATCTGAAAAATAAAGGACACAGTTGTTACAAATTTGGTTGAAATTATCTAAAAGAGAGGCGACTGACTTATCATCGCCCAGATCAAACCACCGCAGCTAGGTACTTAAAATTTGTTACTTTGGTACTTTTTCACATTTTTTAGAAATATTGGCGCTAGACACTTAACATTTGGAATGTAGGATCCTCCGTCAGGAAAAAAATCGGAGGAAATATTTTTTGGAAGTGACAAGGGGTACTTGGTAATTTTTCTATCTCCAGAAATAATGGAAAGAAAACAAGTAAAAAAAGGTAGATTCGACTTTGCCGAATATATTGTACCCTACACAATGTTAAAAAAAGTTTATTTGCTAAACAAAAAAAAAAAAAAAATTGAAAAAAAAATCCGCCAAAAAATTTTTTTGGTGAACAAAAAAATTGGTAAATATTTTGTTTTTGTAAAAAAATATGTTTGTACTTGTTTAAATACAATCTGTTTACATATGTCAACCAGCAACTGAATTAAAGCATTTTGTATTTTTAGGTTATGTTGAATGTACATTTTCGTTCATAACTTTTGAACCGCCGAACTGATTTCGCTCAAATGCAATACCAAACTACTTAGGGCAAAAACAAGTAATTATGTTAAGCCTTAGTCATATATGTTTAATACTTTGGCCGTGATCACCATTTCCTCAGACGGACAGACAGACGGACATCGCTAGAATGTCTTAAAATCGATCACTGATCAATAATATATATGGGGCATTCCATGTGAAATCGGACACTTTGAAAAACTTTTTTTTTAGATTTTCCCAATTTGTTTACAGTTTTTAGTACCCTTCGAAAACTCCTTCGTGGTAAATTTTCAGATTTTTTTGATGACCCGTTCAAAAGATATCGAATTTTTAAAAATTGGTAGTTTGTTCCTTTACTCAAACTTCTTTTAATCATAACTTCTTCAATAATGCTCCAAATTTCAATTTTTTTTTTTCAAAATTTTTGTTTTTTTACGTACTTTCTAAAAAAAAATCCCAAAAAATTCTTAAAAGCGCTCTAGTATGCCATTTTTAAGTTTGTTCCAAAGAAATGTTAAGACGTAAAAATTAATGGGGGTCGGTCTTTTAAAGGACCCCTCTATGACGCACCATTGGAGCAGTAGAAATGATTTTAAGATTGGAAAATTACAATAAAATTTTTTCAAAAAATTTAAAAAAATAGTAATAATCGTTATCCCACGATCTTCCTGGGCAAAAAATTTGTAGAATTGATAAAAGTTTTACACAAAAAAATTTCAAAAAAATCGAAGAGTACAAACATTTTCAAAAATGAGATTTAAATTTTAAAACTTAAAAATCGCATACTAGAGCGCTTTTAAAAATTTTTTGGGATTTTTTTAGAAAGTACGTAAAAAACAAAAATTTTGAAAAAAAAAATTGAAATTTGGAGCATTATTGAAGAAGTTATGATTAAAAGAAGTTTGAGTAAAGGAACAAACTACCAATTTTTAAAAATTCGATATCTTTTGAACGGGTCATCAAAAAAATCTGAAAATTTACCGCGAATGAGTTTTCGAAGGGTACTAAAAACTGTAAACAAATTGGGAAAATCTAAAAAAAAAGTTTTTCAAAGTGTCCGATTTCACATGGAATGCCCCATATACATTATGGGGTCCTAGACCGATATTTCGATGAGTTACAAACGGAATGACTTATATATACCCTCTATCACTAAGTGGAGGGTATAAAAAGAAACTTGAAATGCTGCATGTAGGAACATCCAACAAAAAATACTGACAAAAGTACTGTTTAGAATGCTAAGAGGGTAAAAAATTGTACTGGGGTACTTCTTTAATCTTTTGAAATAATTTTTATACAAACTTATTTTTTCAAATGTAGGATCCTCCATCGGAATTAAACTTTCAGAAAAATACTTTAAGAAATTTCTAAATGGCTCTAAAAGTTGTACTTTGGTACTTTTGCAATTTTGTAAAATATTGGTCTTATAAACTTAAAATTTTAAATCTACGATCCCCCCCCCAAAAAAAAAACCATTTTGAAAAAAAATTATTCAAGGCAAACAGAGTATAGGGTAAAAGGGTAAAAATGGAACTTTTTTATAACTATTGAACTAAAACCCCAGAATTTAAAAACTAGACGTGTTGGATCCTACAGAAAAATTAACATCCAAGAGAAAGAATCGATTGCTGGTGGAGAGATGTGAATGCAATTTGATGCTGAGTGGTATTCAGTACACATTTTTTTTGGAACAAAATTTTTTTTTGTCAGACCAACATTTTTACTAAAAGTTTTGTTCATCGACTTTTTCTCAGAAACATTTTTTTTACAAATTTTATTTTTTTATCAAATATTTTATCAAATACATCTTTTTTAAAATCATATTTTTACATTGTGGATGATCCGAATTTTACTGTTTTGCTTATTTTAAAAAACAATTTGCTAATTTATTTTTTACCCGGGTTAGTTAAACATCCCGTTTTGTGTTGACATTTGCTGTGATATTTTCGTTTTAATTTTTCTTCCAGCCAACTAGTTCTTTATACCCTACACCACAGTGTGGTACAGGGTATAATGAGTTTGTGCTGATGTTTGTAACTACCCGAAATATTGGTCCTAGACCCACCTTTAAGTATACCGATCGACTCAGAATCACTTTTTGAGTCGATTTAGCGATGTCCGTCCGTCCGTCCGTCTGTCCGTCCGTCCGTCCGTCCGTCCGTCCGTCCGTCTGTCTGTCTGTCTGTCTGTCTGTCTGTCTGTCTGTCCATGTAAACGGTGTAAACACGATACAGGTCGCAATTTTTGATCAATTGACTTGAAATTTGAAACTTAAGTCTCTCTTGGCCCAAGGACGAAGCCTATTGAAATTGGAAAAAATCGGTCCATATTTAGACCTAGCCTCCATACAAAGGTCCTCTTTAGTTTGACTGTAATAACCGTATTATAGAAGGTATCGTTTTGAAATTTGGAAGGTAAACATGTTTTGTCTTCACAAATCATCATTCCGAATTTCAAAGAAATCGGACCAGTTCTTCTTGTAGCCCCCATACAAACCACCTTCCCGATTTTCGCATAAATGTCTCAAAAGTCATGAAAATAGAAAATGTTTAATTAAAAATTTGTTTGTGTATGTTAAACGCGTACTTAAATAACCTTATCAAACCTGATAATCATCGGACCAGTTTTGGACTCAGGCCCCTTGTGAAAATTTCGCCCGATATTCAGTTAAAGCGGTTTATTGTCAACAAATAGAAGCCTATTTCACTCAAATTTGATTTGTGAGTGTTTTTTACACTTATTAAAGATTTTACAACATATAGATCTAATCGGTCCATGAGATCCATTTTCCGGGAAACTCTGGTGTAGGGTATTATATGGTCGGTCTTGACCGACTATAACTTTCTTACTTGTTTTACTCTGATTTCCTTTTTGCGTAGTTATGCGAAAAAAAATATTGCATTTTTTTTCTTGCATCTGCTGTTGCTTCCTTGTCGTTGTTTCGTTGTAGCCCAAATTGTTATGTTTTTGGCTTATGCAATAATTTTCTGATGTCTTTTTTTCTTTATTTTTTGGTCGCTATTTTTATTTTAGGTTGTCAAACCACAAGACAGAAATTTCATTACACAATTTTCTTGTAAAACACTAAAGCGTCGTTTCATTACTCCCTTGTTGGGCTTTTTTTTGCTACTTTGATGTCCTTATAGGTTGTGGAAGGTTTAAGGATATGATTAGTTTGTTGGAAGGTTTGTTGCTATGTACCCTATAACCATAAAAAAAATACCCTATATCCATAAAGAAGCGGTACTTTTCGCGGTTGTCTAAAAAATAAACAACTAAATATGGTCACAAATCCACCATAATAAGTAAGACTTTTGTTTAATTTTTAAGATTTTTTTTTTAATTTTTATGTTTGAATTTAAAAAAATACCCAAACGTGCTAATAATCGATTTCTGATGCTGTTTTCTGAATCGGCCCTTAGTTGGGCGCCATTTGCTTTAAAAGGGCTGCTAAGAGTTATTTATCTCAATTTGTATATTTATCTGAAGTAAATAGTTTGAATTTGTATTAATCAATTAAAAAAAAAAATTGGGAAAACCGAAACTGCATTTTCCGAATTTTTAAGTTATTAAGAAATTTTTAGTTCAAAAGTCACACAAATTCGAGTTTGTTTGACTTTTTTACAATAACTTACTATATATAAAGGAAATTTTATAAATTTCTCGAACTACAGACCGAAAAATTACAATTAAATCTGAAAAATGAGTCGGCCCCTGGTTAGGCGCCATTTGCTTGAAAGGGCTGCTAAGAGTTTGAATTTATCATAATCGACTTAAAAAATTGTGAAAATCGAAACTGCGCTTTTCGAATTTTTCGATTATTTAGAAACTTCTAGTTCAAATGTAACACAAAATCGAGTTTGTTTGAATGTTTTATAATATCTCACTTAATATAAAGGAAATATTATAACCTTCTTCAACTACAGACCGAAAAATCACAATTAAATCAGAAAAATTAATCGGCCCCTGGTTGGGCGCCATTAGCTTGAAAGGGCTGCTAAGAGTTATTTATCTCAATTTGTATGTTTATCTGAAGCAAATTGTTTGAATTTATCATAATCGACTTAAAAAAAAATTGGGAAAATCGAAATTGTTCGGTTTGAATTTTTCGATTATTAAAAAACTTTTAGTTCAAATGTCACACAAATTCGAGTTTGTTTGAATTTTTTACAATATCTCACTTAAAATAAATGAAGTTTTTTAACCTGCTCGAACTACAGACCAAAAAATCACAATTAAATCTGAAAAATGAAACGGCCCCAGGTTGGACGCGATTTGAAGGGGCTGCTTAGAGATTGTTATCTTAATTTCTATATTTATCTGAAGCAAATAGTTTGAATTTATCATAATCGACTTAAAAAAAATTGGGAAAACTGAAACTGCATTTTTCGAACTGAGAAGCTTTAAGTTCAAAAGTCACACAAATTCGAGTTTGTTTGAATTTTCTATAATATCTCACTTAATATCTAGAAAATTGTATAACCTTCTCGAACTATAGACCGAAAAATCATAATTAAATCAGAAAAATGAGTCGGCCCCTGGTTGGACGCCATTTGCTTGAAAGGGCTGTTAAGAGTTTTTTACCACAATTTCTGTGTTTATCTGAAGCAAATAGTTTGATTATGTCTTAATCAACTTAAAAAAAAATTGGGAAAACTTAAACTGTGTTCCGAATTTTTAAGTTAATGAGAAACATTGAGTTCAAATGTCGCACAAATTCAAGTTTGTTTAAATTTTTTACAATATTTTACTTAATATAAAGAAAATTTAATAACATTATCGAACTTCAGACCGAAAAATCACGATTAAATCAGAAAAATGAATCGGCCCCTGGTTGGGCGCTATTTGCTTGAAAGGGCTGATAGAGTTTTTTTTATCACAATTTCTTTGTCTATCTGAAGCAAATAGTTGGAATTTGTCATAATCGACTTAAAAAAAATTGGGAAAACCGAAACTGCGTTTTCCGAATTTTTAAGTTATTAAGAAACTTTTAATTCAAAAGTCACACAAATTCGTATTTTTTTGAATTTTTTACAATATCTTACCTAATATAAAGGAAATTTTATAACCTTCTCGAACTACAGACCGAAAAATCATAATTAAATCAGAAAAATAAGTCAACCCCTGGTTGGGCGCCATTTGCTTGAAAGGGCTGCTAAGAGTTTTTTATCGCAATTTCTATGTTTATCTGAAGCAAATAGTTTGAATTTGTCATAATCGACTTAAAAAAAGGGAAAATCGAAATTGAGTTTTTTGAATTTTTCGATTATTGATAAACTTTTAGTTCAAATGTGACACAAAATCGAGTTTGTTTGAATTTTTTACAATATCCCACTTAATATAAAGGAAATTTTTTAGACTTCTCGAACTACAGACCTAAAAATCACAATTAAATCTGAAAAAAAGAATCGGCACCTGGTTGGGCGCCATTTGCTTGAAAGGGCTGCTAAAAGTTATTTTTCTCAATTTGTATGTTTATCTGAGGCAAATAAATTGAATTTGTCATAATCGACTCAAAAAAAATTGGGAAAACCGAAACTGCGTTTTCCAAATTTTTAAGTTTTTAAGAAACTTTTAATTCAAAAGTCACACAAATTCGAGTTTGTTTGAATTTTTTACAATACCTTACTTAATATAAAGGAAATTTTATAACCTTCTCGAACTACAGACCGAAAAATCACAAATAAATCAGAAAAATGAGTCGGCCCCTGGTTGGGCGCCATTTACTTAAAAGGGCAGCTAAGAGTTATTTATCTTAATTTGTATGTTTTTCTGAAACAAATAGTTTAATTTTGTCATAATCGACTTAAAAAAATGGAAAAATCGAAATTGCGCTTTTTGAATTTTTCGATTATTGAGAAACTTTTAGTTCAAATGTAACACAAAATCAAGTTTGTTTGAATTTTTTACATTATCTCACATAATATAAAGGACATTTTTTAGCCTTCTCGAACTACAGACCGAAAAATCACAATTACATCTGAAATTCCATTGTTTATCATAATTTTCACCATATTTCACAGTTATATATATATTGGCGCTCCAATGGGGGCCTTTTAGAGTTATCCTATAATCGATCTTGCCTGGCGATTATAAATTTCTTTAAAACTTCTCTTTTTCTGAAATGTTAAACATTTTAAAAATAAGACATGCATATAATCTAACTATCTAAGGACAACACAAAAAAAAGAAGCCGAAACTAATAGTTTCCCCAACCAATCTTTGTATAGTTTAACTTAAGTATTATTTCATAAAATTCACTATAAATTCATACCAAGTTTTTTTGTTGCTTTTTTGGTTTTGTTGCGCTTTTTTTCGCTTCAATATCTTTATAGAATTTTTTAATTTGTTGTCTTTACTTGATACTTTTGGCCAACATAAAATGGAGAACAAAAAAAAAAAATAAGAAGAAAAAACTAAAACCCAGAAGAAAAGCGTTTAATTGAAATTCTTGGCTTAAGAAATCTTGTTTTTTTTGTGTTGTGTATTAAAATATTGGAAAATTATGCTCTAAACCATTAATTATTATAAATTCTTGTGGTTTAGGGAGGAAAATTTTTACAAAAAACAAGAAAAAAATGAGGCAAAAAAACTATATCGAATTATAATTTTTAAAGAAAATCTTCTTGAAAACTCAACAAGCTGCAACAAGAAGAACATGAAATATAAAACCATCAATATCTTAGCAAAATACAACAAAATTTTACTTTAATTAAATTTTTGTAATTTGTTTTAAGTTGTTTTTTTGTTTTCCTTATAGTCAGATTTATGACTTAAAATATCATTTATTATAAAACGCAGTGATATATATTTTTTTCTTCTTGTATCCTTGACTTACTCAAAACAAATATTAGTCTACAAAAATTTCGTTAAAGGAATGACAAGAGCAAAAAAAAAGTTCAAGAAAAACGCATAAAAAAATAACAAAAACAAAAAAAAAAAAATAACAAAATAATATCCTTAACAAACAATCTAATTGATTAATATCCTGCAGTTGTTAGATTTGTGTTATATACAAATGACAGGGTTTCTTAAACTTGAGTAAAAATTTTAGAAGAAAAGAAATCTTTTAGATTTTAATTTTATTTATTCAGTGTTTTTCATTTATTTTGATTTATTATTGGAGTTAAAATCATAGATGGCGCTATTTCTAGCTATATAATATGAGAAGATTTGATATTATTTGCTCCTTAAGGTATACTATAAAAAATTACATAAAAATAGAAAGAGCCGTAGATGTTTAACACTAATGTTAGGTTAGTTTAGAGGTTGAGGAGTTAACGACTCCTCACACAGAGCGGATGTTCCATAGAGCGAATGTTCCACAATATTGCCACAATATTCGAAAAGGTTAAATACCATAATGATACAAAATTGAACTTTCCGAATCGAAATGAAATGAACCCAAAAGCAAATGAATGTTGAAATTTCACATAAAAAACAATTGAGGCTTTTTTTAGTTCAACTTAAAATTTTTTTTACACGCATTTTTAAAGCATTTTAAGTTTTAAAGCATTACAAGTTTTTGTGTACTAAACATGTCCTTCTTTAGGTGCCTCTGGTGGTGCCCTTATGGGACATATGGGGTCCAGCGTCCAAAATTTAGCTAGAAATTACGTTAGCTATAACCAGTAATTTCGCTGCGATCGGTTCAGTACCTACTTAGGTTAGGTTGTAAGTGGCTGCTGATGTTTAACGTCAACTCGTAGACTCTAAGGTCCATTGTGATACCACGGGACTGTAATAGGTTTCCCTACTAGTGCCTGTCGTTAAACTAATTTGAGCTTCTTATAAATCTCCTTAAATATTGAATTTTGACATCGGACAAATCAGAAAGATCGTGCAGCTCCCTAGATCCCAGTGAAGCTAGTCTCTGACCAGAAAGTTCCGAGCAATGGCAGGTGAGGTGTTCGATAGTTTTCAATTCCTCTTCATCCATTCAACTCCGGCAAAAGTCATTCGACGGCACATTTAACCGCTTCTCGTACTTCCTTATAAGACAGTGTCCATTAACTATAGCAACCACCGTCGAAATATCACACACAAAAAAAAAAACCATGTCAAATTACTAGAAAAAGTCTAGTAATCCCATTTTACCAATATTTGTCAGTTTTCCTTGTTTTTTTAACAAATTATTTTCGATCGAAATGTATATTTTTTTTTGTAATTTTACAGTTTTTCTTGTTATTTTACAAATTTCAACGATTTGTTACAAAATAAATCAAGTAAATTTACGAAAATTTCTTGTAAGTTTTATTTCGCCAAAAAAGTAGTAAATTTATTGGTAAAAATCTTGTAAAATTACAAAAAAACTCGTAATTTTTATAGGAATTCTAGTAAAATAGGAGGTAGCAAAAAATTTAGTAAAGTCACGGAACCTCCTTGGTAGTGTTATCGCGTCAAAAAATGGTAAATTTAAATTTTTTTTTTGGTAAAAAGCTTGTAAAATTACAAAATTATTGGTAAAAAGCTTGTAAAATAACAAGGAATTCTTTTCAAACAGCAAAAAAAAAAAAAAATTACAAACTTTTCTTGTAATTTTACAAGGTTTTTTTTGTAGTGTAGAGGCATACCAACACATAACAATTCTGTTGAAACCAGTAAGGTAGTTCCCAGTCTTGCAAGCTCATCGGCTTTGCAATTCCCTGGAATGTCTCTGTGCCCTGAGATCCATATGAGTCGTATGTCAAACTGCTTGGCCATCTCATTTAAAGACGTGCGGTAGTTTAGGTCAGATCTTGTTTTCAGAAACATTGGCTCCAGGGACTTGACCGCGGCTTGACAGTCAGAATAAATATTGACTGCAGTTGTAGACAATACATTACAGCTCGATTACAGCTTTTCCTTTTTTGCCAGCATCTCTGTCTGGTAAGCACTGCAATGATCTTCAAGTCAGGCTCAACCCAAGCTCCTCCGAATAGACTTCAAAGCCTACTTGTTCGGGCAGCCTCTATCCATCAGTGCAAAAATTTATGGAGGCTCCACTACCCGGAATTCCCTTCATCCAAGACTCCCTGGGTGGTATCATAGTGGTAAAGTGGCGCTCAAAAAGGTTCATAGAGGGAGCACAGTCCACATTTTGTGGTATTGTTATCTTCTTCAGAATCGCGTTATGGCCACAATCGCTGCTTCTCCATTGGAGTGTGCTATTAAGTCGAATTACCGACGTGGAAGAATACTACTTACCCAATATGGTATCAGGTGAATGAGAATTTGTTATGCAACCGTGGGTGCAGTATGAATAGCACCAGTGATGCACATCGACGTCATTCTCTGTACCATCGTGATAAAGACACAGTTCCCTTTTGTCTCTAAAGCAGGCCACCAGACAATGACGCACCACCGCTGTATAAATCCAATGAACGACATTAGGGCTAAAGCCCCATCGTTTTCCAATGGCCCTTTTACAGGAATATAAAGCACTCGTTGCTTTTCTCACCCGTTCCCCAATATTACACGAAATTTAACTTCCGATCTAGAAATACTCCAAGAAACTTGGCTCCATCTGAGAAGTTGATCTCAGTGCCGTCCAGAGAAATAAGATCAAAAGCTGGAATCTTATTTTTCCTTGTAAACAAGACAAGCTCTGCTTTACTTGGATTAACTCCCAGACCACAGCCTCTTGCTTATTTAAACAGAGAATTTTTTAGAGAATTCTGAAGAATGTAGTATCTACTTACTGAATAGCCAAATTATTGAAAATAAACCACTGTGCATCGTTGCGTATGAATCATGAGATGGGCAAAGGGTAAATACCCGGTAAAATAGGTAAATTGGGTAGAAATTGGTATATATCCGTGTATTTTACAAAAAGGTGGGTAAACTATGTTGTAGAAAATTTGGTGAACAAAAACATTTTGCTGCAAAATTTAATGAATTTAATACTAAAAAATTGTACTTTCTTAGAAAAAATAGTTCTTTTTTAGAAAAAATAGTGCTCTATTAGGAAAAATAGAAAAAAGTACTTTTTTTTAGAGAGAAAGTGTTTTTAGAAAAAGTAACGCTTTTTTGTAAAATATTTCTATTTTAGAAAAGTACTAACTATCTCACCTTTAAGGCAAAAACGTACTTTTTCTGGAAAAAAGTACTTATTTAGAAAAATGGTACTTTTTTTTCCTAAAAAGTGTTATTTAAGAAAATATAGTACTTTTTTTTTTAAAAAATAAAGTAATTTTTAGAAAAAAATTTACTTTTTAGACAAAAAAGTAAATTTACTTTTTAGACAAAAAGTACTTTGTTTTAAAAAAAGTGTCTTTTTATAAAAAAAAAAATAATTTTTGCTATAAAAAGGTACATTTTCTAAAAAAGTACTTTTTTCTAAAAACATACCCTTTTTTTCTAAAAAAAGGCAATTTTTTCTAAAAAAAAGTGGTACTTTTTAAAAAAAGGTACTTTTTCTTAAAAAAAATATTTTAATACTACTTTTTCTAAAAAAGTACTTAAATACTCAATATTGCTTTGTTTTTCAATTATTTGGAATTATTAAGTATATTTGCCAAAATCTTCCTAAATGTGTGCTTTAAAAAATTATGCAAAGCCCGAGTAAAAATTTTTATATGATGCAAACATATAATTTTCTAAAACAAAAAAACTGTGTGGGTACGCTTCGAACCAGATAGGTGATATACATAACCCTAACAAGGAAATGTTTAGGAACATTTTAAAAGTTTCTTATACTGTGCTTAAAAAAATTAGAACATTTTTGGTTAATTGGAAACATTTAATTGGAAACATTTATATATGGAACAGAATAAGCTATATCAAATTTTATATTAAATTATACAGAAAAACAAATTTTGTATTGGCCCTAATATTATTTCATATATTTATATCAACCGTATACCTTTTGATCCGAATCATGATTAAATTATATATTACAACATATAACTGCATTTAAAAAAATTAGAAAATACCTCACGGGATGTATAATCATATATGATTTATTATGTTTGTATCAAGTTATATATTGTTATATATGTTTATTTTTACTCGGGAGTGTAAAAAACGAAAAATTTGAATTTTGACAAGTAAAAAAGTTAAATTCGGCCTTGCCGAATGTAGTGATACCCTCCACAATTTCAAAAAGATTACTGCAAACAACTTTATTTAAAAGGAAATTACTTTTGAAAAAAAAAAATTTGAAAAAAAAATTTCCGCAAAAAAAATTTTGGTAAAAAAAAAATCCGCGATTTTTTTCTTTTTTTGTCAAAAAATATGTTCGTACTTGTTTAAATACCATTTGGTGTTCAATTATGTTAACATATGTCAACCAGAAGCCGAATTAAAGCATTTTGTATTTTTAGGTTATGTTGAATGTATTGAAATTTTTGAGGTGTGCTTACATTTTCGTTTATAACTTTTGAACCGCTGAACCGATATCGCTCAAATGCAATACCAAACTTCTCGGGAGAACTTCCAATATATATGTTAAGTTTCAGTCATCTCTGTGCAATATTTTGTCCGCGAGAGCATTTTCCACAGACAGACGGACAGACGGACAGACGGACATCGCTAGAATGTCTTTAAATCGATCGGGGATCATGAATATATATACTTTATGGGGTCCTAGACCGATATTTCGATGAGTTACAAACGGAATGACAAACTTATATATACCCTCTATCACTAAGTGGAGGGTATAAAAATACGTTCCCTTGGTTTAGGTTCTAAGGGTTACCATTCTAAGGGTTAGCATAGTACTTTTTTAAGTTATTTTTATATTTTCAAAAACAATAGTTAAAGAAACTTGAAGTTTAGAAAAGATTCTGGAAAAAAATCTTTTTTGGAAAATAATCCTAGGAATTTTCTATTGCCAAATTTAAAAATAAATATAAAAATTTATTTAATCTTTAGTCAATTTATTAAACAAAAATCATAAATGTTATTGTTTTGCTGGGATTTAATTTTCGGATCATATATTTACAAAATGCCTAAAATCATGCTAAAAAAAAAAAAAAAAATTAAAAAAAAGAAACTGAATCGCACTACAGTTCTCTTTAATTGTTCAAGTTTCATTACTTGGGAATCTCTGGTGTATATAATTCTATTTGTGGTTTGTATTTATTTCAGTTTTTGTTTCTCATTTCCTTTTTCATATTTTTTTTTTGCATTTTCATGCTGAATTCTTTAATTTTTTCTTACGATTTTTTTTTTCTTTTTGTGTAATTGAAATAAGCAACACAAAAAGTAGTGATCAACGGTGGGCAATTGTGGCTACCAGAGCCACATGTGGTACCTTTTGAAATAATATTGAAAATCTAAATGATTTTTGGTTTTGATTATTTTGGAATAAATATTTATAAAATTATAGCTGTGATATTAATTAACTTAAGATATTTAGATTTAGCACAGGGATGGAAATTATCACAGAGATGGGAATGTTGTAACAAATGTACTTTTTTTATACTTTTTAATGTAAAAAAGTTCTGAGAATTAAAAAAATCTTTGGGAAAAAAATGCGCCGAGAAATTTTCTATTATTTCCGTGTCTTAAAATTTAGTTTTAGTTTTAGTTTTTTTTTTTAATATTTTGTTAAGAATATTTATAAACCCCTAAAATGACTTTAGGTTTGCCCACCTCTGGTTTAAGATTTTTTAATACAGAAAACACTTAAGGTGTGGTGTTTGGTTTTATCAATGACATGATTAATTACAGTTTTAATTATATAAAACAAATAGCAAAACGTTATTTTATTATTTGTGTAATTAGAAAAACGTTAAAAAAAGGCAACAGACACACCAAAAGAGGTTGGGTGCTACACTGAAAAAAAAAAACTATACTGAAATTAAATAAACACTGTTATTAATTTAAGTACACAATTTTTTTATAATTTACTTCAACTTAACTTAATATAAGGTGGTTTTACTTAAAACAAAGAAAATAAACTTGAAGATAGTACATGCAAATACTTAAAAAAGCACAAAAGTTTTCCTTAATTTGTTTTTTTAAATTAAGTTAAATATTCTTTACATTAATGGCGAATTGATTGCATTTAAGAAAAAAAGGGTTTATTAAAAAATTTTGTTTTACTTAAAAGAAAAAAAATTAAATTGTGTGCAAAAAAAATAAATAAGTACGTAACTTACCCTAAAATAGTATAGACATTTTTAAGACATTGAATCAAATTAGTACTAATCTTTAATTCCAAAACGCTTTTTCTTTAATTTAATCAATTTTTGTTTTAAGTTAAGAAAAAAGTAACCTTTATTTTATTGATTTCATTGACTTTATTTGAATCCATATCTTCATCAGTTTAAGAAAGAATTGACTTAAGTTAAGAAAAAAATACTTGAGGTATTTTTGGGACCCCACTGGGGGCCCCATCTAAAGACCCCATGAGACCCTAACTTTAAATCCAAATTTCGATTTTCGCGGAATTTTCAAATGCCTATAACTCTGCAAATACTGCAGATACGAAAAAAATTCTAAAGGCATTTTTGTAGTCCTTAACTTGTAGAATATGACCGCCGAAGACCCGAAATCTCTCCGAGTTATAGTTTTCGAGTTATTTCATGATCAAATTTCTCAAGACCCCATTCCCAGATCTCGAAAACTAAGCCAGATAGAGCGATTCTGACCAAAATTTTGGATCAAAATCAATAGTGACCCTATAATAGTGTACGCACATACTCATGGGCGGACCCCATAAATTGGGGGCCCGTAGGGTCCTCACATTGGGACTCCATAGGGTCCACAGAATCCGTAAGTTTAAGGAAATTTTTACTTATTTTAAAAAAATATTTTTCCTCTGGATAAAAACAATTAAATTAAAGTACAATTTTACTTACTTTTAAGATATATTTAAGTAAATGCATTACTATGTTTTAGGAAAAAATATACTTGGAAGAAGAATTAAAATCTTTGGAGCCCTCGCATACCCTTCTTTTTTTAAATTAAGTTCAACATGCTTTAAAAATGGTAAAAAATTTTTTCAGTGTATAAAAAAAGAAATAAGAGAAAAGAAGTGTACTTACGGCTGAGCAGGCGAAAAGAGAGGACGTTATATTAAGATAAGTGGTAGAAGACACAGATTTTTTTGGAGTCATATTTTGTTTGCCTATTGGGAAAATCGGTTAAAAGACTAGAAAGGCTTTAAAGGGGGTTTTTCAAATTAAAATTTTGAACCACATCCTTAAGATATGCAACAAAAACATTCAAATAGGCAACCAAACAAAAATCCCGTTAAAGGTGTGTTTACATTATACTACTAAATTCCAATTTATTATTTTTTAAATAATTTGTAAAAAAGCTTTTTTTTAAAGCATGTATTTAGTCAGATACAAAAAATCATACATTGTTCTTTAAAAATCCTTAAACTTTTTTCTTTTTTAGAAATCAAAAGAAAATTGATTTCCTATACCACTGAGTCGAATGATTTTCGATATTTTTAGAAACAATTCTAAATACGTCAAAATAATAGGAAATATAACATTTCCCTTTAATCCTAAAAGTAGGCACTTCTTTTTTACAAATCATAAAAAAAAAATTATTTAGTGTTATCGACAACTGGCCCTTTTTAGAAATATAAAATTTTAATTTTTAAGCTAAGCTAAAAAAAAAATTAGGGGTCTCAAAAAACTAAAAAAATCTCAATTTTGTACTTGTGTTATCTCAAATTTAAGATTTTTTCTCTATATTTAAAGTTAAATTGTCTTTAAATTTTAAAAATACCTTTTTAAAACCATAATCACGTTTATTAATACACATGTTAAACATATAAAATTACAGAAAATAAAAATCTTTAAAAAAGTTTTATTTGAAAAATTCTTAAACTTTTTAATGAGTTTAACCGCTTGAGGACAATTTGACAATCAAACATGCGTTTGTAATATGAGGTTTTTTGTTGTTAAAGTACATTCACATAAATTCTTTTAAGATTTTTTTTGTCTTGTTTTAACAAAATTTTATCTTTTCATGTTTGTAGACTCGTTTGGTTTTTATTTTTTTGTTCGTTTTTTTGCAGCGCCAAATTATTATTTGTAAAGATACCAACGCATAAAAAAATCCTTGAACTTCTCGTACTTTGTAGTTAATTTCATGTTATGCTTTTAAGGATTGAAATTTTTTACACATACGTAAATGTAATTTAATATGTGAATGTGTTGGAAGAAACAACAGCAAATAACAGCTCATAAAATAAAAAAGAAAAGTTAAATACGAATTGAGTGAATTTAGAAATACCCTAAAATTTTTGAGTGGTAATGGATTTGAGTGAAAAATTATTTTTGGAGGGATGCCAAGTTGTATTTTAAGTAAAAAATTTCTTTTTTGATAAAAAAAGATGAAATTAAAACGAATGAAAAAAGTTTTGAGTGCAAAAAAAAATTTGAGTAAATTATTTTTACTAAGAATTTTTTTATGTTAAGAAATTTTCTTGAAGTGACAAAATCCCTATTATTTTTAAACAAAAACTTTATTTGGATGTGAATTTTTTTTTGAGTGTTATTCAAATGCTTGAAGCCTAAAAAAATTTTTTGAACGTAATACTTTCTGAGTGTAATATTTTTTATTTAAAACAGTTTTTAGAAAAAACAGGTAAAAACTTTTTTAAATGATTTTTTTTTTAATTTTTCCTAAAATTTCTTCTATAATATTTTTAGTGAAACGTTTTATTTTGAGTAAAAACTTTTTTTTGAATCAAAAATGTTTTTAAGCCACAAAATCTCTACTATTTTTACGAGAACCATCTTGAGTTTAACATTTTTTGTGTAACAAAAGCACTAACAATAAGTATTTTTATACCCTCCACTCCAGTGATAGAGGGTATATAAGTTTGTCATTCCACTTGTAACTCATCGAAATATCGGTCTGGGACCCCATAAAGTATATATGTATATTATTGATCAGTGATCGTTTCTTAGACATTCTAGCGATGTCCTTCTGTCTGTCCTGTCCGTCTGTGGAAATGGTGATCACGGCCAAATTATTAAACATATAGGACTGAGACTTAGCAAATTTATATACTAAAATGTAAGAAAATCTCGAAAGTTTTGGTATATTCTACATAACCTAAAATACAAAATGCTTTAAATTGGCTGCTGGTTGGCATATATGAACAGAATTGGACACAGAATGGAATTTTTACAAGTACAAACCAATTTTTTTACAAAAAACAAAATTTCGTGGATTTTTTTCTTCAAAAAATTTGTATACCCTCCAACTGCAGTATGGGGGTATACTCACTTTGTCATTCCATGTGTAACGCATCAAAATATCGATTCTAAGACATTCTAGCGATGTCCGTCTGTCCTAAACTCCCAACATTTGTCACGAATATGTCTTATGTTCCTAGTCAGGTTAAGTTCGTAAATGAGCAAATTCGGACGAGGGTGAAAAAAGTTCCCCCTTAAAGCACTAAACCAACTTCTGAAAAATATCACTTTTTTACATGATTTTTTGTGTTTTTGTTTAACAAATGCAACATTTTTATGTTACAAGAAGTTCAAAGTCCTGCATTTGGACCCTTAGAACTAGAAAATGTCGTTTTTTGGGTCCGCCCCTTTCTATGGGCGTGGATTTTTTTTTTTTTTTAAATTATGATAAACTTGCATTTCTTTAGTGCAAAAAGCATAATAATGAATTTTTAAACACATATTGTGGGGAGGAAATCCCCCCCCCCTAATTGTCCCTACCGAACACCCCAAAAAAATAAAACGCCCCTGTAATTTTTTTTTTGCAAGCTGGAAGGTATTAAATATTCGGCACAGCCGAAGTTAACACTCTTACTTGTTTTTTTTTTTTGCAAATAATCTATCAATAATTCGGCAAAGCCGAATTTAACTTTTTTCTCGTTTTTATGAAAAAAGATTTTTATGTTAAAAAAAAATATTATTAAAAAAACAGTTAAACTTGTGAGTGAAAAAAATTTTTTGAGTGTAATTTTTTTTTGAGTGTAAAATTATTTCTGAGTAAAAAAACACTATTTAGAACAGAGCTTCTCACAAACTTTTGCTTTGCGACCCCTTTTCAACATTTACAATTTTTGGCGACCCCCCAACATAAAAAAAAAACCTAAAGTAATGGAAAAATTAGAAACCAAATTCAGAAGCAGCATTTTAAGATTAATCGAAAACATGTGGTTAGATCCCAGACGCATACCAAAAATTTCAAGTAAAAAACTTGTAAAAAATAAAAATAAAACACAATTTTTGTGAACTTTGACCTCAATTTTCTCAAAAATTTGGCAACTACGGCATTTTATATCGAATCTTTTACTATCTTCATAGATTTTTTATTTCCGAAAAAAAAGAAAAACACCAGTTAAACCTGATCAGAAATGAAGAAATGTTTACCAAGAAAGCATTTAAAGTCCAATTTGCAGTAATGGTTGTCATTTTTTTAAAATTATGTACCAATGTTTGGTAGTGATTGAAATTTTATTCGATCACGATCCGTTATTCTGATCCAGATTTGGAATCAGCATTAAAAAGTGAATCGAAAAAAGGGTTCAGATCCCAGACGCATCCGAAAATTTCACAAACAAAGCTCTTTAAAATGCACAGGAATACGCTTTTGTTAACTTTGCCTTTGATTTTTTCAAAAACCTAACGTACTAAAAAAAAATTTTGAACCCAGATTCGGAATCAGCATTGAAAAGTTAATAGAAAACGAACTGTCAGATCCCAGACTCAGTCAAATTATAATTGTGTATAAGTGTTGGGCATTCCGCGAAATTAACAACTGCACAGTGCTTACGGAGGGACCTCAAGTGATGGAAAATATTTTTTTATTTAATAAAAGTATTTGTATTTTTTTTTAAACACAGCAATAAAAATAATGTGTTTTAAATTTACTAAAATTTAAGGTTTTAACAAATTTGTTTGCGACCCCCTGAAACTCTTCCGCGATCCCCTAGGGGGTCTCGACCCACCGTTTGAGAACAATTGATTTAGAATGTTATAAATAAAATCTAAAAAAATTTTAAAAATTTAAGATGCCCATTTTCACTCTTAACTTTTTAACCACCCGACTGCGCCAGTCACAAATATATGTGCCACTATGCTTAAAATAATCTTTCAAAAGTTTGCGTGTTTTCAGCAGACAGAAAGTAGGACGGAACAATATCCAAAACATCTAAAAATTTCATATGCCCTTAAATTTTCAATCTTTTAACTTGTTAACCACCCGACTGCGCCAGTGACAAATATATGTTCAAAGCATCAGTGTTCTCAAACGCGACTTTCAAAAGTTTGCGTGTTTTCAGTAGACAAACAGTGGGACGAGCACAGTAAAATCGTCTTAAAATTAATCGGGGATCATGAATGTATGTGTTTTTATTCGGTCCTAGGCCATTACATTAAGGTGTTACCGTGGGACCGACAAACTTATATTACCCTCTACTTTAAAGTGCAGGGTATACAAAAAGTTTGAAATAAAAAGTTTTTCACGCCTTTTAAAAAAATAATAATGGCTTGATGTTCCCTTGTTGCAACAAAGGATTCCAGTTTTTTACATGTCTATAAATTTTTAAAGATTTTTTTCGTGGAAAAATTTAAAATTAATAAATCGGGGAAAGGGAAAAATAAAATATATGAATAAATTTTTTTTATACGAAAAATGTTGCAGAATCTGAGAATATTTCTATATGAAAAGTTTCTCAGAATCTGAGAATATTTTATATGAAAAATGTCTCAAATTCTGAAATTATTTTTACATAAAAAATGTCTCAGAGTTTGATATTTTTTCTATATGAAAAATGTCTCAGAATCTGGACATTTTTCTTTATGAAAAATGTTTTAGAATCTGAAAATTTTTCTATATGAAAAATGTCTGAGAATCTGAGAGCTTTTCTACATGAAAAATGCCTCAGAATCTGAAAACTTTGCTACATGAAAAATGTCTCAGAATCTGAGAATTTTTCTATATGAAAAATGTTTCTGAAACTGAGAATTTTTCTATATAAAAAATGTCTCAGAATCTAAGAATTTTCCTAAATAAAAATTATTTCAGAATCTGAGAATTTTTCTATATGAAAAATGTGTCAGAAACTGAAAAATTTTCTATATGAAAAATGTCTCAGAATTTCAAATTTTTTCTATTCAACATTTTTTTAAATCTTCTGAAATTCCTGAATTTTCGTAGAATTACCAGATCTGAGATTTTTTTCTATTCAAAAAATTTTAGAATCTTCTAAAATTCCTGAATTTTCTATATTTCTATTAAATTAACCAATGACTCTTTAAGTTAAAAACTCATTGATGTGTATGGAAATTTTTAAACTTTTGAATACGTATGTATTTTTTCTGTATTTTTATCGAGTCCTATAAATTTGTATGGGTGTTTGTGGAAACTTTATGCCACCACAATTCATTGATAAACTGGGATATTGTGTTTGTAAAGAGACAAAAAAAAAATTGTATACAGAAAAAACTTTTGTTTGCTTAACAACAATGTGACATTTATGAAATTTTTTGTAAAAAAAAAATAAAAAAAATATATAAAAAAAGAAATAAGGAATATATGTTTGTCCATAAAAACAAAATTCCAATATATGGAAGAGATACAGAGTGTATTCTATTCATTGAACCAATCTGTTAACTGTAAAGCAATGAGCCATATAAAAGCCATACTGATGATGTATGTTTAAGGGTTAATAGGCGGGTATTTATATTCGGAAATATAAATTTTTGGAGAATTAAAAAAAAAAACAAGAAAAAAAGTTAAATTTGGCCTTGCCGAATGTAGTGATACCCTCCACAATTTCAAAAAGATTATTGAAAAAAACTTCATTTAAAAGAAAATTACTTAAAAAAAAAAAAAAATTTAAAAAAAAATTTCCGCGAAAAAAAATTTTTGTAAAAAAAAAAATCCGCGATTTTTTTCTTTTTTTGTCAAAAAATATGTTCGTACTTGTTTAAATACCATTTGGTGTTCAATTATGTTCACATATGTCAACCAGAATCCGAATTAAAGCATTTTGTATTTTTAGGTTATGTTGAACGTACTGCAATTTTTGAGGTGTGCTTACATTTTCGTTCATTACTTTTGAACCGCTGAACCGATATCGCTCAAGTGCAATACCAAACTTCTTGGGAGAACTTCCAATATATATGTTAAGATTCAGTCATCTCTGTGCAATATTTTGTCCGTGATAGCATTTTCCACAGACATACAGACGGACAGACGGACATCGCTAGAATGTCTTAAAATCGATCTGGCATCATGAATATATATACTTTATGGGGTCCCAAACCGATATTTCGATGAGTTACAAACGGAATGACAAACTTATATATACCCTCTATCACTAAGTGGAGGGTATAAAAAATACAGTAGGCGACAATACATTGGAAACTTTTTTATAGTAGATGAAATTTGTTAAAGACAAAGTTAACAATACTAAACGTTATTATTATCAAACGAGTATTTTTGTAGAATAATGCGTGTAGGTAATTTATCAAGCTTTAATTTAAGCTTGATAGCGTCCAGATTGAGTAAATACTAGATGTGCTACGAGGGTCGATCTGGAAAACGAAATTATTTATAGACATTTTTTAAAACATTTTTTAAAAATATGTCCAAGCCGATTTTTTCCAAGTTCAAGCATTAAAAATTTAAAAAAAGGCCCAGTAGTTCTTATTGTTTATTAATTTTAGAACATAAGTGTAAATCAATGAAACATTAAAATAATTTTAATTTTTCTTTGTTTACAAAAAATTGGTGGTCAAAAGAATTGGAGGTCAAAAAATGTGGATTTTTTCTACTGTACTTAAAAAATTTCACAATTTGTTTGGGTTGTTGGAAAAATTATTTGAGCACTGAACAGAAACTACTAAACCATTTTTTTAATTTTTAATGTTTGAACTTGGAAAAAAACGCCTCGGAAATGTTTTTAAAAAATGGTTTAAATAATTTAATTTTCCAGATCAACCCTCGTAGCACTTTTATTATTTACTCAATCTGGACGCTATTAAGCTTAAATTAAAGCTTGACGTCTGAAAGTAGAGATCAAATGGAGAAAAACTGCATTTACAGTTTTTCATTTCTTGATCCTGTTTCCTTTTAAAAGGACTTCAAAGTTTTAAAGGATACATTTTGTAAAACATTTTTGAAATATTTGTACTTGTCCTAGGATGACATTGGTGATGGCAATTAAAAGTGGAGGATCTTCCCTAATTTTTAAATTTTTTTTATATTGCCATATCGGGATAAAAGGATATGAATAAAGTCATTTGAAAACATTATCAAAATAATTTGTTGAACATTTTTAATGATATTGAAGGATACATTTTTGAAAGGACGTAAACCACCCCCGTTTTCCTGGTATGTAAAAATAATAAAAGAGGAAAATTACAATTAAAAAAAATATCTTGTAAAATTACAAGAAAAACTTGTAGTTTTTTATACCCTCCACTCTAGTGATAGAGGGTATATATAAGTTTGTCATTCCGTTTGTAACACCTCGAAATATTGGTCTAGGACCCCATAAAGTATATATATTCATGATCCTCGATCGATTTTAAGACGATCTAGCGATGTCCGTCCGTCCGTCCGTCCGTCCGTCTGTCCGTCTGTCTGTCTGTTGAAAACACGCTAACTTTTGAAAGACTTTACGGAGGCTCCTGAAGTTTGGCATATATGATGGGCATTTACCTGGTCAGGTCGGTATTGCAATCCAGCGAAATCGGTCCAGTGGTTCAAAAGTTATAAGCAAATGAGTGAATTTCGGCAAGGGTTTTTTTGGAATTTACGAGATAAAACACACGGTAACTTTCGAACGGCGAATCTGAAGGTGCTGAAGTGCGGCATATATATTTGTCGTTCTTCAGGTCCGGTTCGTTTTAAATTTCAGCCAAATCGGTCCAGTGGTTCAAAAGTTATTAGCAAAACCGTAAATTTCAGATTCGCCTCACCTTAAATTGACGTGTTGAAAACCCGTTAAACATGTTTTAAAAACATTGGTAAGTCACAAAAATATTTTACATCGCATTTTTGTCATTCAAAAATATTTTTACACTAAAAGAAAAAAAAAATACACTCGAAAAAAATTTTACACTCAAAAAAAATTTTACACTCAAAAAAAAAATTTTGTAAACTATTTTTTTTTTTTCAAAAATTAGTTAAAAAATTAGTTAGTTTACACTAAAAGAAAAAAGAAATACACTCGAAAAAAATTTAACACTCAAAAAAAAATTTACACTCAAAAAAAAATTTAGTGAATTATTTTTTTTTTTTTCAGAAATTAGTGTTAATTTTTCACTCTAGAAAATTTACTATAACTTGAAAAGGGCATTGTGGAGGGTATTCATAGATTCGGCCAAGTCGAATTTAATTTTTCTACTTGTTTTTGATTGCTACCTCCTATTTGACAAAAATTCCTAGTAATTTTACAAGCTTTTTACCAATAATTTTGTAATTTTACAAGGTTTTTATAAATTAAATTGAAAATTTACAAATTTTTTGACACAATAAAATTTACTAGATTTTTTACTACCTCCTATTTTACGAGAATTCCTAGTAATTTTAGAAGTTTTTTTACCAATAATTTTGTAATTTTACAAACTTTTTACCAATAAAATTGTAAATTTACAGTTTTTTTGGCGCAATTAAAATTACAAGGAATTGTCGTGAACTTACTATATTTTTTTTTGTAAAATTATCTTGAAAATTGGTAAAATTACAAAAAAAATTGTAAAATTACAAAAAAAAAAAATGTAAATTTCGATAAAAATTTTTTTTGTTAAAAAGCAAGGAAAATTGTCAAATATTGGTAAAATGGAATTACGAGACTTTTCCTAGTAATTTGACAAAGTTTTTTTTTGTGTGTAGGGGAGATCCTCCTCTTTCATTTGCTGTCCCTAGTGGGCATCCTAGGGCATGCACAAACATTCAAAAAAAATTTATAAAATTTAGTCCCCTAAAATTTTGAAGTTCTTTTAAAAAAAGACGGGATCACGAAAAGAAAAACTGTAAATGCAGTTTTACTACATTTAGTCTCTAGCTTCAAACGTATACTTCCAGTTCGTGATCAACGACTTTTTTTCATATTTCTCGGACGGTGTAATAATTCAAAATAAAAAAAAATTAAAAAAAAACTTTATTTTTTTTTTATAATTTAATCGCAAGTGAAGATGGACCAATAAATAATTGTAAAAATATCCTTAAACCAAAACTTAAATTAGGCAACGAAAATTATCCACCCTAATATATAGACATATTGTTTGTATATGTTTACTATATGCCATATCGAGGGCTTAGATTCAAAACCGTTTATCTTTAAAAACTTTATGTTTTTAACATATCCCATTTTACCAATATTTGTCAGTTTTCTTTGTTTTTTAACAAAAAAAATTTCGATCGAAATTTAAATTTTTTTGTAATTTTACATTTTTTTTTTGTAATTTTACAATTTTTTTTTTGTAATCTTACAATTTGTTTGTAATTTTACAATTTTTTTTGTAATTTTGCAAATTTCCAACTTTTTTTTTTGAAAACAAATCTAGTAAATTTACGAGAATTCCTTGTAAGTTTTATTGCGTCAAAAAAGTTTTAAATTTACAATTTTGTTGGTAAAAAGCTTGTAAAATTACAAAAAAGTTCGTGATTTTAACCAGGAATTCTCGTAAAATAGGAGGTAGCAAAAAATTTAGTAAAGTCACGAGACCTCCTTGTAAGTTTTATCGCATCAAAAAAATTGTAAATTTACAATTTTATTAGTAAAAAGCTTGTAAAATTACCAATTATTGGTAAAAAGCTTGTAAAATTACAAGAACTTACTTTACTTTACTTTCTCAGCTTTCCAGTCCAGGGTGGACCATTGCTTCTGTTACAAGCCTTCTCCAGCTATTTCTCTCCGTTGCTCTAAGTGTCCAGTTTGTTTCATTTAATATTCTTAAGTCATTCAGCACATCTGTCTTCCATCTCTTTCTAGGTCTTCCTCATTTACGAATACCATCCAGGGTTTGCATGTAAATTTTTTTGACTACCTTTTCTTCTGACATTCTATTAACGTGCCCCAACCAACGAATTCTCTGTGCCTTTATATACCTAATGATGCTTTGGTTTTCGTTCAGTTTATCTAACTCATCATTAAAACGTATTCAGTAATTTTCTTCATCGATTCTAATTGGGCCAAATATTTTTCTTAAAATTCTTCGTTCAAAACACAGGAGTTGGTTCACGTCGAATGTTTTCAAAGTCCATATTTCACATCCGTATGTGAGAACTGGTCTTATTACAGATCTGTATAAACTAACTTTTGCTGAACGGGATAGTAGTTTTGATTTAAAAAGTTTTAAAAAGTTAAAAAGTTTTAAAAATTACAAGAAATTCTTGTCAAATAGGAGGTAGCAAAAAAGAAAAGTTACAAGTTTTTCTTGTCATTTCAAAAGTGTTTTTTTGAGTGATTGTTCGCAGTTTTGTGGAATTTTTATTTTATTTATTTTTTTCTAAAAATCTTGATAACAATTTCTTAATTAAGAATTGAAATACTCTTCGGCTTATACGTGTCCTCTGTCTTGTAGGTAAAAGGAGAGGTTGTAAACATTGTGTTCGTTGTTTCAAAGATTAATCATTTTTAATATAAGCCCTCGATATTTAAGTTTGTTTTGTTAAAATTTTCATAGTTTTTTTTTTATTTGTTTTATCAAATTTTTAAATTCTCTATTTATGAGTGATCACGAATTCACATTTTTTTCTATTAAATTAATTCAAGTTTTTTTTATAGAAAATATATAAATATATTTTGTGATAGTATCAGTTGGTAAAACAAATTTTCTTAATTGAATTTAACTATTTTTTTTTGATAAAAAAAATAATATATTAATAGGGCACTATGGGCCACAGTTTAAAATAAAAAAAGTCGCAGATAGAAAAATTCTTAGATTCTGAGATATTAAATTATTTTTTTTTTAGAAAGATTAAAAAAATTTAAAGCAAACTTTTGTAAACGTATAGCGATGATCACCAATTTTTGTTATTTTTGCTCCTGCGCCTCTAGATAAGCCATTAAATGTAAGTACATACATATTTCGTTTAGAAAAAAGTCAATAAAAATGAATTTTAACGAATTTTTAGGGTTGATCTCTAATATCAGCTGTTTTCGCTCTAACCCCTCGAGTTATGGATTAAATTGCAAATAAAGTTTTTAAGAAAAAAAATTATAGAAAAATTAGTTTTTGTAAGTTTATAGGTATGATCACCAATTTCAGCTGTTTTCTTGATTGCACCTCTAGTTCTGCATTAAACTGCAGTTATACTTTTATTTAGAAACATTAATTTGAAAAAGGATTTTTGGAAATTTATACCGCTGATACCAAATTTCGGTTTTTTTCGTTCTAGCACCTATCAAAGACATAGAATGCAAGTACAATTTCTAAATTTAGGGGTGATCCCCCATTTTTACTAATTTCTCTTTAGCACCTATAATTAAGGATTAACAGTTGTTTTTTAGAAAAAAATAAAATTAAAATCGATTTTCTCCAATTTAAGTTTTTATCGCTCTAGCACCTCCAAAGAAGAATTTAATTGCAAGTAATGTTTTTAGAATTTTTTATATTAAAAGGTTTTTTTTTTTAAATATAAAAAATATAGCGCTGATCCTCAATTTTTGCGATAATCGTAAAGTTTTTATAGAACAATTTATGTAAAAATAGATTTTTTTTTAAGTTTGTGGGGATGATTTCCAATTTTTGCTATTTTCGCTATAGCACCTTTAGTTTTTTGTTTTGTAAAAATTATCAAAAATGGATTCATGGATATTTAGCGATATTCCCCAATTTTCGCTAAATTTGCTTTAGCAACTTTAGTTAAGGATTTAATTCAAATTACAGTTTTTAAGAAAAATTCATATAAAAATTATTTTATATATGAAAAAAAAAATGTATTTTTGAAAATTTCCCCAATGTCAGATATTTTTGGTCAAGCACCTCTAATAAAGGATTTACATTTTTTTATAAAAAATTCATATAAAAATGAATTTTTTGATATTTGTAGAGATCATCTCCAATTTCAGCTGTTTTTCGCTTTAGCAATTATGGATTTAATTGCAACTAAAGTTTATAGAAATATTTATATAAAAAGTACTTTTTGAAAATTTATACCGCTGATCCCCAATTTTAGCTATTTTCGTAAAGTTTTTTTTTAAAAAATTCATGCACAAATAATTTTTTTTGAGTTTAAAGGGATGATCCCCAATTATAGCTATTTTCGCTACAGCACATCTAATTAAAGTTTTTCGTCTTGAAAAAATTATCAAAAATGGATTCATGGATATTTATCGATAATCCCCAATTTTCGCTAAATTTACTTTAGCACCTCTACTTAAGGATTTAATTGAAATTACAGTTTTTAAAAAAATACATTGAAAAAAGTTTTTTTTTCTGATTTTTTTTGCTTACGCACCGTAAAAAATAAATTTTTGGAAATTTTTCTATGGTTGGATGATAACCAACTTCAGATATTTTTTTTAGATTCTGAGGTTGGAAAAAATCATGTAAAAATAAATTTTTAAATTTTTTTTAATAATTTCAGGTATTATCGATCCAGCACCTCTAGTAAAGGATTTACAATATTTTTTTAACAAAAATTTATTTAAAAATGGATCTTTCAAGCTATCATTCCCAATTTCAGATATTTTCGCTCCAGCACCTCTAGTTAAGGGTTTAATTGCAATTAAAGTTTTTAAGAAAAATTCATATAATTTTTTTTTTTAAATTTATTCCGCTGATCCCAAATTTAAGCTTTTTTTGCTCACGCACCATAAAAAAATAATTTTTAGAAATTTATAAGGATGATCACCAATTTTAGATATTTTTTTTAGATTTTACTAATTTTAGATATTTTTTTTAGATTCTGAGATTTGAAAATTAAAAAAAAAATAAAAATTATTTTTGGAAATTTTGAGCGATGCTTACCAATTTTAGTTTTTTTCTCTCTAGCACCTCTAGTAAATTTTACAATCATTTTACAGGTTTTTTTTTTTTAAATTCATATAAAATGGATTTTTGTAGATGATTGCTGTAATCCCCAATTTCATCTATTTTCGCTTCAACACCTTTAGCTAAGAATTTATTTTGAATTAAAGTTTTTAGATATATTTACATAAAAAGATTTTATGAAATTCATACCGATGAAACTCAATTTCAGCTGTTTTAGTAAATGTTTTTTTTTTTGTGGAAAAATTCATGTTAAAATGGATTTTTTTAATTTATAGAAATGATTGGAAAAATTCATGTAAAAATTAATTTTGAAATTTGTTTCCCAATTTCGATCTAGCACCTCTAGTAAAGGATTTACAATATTTAAAAAAAAAATTATATAAAAAATAATTTTTAGGGAATTACAGCGATAGTCCCCAATTTAAGCTGGTTAAGGGTTTTCTAGTTAATGGTTAATCACCAAATTTCTTCTTTTATTTTCGCTCCACCACCTCTAGTTTAGCATTTAATTGTTGTAATTAAAGTTTTTAAGAAAAATTCATATAAAAAAGATTTTGTTTTTGGAAAATTTATGCCGCTGATCCCTAATTTTAGCTTTTTTTGCTTACGCACCATAAAAAAGACATTTTTAGAAATTTATAAGGATGATCACCAATTTTAGATATTTTTTTAGATTTTACTAATTTCAGATATTTTTATAGATTCTGATATTTGAAAATTCAAAAGAAATAAATACCCAAGTAGAAATTCATGACGGTTATAAAAAAAAAGCGTTTTTAAAGCACTCCAAAGTAGAAACTCATGACGGTAATAAAAAAATAGCATTTTTAAAGCACTTCCAAGTATAAATTCATGACGGTAAAAAAAAAGTCATGACTTATCAAAAATAAAGCATTTTTAAAGCATTATTTCATAACGCTTTATGAACGTTTTGAAAAAGCTTTTTGAGATTACTTTTTCGCCAAATTTATGTTGGTTTAGGAATACAATTTTTTACAACATTTTTTTACACTACTTTTTAAATATGGTTTACGATGACCAAAAAGCCGACATTAAAAGCGAATTAACTCTAGACGACCCCATAACAGATTTAGTTAAGTTTGAGGAGTTTGACAACAAGGTTAAAACTGATCAGCAATTTTGCAATTCACTGGTATGTATTTTTCTATATTTACATTTGAATCAAAATTACTAATTTTTATTTTGTTATTCAGCGTGACCTGATGCGGTTAAAATGTAGGCCGACTCATTATATGAGGCATACATGGGACTATTTAAATAAATGGACGAATTAATTGACGATTTCATTGGCATTATATTGAAACTAATGCCAATGAAATTTTTAGCATTGTTTCAATCAATGACAATGCCCGTTAAGGAATTAGTAGCATTAGTAATGCCAATTATGAAAAATTTCATTGGCATTAATAAATGTCTTAATGAAAACAAAGCATTACGAGGGCCTATATTCAAAACCCTCTATCTTAAAAAACACAACTTTTCAGGAGAGTCAAAAAACTGTTTATTTCGCGTATTATTAGAGTAATTTAAATTCGATATTCTACAATATTTTTTTAAATCAACTACTGAATCTCACATATGATTCGTTTTCAAAATTTTGCACTATTGGGGGTTTTAGGGGATAGATAGAGGATTTTGTTTCTTAAAAATATTAAGTACATGAATGAAAATGATCAGATAGAGGGTTTTGCATTTTAATAAAAATGAATTATTATGATTTCATTTACGACATCGGTAAATTTTTAACGTGATTTATTAATAATAACGGCTTATAAAGAATTCCGAAATCGCGGTTTTGGTCCACAGCTGCTTATTTTTGAGACAAAAAATATTTTTTTACCGAATTCATCTTAAAAGATGACAAACTGTTGAGTATGTTATGTAAAAAATAGTAAAAAATTAAAAACGCGATTTTGGTCCACAGATGCTGATCAGCATCGCTATTTTTAAGATTAAAATTTTTGTTTCATAATGTACACAAGACATCCAAATTTCGAGCGATATTTTTCAAAAAAGTCAAACAAGAATTTTGAAAAAAAATTTGCATCACTGGACCAAAATCTTGATTCTGGAATTTTGTTGGCAAATTCATGTTCAGCATGCAAAAATTAGTATTAAAACATGTAATGCATGATGAAATTATTTAAAAAAAATATTTATAAATTAATTGTTGGAAAAGATAGAGGGTTTTGCATTCAGAATAATTAATTGTGTAAGAGATAGAGAAAACCAAAAATGCAAATAAAATAGCAAAAAAAAAATATTTTTGTTCTGAATTTTAAACCATAAATGAGGGCCGTTTTACTGAATATTTTGCCATCAAAAAGTCATTTTCGTGAAAATGGAAGATAGAGGGTTTTGAATATAGGCCCTCGATTAGCAATATTAAAAGTCGTATTTCCGTCAACCAGTTGTGAAAATTTTTTTTTGGTTAAAACTTAAAATGGCTATAGGTCTGTTTGTTTACCCAAATTTCGTACTTTTTTTACTACAACTGGAAAGTTTTGTTTACTTTTTGTATTACAAATTTCCAGCTTTATTAAAAGTAGTAAAAATGAGATGATTGTAGTTAGGTAAACGAACAGGCATAATATCTCGAAAACTAAGTTAGATAGAGCAAAATGGAGGGCATTTTTGGTTCTTAGAATCTCCATAGTTTCGCCGGTCCTCTTCACATGTGTGGATTAGTTCAAACTAATGCCAATGAAAATTCAATGCCAATTAAAAATTCCCATGTATGATATAAGGCCATTGGAAGTATCCTTTCCGTTATAATGTCCCCAGGTTTACAGCAAATGTTTAGCGGCGTTGGAAAACCGACTAAAGGAGTTTCAAAAAAAATTTTTAGCACCATTATGCTGGCCAACAACTATATATCTTTGACCAAAACATGTATGTGTTTTTCACAAAACAATTTTAGGTATCAACCTAATTTCGCCCCTTCGCGTTATATTTTTAAAGTAAAATTTATGTTAATAGAAACTTTTCAATTTTTTTGTTGATATTTGTGAAGTTTGCCTTACCGCGAAAGCATCAAATTAAGCAAATTTCTAGATCTTTTTTTAAAAGATTTAAAAAAAAAAACACATCGCAGTTTTCGTCAGATCAGAAATGCTTTATACCTATTATATTAATAAACTCATTTTGTTTTCCCGTTGCAGAACACCTTCTTCTACAATTTGAAAATGAGTCCGACAAGTCTATCGTGACCAAAACAAGCCGCTGACTAGCGGCAGCAGAAGAGAGAATAACTAAACGAAATTCTATTTAGTTTTTGGTATAAAAAAACAGTTATTTTTTATAAAAAAAAATAATATATTTATCTTTTCTTAAAACAATAAAAATTAAAACAAAAATAAATTTTCATTTGGTTTTTAAACTGATAGAAAATTACTTTAGGTTTTATATCTGAAATGCTTGTAAATTGCTTTTTTTTTGCATATAAAGCACTTTAAAATTGCTTTACATACCGTTTTAAAAGTGATACATTTTTGGTTTTTGCAATGCTTTAAAAGCGCTATAACGAAGCGTTCTAAAATCATTATTATAAATGTCTTTAAAAACGCTTCAAATAAACCGTCTAACGGTGTTATCATTATGACAGTCTGAAAGCGCTTTGATGATGGTTTTCAGTATGGTCTGAGAGCATTCGTACTACCATACAAAGCGCTTTTAAAGCGTTTTAACGGTTGTATTTTTCTACCTGGGTAATTTCTGGAAATTTTGAGGGATGCTTACCAATTTTAGCTATTTTCTCTCTAGAACCTCTAGTAAATTTTACAATCATTTTACATTTTTTTTTTTAAATTCATATAAAATGGATTTTTGGAGATGATCGCTGTAATCCCCAATTTCAGCTATTTTCGCTAAAGCACCTTTTGTTAGGGATGTTATTGGAATTAAAGTTTTTAGAAATATTTACATAAAAACGATTTTGTAAATTTATACCGCTGAAACCTAATTTCAGCTATTTTCGTAAATTTTTTTTTGAAAAAATTCATGCAAAAATTGATTTTTGAATTTATTGGATTTCCAATTTTTGCTACTTTCGTTGTAGCACCTCTATGTAGTTAAAGTTTTTTGGTTTGAAAAATAAAAATGATTAAAAATGGATTTTTGAATATTTAAAGTGATCATCCCCAATTTTCGCTATTTTCGCTATTTTCGCTCTTGCTCATCTACTTAAGGATTTAATTGCAACTAAGTTTTTAGAAATGTTGATATAAAATAAGATTTTTTGAAATTTATGCCGCTGATGCCCAATTTTAGCTATTTTTGCTCACTCACTATAAAAAATAAGTTTTTGGAAATTTATTAGGATGATCACCAATTTTAGATATTTTTTTTTTCAGATCCCCAACTGCCACTGATCCCCAATTTCAGATTTTATTTTGCTTACGGCCCATAAAAAATAAATTTTTTGAAATTTTTCTCTGGTTGGATGATAACCAAATTCAGATATTTTTTTTAGATTCTGAGATTGGAAAAATTCATGTAAAAATTAATTTTGAAATTTTTTCCCAATTTCAGCTATTATCGATCTAGCACCTCTACTAAAGGATTTACAAAATTTTTTAAAAAAATTTATATGATTTTAAAAAATATTGAAATTTTTTTTTTTATCGATTTAGCACCTCTAGTAAAGGATTTACAATGTTTTTTAAAAAAATTTATATGAAAATGGATTTTTAGAGATTTACAGCGATCATCCCCAATTTCAGCTACTTTCGCTCTAACACCTCTAGTTACGGGCTTTGTTGCAATTATAGTTTTTGCAAATTCATCACGAAATTTTTTTTATTTTCGCTCTAGCACCTCTAGCTTAGAATTTAATTGCAATTAAAAATTTTCAAGAAAATTCATATAAATTTTTTTTTTTTTGGAAATTTATGCCACTGATTCCAAATTTTAGCTCTTTTTTGCTCACTCACCATCAAAAATAAATTTTTAAAAATTTATAAGGATGATCACCAATTTTATATATTTTTCTAGATTCTGAGATGGGAAAATTAAAAAAATAATTTCTGGAAATTTTGAGGGATTATTACCAATTTTAGCTTTTTTCTCTCTAGCACCTCTAATAAATTTTACATTCATTTTACATTTTTTTTTTTATTCATATAAAAATGGGTTTTGAAGATGATCGCTGTAATCCCCAATTTTAGCTATTTTCTCTCCAGCATCTTTAGTTAGGGATGTTATTGGAATTAAAGTTTTTAGAAATATTTACATAAAAAGGGTTTAATGAAATTTATACCGCTGAAACTCAATTTCAGCTTTTTTATTTTATTATTTTTTTTCGGAAAAATTCATGTTAAAATAGATTTCTTTTAAATTTAAAGAATGATCCCCAATTTTAGCTATTTTCTATATAGCCCCTTTAGATACGGTTTTTTGTTTTGAAAAAAAAGATCAAAAAATGGATTTTTGGAGATTTATAGCGATCATCCCCAATTTCAGCGTTTTTTCGCTCTTGCTCCTCTAGTTAAGGATTTAATTGCAATTAAAGATTTTAGAAATGTTTATGGGGGTTTTCGTGTCAACTGACACAACTTTTGAAACCGATGTCTTCCGATCGGGATGAAATTTGCACCAAGGTTAGTCCTATTGGATAGTAGTTCAGACACAATTTTTCAACGAGATCGGTCAAGAACTCTCTGAGTTAGAGGGGGTCGAAATTTGACATTTTGGCCAAAGAGGTGTTGGTTCTCATCCATGTAACTTCTTACCTATTGTTTTTAGCAAAATGTGTCCCAAAGAGTTTAGATAGCTATTTCTTCAGTCTTTCGAAAAAAAAATATAAAAAAAATATAAAAAAAAAAATTTGATTTTTTTTCTTAAAAATCCAAAAGTTTTTTGACTTTTTCCTCAAATTGGGCCCTTTTTTTTTTTTTTTTTTTTGATTCAAAAGAAAGCTTAGGCGATTTCCTTTAAGAGCTGTGGGGTCGCTTAGTGGGATGCGAGTGGGATATCTATGAAAAAATTTTTTTTTTAACTTTGGAACACAAAAAACGGTTCTTTAATTTGCACTATTAGGCGTGGGATAGCTAACCAGTTTTCGATTTCGATCCGCGATACCCTCTAATTTTTTTAGGTTCGAAAAAGAAAGCACGAGCCAAAAAATGGGGGCGGTGGGGAGGGGCCATATGGCCCCTCATTGGGGTCAAAGTTGGGCGTAAAGAGGTAAAAATCCTCAAAAAGCCCCAAAACTCCCCTAGAAACGCCCCTGGAGGGGTGCAATGTGAGACCGACCTCCAATAATTTTCTGCCCCCAACATTTTTCTTGAACATACCTTACCCCTATTTCCACATCCTAAGGGGGCTCCCATACAAACCATTTTTAAAAAATTTGATCCTACCATTCTAACTTACCCTAAAGTGCCCCTAGTGGGGCCAAATGTATGACCGACCTCCATTATTTTATTAATTCCAACATTTTTTGCAAACATACCTACAATGTATCTTTAACCCTTAAGGTGGTCCCCATACATTTCTTTTATTTTTTTATAAATTTGTTTCATTAAACCAGCTCCTACCGCCCCTACCGTGCCTCCTAGAGAGGCAAAAATTACGACCAACCCCCATTATTTTTTAGTTACCAACATTTTGTCCGAACATCATAACACCCTATCTCCACTCCCTAAGGGGCTCCCATACATTATAAAAACATGTATTTTTAAAAACTAATAAAAAAATAAAAAAAAATGTATGGGGACCACCTTAAGAGTTGAAAATAAAGGGTAGGTATATTCTGAGAAAATGTTGGAGTTGAAAAAATATTGGGGGTCAGTCATACATTTTACTTCACGTGGGGCACCCTATGAACAGTTAGAGCGGTAGGAGCAAATTTTATAAAAATGTCATTTGTATGGGAGCCCCCTTAGGAAGTGGAAATAGGGGTAAGGTATGTTCAAGAAAAATGTTGGGGGCAGAAAATTATTGGAGGTCGGTCTCACATTGCACCCTTCCAGGGGCGTTTCTAGGGGAGTTTTGGGGCTTTTTGAGAATTTTTACCTCTTTACGTCCAACTTTGACCCCAATGAGGGGCCATATGGCCCCTCCCCACCGCCCCCATTTTTTGGCTCGTGCTTTCTTTTTCGAACCTAAAAAAATTAGAGGGTATCGCGGATCGAAATCGAAAACTGGTTAGCTATCCCACGCCTAATAGTGCAAATTAAAGAACCGTATTTTGTGTTCCAAAGTTAAAAAAAAAAATTTTTCATAGATATCCCACTCGCATCCCACTAAGCGACCCCACAGCTCTTAAAGGAAATCGCCTAAGCTTTCTTTTGAATCAAAAAAAAAAAAAAAGGGCCCAATTTGAGGAAAAAGTCAAAAAAGTTTTGGATTTTTAAGAAAAAAATCAAAAAAAATCAAAAAAAATTTTTTTTATATTTTTTTTCGAAAGACTGAAGAAATTGCTATCTAAACTCTTTGGGACACATTTTGCTAAAAACAATAGGTAAGAAGTTACATGGATGAGAATCAACACCTCTTTGGCCAAAATGTCAAATTTCGACCCCCTCTAACTCAGAGAGTTCTTGACCGATCTCGTTGAAAAATTGTGTCTGAACTACTATCCAATAGGACTAACTTTGGTGCAAATTTCATCCCGATCGGAAGACATCGGTTTCAAAAGTTGTGTCAGTTGACACGAAAACCCCCTTATATAAAAAAATATATTTTCAAATTTAAGACGCAGATCCCCAATTTCACCTTTTTTGCCCACGTTGCATAAAAAATAAATTTTTTGAAATTTAAAAGAATGATCACTAATTTCAGATATTTTCTTACATTCTGAGACATTTTTGGCATTAAAAAATTCAAAGATTTGAAAAAAATTTTGTGTGTAGAAAACTCTCTGATTCTGAAGTTTTTTGTTTAGAAAAAAAGTTATCAAAAAATGAATTTTTTGATATTTGTAGCGTTTATTCCCGGATGTTTTTGCTCTAGCACCTCTAGTTAAGGATTTAATTGCAATTACAGTTTTAAAAAAAAATCGTATAAAAATGATTTTTCTCCGCTGATCCCTAATTTCAGCTGTTTTTTCCTCACACACTATTACAATTGAGTTTTTGAAAATTTTTCCAATTTCAGCTATTTTTACTCAATCACCTCTAGTAAAGGATTAACAGTGTTTAAAAAAAATCATATAAAAATGTGTTTTTGGAGATTTTTAGCGATCATATCCTATTTCAGCTTTTTTCGTTTTAGCACCCTTAGTTAAGGATTTAATTGCAATTAAAGTTTAAAGAAATATTAATATAAAAAGTTTTTTTTTTGAAATTTAAAGCTTTTGAACAAAAAAAATGTAAAAAATCATGTAATTTTTTTTTAAGTTATAGGGATGATCCCCAAGTTTCGCTTTTTTATATTTTTGTTTCTAAAAAATGTGCCTGTCAAAAAATGAATTTTTGGATATTTATAGCGATCATTCCCAACTTAAGCTATGTTTGCTCTAGCACCTCTAGTTAAGGATTTAATTGGAATTACAGTGTTCAAGAAAAATTGGTATAAAAAGCATATTTTTTGAAATTTATGCCACTGATCACCAATTTCAGCTTTTTTTGCTCATGCACAATAAAAAATTAATTTTGGGAAATTTATCGGAATGATAACTAATTTCAGCTATTTTCTGAAACTGGAAAAATTTATGTAAAAATTAGTTTTGCAAATTTTTGGGAATGATTCTCAATTTTAGCTATTTTCTCTCTATCACCTCTAGAAATTTTAAAATTTTCTTACAGTTTTTTTAATTCATATAAAAATGGATTTTTTGAGATGAACGCTGTAATCTCCAATTTCAGCTATTTTAGCTCTTGCACCTCCAGTTAAGGATTTAATTTCAATTAAAGTTTTTAGAAATATTTATATAAAAAGGATTTTTTTAAATTTATACCGGTAAAAGACACTTTCAGCTATTTTTGTAAAGTTTTTTTTTTTTTAGAAACTTTTGTAAAAATAGATTTTTTGATCACCGATTTTTTGTATTTTCGCTTAAGTTTTTGTTTAGAAAAATATATCAAAAAATACAATTTGGGATATTTATAGCAATGGATTTAAGTAAAATTACAGTTTTTAAGAAAAATTTATAAAAAAGGATTTTTTTTTGGATATTTATGCCACTGATCACTGATCACCAATTTCCGATTTTTTTTTGCTCACGCACCATAAAAAATATTTTTTTTTTGGAAATTTTTGGGTATGATTACCAATTTGAGCTATTTTCTTAGATTTTGAGACATTTTTGGTGTACAAAATCCTCAGATTCTAAAAAATTTTTCGGTGTCGAAAAATTCTTAAATTTTGATGGATTTTTTCGGTTTAGAAAAATCTTTATAACTTTTGGTTGACATTATATAAAAATTTATATTTATTCATTATTTTTTTATCCCCCCTTATCATTGCCAAATTAATTGATTTTAAAACAACAAAAAATCCCCAAAAAAAATCCTACTTAATTGTTATTTTCACATCACATTTTAGAAACATTTAGCAGCAAAAGGCAGTGATGTGTTGACATGACACTGATGATATTTAACATTTAATTACAGTCCAATAACAATTGTAATTAAATATATAAAAAAAGTCATTCATTCATTTAATTCATTTAGTTTTGTTTTCAAAATAATACAACTGAAAACGAACAAAATCATCAACATCATTAACAAACATGAAATGCACAAAAGTAAAACAACAACAAAAAACTAAAATTAATTACATAGAAAAATAATTACGCATCAAAATAACTCTTCCTTTTCAGCTGTTACGCGAAAATGAGTTTTAAAAATAATAAAAGAATTCAGTGAAAAAAATTTAAAAAAAAATTAGTAGAATGATGGAAAATTATATATAAAACGGAATTTAGATAATATAAAAATACCAACATGCAACTGTCAGTCATTTTTGAAATTTCATTATTTTAGTTGCTATTTTCTAATCCTTTTATTGTTTCTTTTTCTAAATTAGGGGTTGGGTTGTATTTTATAAAAATTAATTGAAATTCTTTGAAAATGTTTGTAATATTATGTAAGTTTATTTGTAGTATGCAAAAAAATATGAAAGGTTTTTTTATATAAGAAGATTTTATATTATTGGCATAATAGGATTGACAGTTTGAGATGGGAAATTTTTAATCTTTGAATTATTTTTGTTTTAATTAATTGTAATGTTAGTGATTTTAGCATATTTAATCCCTAAGTTATGCTCTATTTTTTTAGTATTAAAGTAAACCTAAAAGTATGCTACACTTTTTTTAATAACAGCTTATTTTTTCAAATTAATTGCAATTTAAGTTTTTGCAAGAAATGCATTTAAAAATCAATTTTTAGAAATTTTAAGTGGTGATCACCAATTTCTGCTATTTTTGCTTAAGGACCTCTAGTTAAGAATTTAACTACATTGAAAGGTTTTTATTTAAAAATTTATAAGGATGATCCCAAAATTCAGCTATTTTAGTTTTAGCATCTCTACTTGTGCCACAAAATGCAATTGATTTTATTAGTATGATGTTGATTGTATAAAAATGACTTTGGAAAAAGGATGTTCATTAAATTCAGCCAATTTCGCTCTAGCACCTCTAGTTAAGCCAAAAATTTCAGTTAAAGTTTTTAGAAAAAATTTATATAAAAAAACATTTTCTTAAGTTTATAAGGATGATCTCCAATTTAAACTGTTTTCGCGCTAGAATCTCTAGATAAGGATCTATTTGAAATTAAAGATTTAAATATTAATTTAATTTAAAACAATGATCCCCAATGATTTTAATTTTTTCTCAAGCACCTCTATTTATGTATATAATTACAATTATTGTTTTTTTGAAAAAAATAATAATCAATTTTTTATAATACTTTATTTTTTCTATATGAGGGGCTAGGTAGTATTGTTAAAAAATTAATTGGAATTCTTTGAAAATGTTTGTAATTGTATGTTAGTCTTTTTTGTAGTATGCAAAAAAATATGAAAGGTTTGTTAAATAATAAGATTTTATATTATTCGCATAATACCATTGACAGTTTCAAATAGGAAATTTTTAATCTTCGAATTATTTTTGTTTTAATTAATTGTAATTATAGTGATTTTATAAAATTTAATCCCCGCGTTATGCTTTATTTTTTAGTGTTAAGGCGAACCTAAAAGTATACTGCACTTTTTTTAATAACAGCTTATTTTGGTTGTGTTTTTTTTCAAATTAATTGCAATTTAAGTTTATGAAAAAAAAAAAAAATTTTTAAATCGATTTTAAGAAGTTTTAAGTGGTGACCAATTTCTGCTATTTTTGCTTTAGGACCTCTAGTTAAGGATTAAATTGCATGTAAGTTTTTATTTAGAAATTTATTAGGATGATCCCAAAATTCAGATGTTTTAATTTTAGCACCTCATGCAACTGATGTCTATTAGTATGGTGTTTATCATATCAAAATTACGTTTAAAAAAGGGATTTTTCCTAAATTTGACCATTTTTATATATGACGTTGGAAAAAGGGATGTTCATTAAATTCAGTAATTTTTACTCTAGCACCTTTAGTTAAGCCAAAACTTTTTGTTAACGTTTTTAGAAAAAAAATTATAAAAAAACGCATTTTCTGAAGATTATAAGGATGATCACCAATTTTAGCTATTTCCGCACTTGCATCTCTAGATAAGCATCTAATTGGAATTAAAAATATAAATATTAAATTTATAGCAGTGATTCCCAATTTTTTATTTTTTTCTCTAGCACCTCTATTTAATAATAAAATTACAATTAATGTTTTTTTTTTAGAAAAAAATAATATCAAAATTATTTTTTCTAATTTTTTCTATATTAGGGGTTGGGTTGCATTTTATAAAAATTAATTCAAATTCTTTGAAAATGTTTGTAATTGTATGTAAGTCTTTTTTGTAGTATGCAAAAAAATATGAAAGGTTTTTTTATATAATAAGATTTTATATTATTGGCATAATATCATTGACATTTTGAGATGGGAAATTTTTAATCTTTGAATTATTTTTGTTTTAATTAATTTTAATTATAGTGATTTTTTCAAATTTAATCCCTAAGTTATGCTTTATTTTTTAGTATTAAAGTAAACCTAAAAGTATGCTTCCCTTTTTTTTAAGTAATAACATAATATGGTTGTATATTCCAAAATCAGTTGCAATTTAAGTTAAAAAAAAAATTCATGTAAAAATCAGTTTTTAGAAAATTTCAGTGGTGATTACCAATTTCAGCTATTTTCGTTTTAGGACCTTTAGCAAAGAATTTTATTACTTTTAAAGGTTTTTATTTAGAAATTTATAAGGATGATCTCAAAATTCAGCTATTTTAGTTTTAGCACCTCTATTTATACCAAAAAATGCAATTGATGTTATTAGTATGATGCTTATCATATCAAAATTACGTTTAAAAAGGCATGTTCCTTAAATTTAGCCATTTTTACCCTAGCACCTCAAGTTAAGCCAACAAATTTAGCTAAAGTTTTTAGAAAGAAATTTATAGAAAAGGGCATGTTCTGAAGTTTATAATGATGATCCCCAATTTTAGCTATTTTCGCAATAGTATCTCTAGATAAGGACCTAATTAGAATTAACGATTTTAATATTTACTAAATTTGTAGCATTTTTCCCCAGTTTTTTTAAATTTTTTTCTCTAGCACCTCTAGTTAAGTATATAATTACAATTAAGTTTTTTTTTGGAAAAAAATACTATCAAAATTGAGTTTTTACTAATTTATAACAATGATTCCCAATTTTAGTTATTTTCGCTCTGGCATAAGTTATAAAATGCAATTAAAGTTTTAAGTTTTGGGATCGTCTTATTTCAACTAATTTCGCTATAGCACCTTTAGTTAAGTTTTAAAATGTAATAGAAGTTTTTTTTAGAAAAAAGATTTCTGGATATTTATAGCGATGATGCCCAATTTTTGCTATTTTGAGATTTTTAGATGATACCAAATGTATGCTAGATTTGCTTTTGCACCTCTAGTTAAGCTATAATATGCAATTAAATTTTTTTATAAAAAAAAAATCATAAAAAATTGGATTTTTAGAAATTTATAATGATGATCCCAAAATTCAGCTATATTCACTATCACACCTCTAGTTAAGCTATAATATGCAAGTAAAGTTTTTTTTTGGAACAAATTTGTATAAAACACATTTTTGGAAATTTACAAGGATGATCCCCTATTTCAGCTATTTTTGCACTAACACCTCTAGATAAGGATTTAATTGCAATTTAAGATTTAAAAAAACATCTAAAAATCGATTTTTGGAAACTTATATCAATGATTCCCAATTTTTGCTATTTTTTCTCTGGCAGCTCTAGTTAAGAATATGATTTCTATTATTGCTTTCTTAGAAAAAAATCATAAAAAACGAATTTTGATAGTTTATAGCAATGATCCCCAATTTCAGTTATTTATTCGCTGGCACCTCTAGTTAAGCCATAAATGCAATAAAAGTTAAAAAAATCATATAAAATTTTTATAAACATTTTAATTAATTTTTTAAAAAAAATTTAAATTTTTATAAAAACGCATTTTTGGAAATTTACTAGGATGATCACCTACTTCAGCTATTTTTGCACTAAAACTTCGAGATAAGGATTTAATTGCAATTTAAGATTTAAAAATAAAAAAACATCTAAAAATCGATTTTTGGAAATTTGTAGCATTGATTCCCAATTTTTGCTATTTTTTCTCTGGCACCTCTAGTTAAGAATAAAATTTCTATTAACACTTTCTTAGAAAAAAAATCATATAATAACGGATTCATTTAATTTATAGCAATGATCCCCAATTTCAGCTATTTATTCGCTGACACCTCTAGTTAAGCTATAAAATGCAGTGACAGTTAAAAAAATCATATCAAATTTTTTAGCGGTGATTGCCAATTTCAACTATTTTTGAATTAGCACCTCTAGTTAAGCCAAAAAATTTAATTAGTTTTATTTTTAGAAAAATTCATAAAAAATGGATTTTTGGAAATATCTAGTGATGATTCCCAATGTTTGCTGTTTTATCTCTAGCACCTCTAGTTAAGTTATATAATGCAAGGAAAGTTTTTTTTAGAAAAAATTAATTTTTTTAAATTCTTAGCGGTGATCCTAAAAATATGCTAGTTTTGCTCTAGCACCTCTAGTTAAGCTATAACAAGGAATTAAAGTTTTTTTCAAAAAATAAAATCATATATTTTTAGAAATTTATAGTGACGATCTCATTTTCAGTAATTTTCAGTCTAGAACCTCTGGTACAGTCATAATTGCATGTAAAGTTTTTTTGTAGAAAAAATTTATATTAAAATGGATTAAAGGAATTTTATAGGAATGATTTTGGATTTCAGCTAGCCCTTGGACTGCAAAATTTCTCTTTTTTACTTGTTTTTTTTTCATGTTGCCTACTTTTTGGCGTAGGTCATTAAAAAAATATAATCATACTAGCTTACAATCCCGGTACTTCGTTACCGGTTGTATTGAATACCGGATAATAGAAGGATCAGGTTTACTCTATCGATTTCAAAAAAATTCCCCTACGAAGTCTTTGTTTTATTTACTTGTGGACGTTTAAGTCTTTCATAAAAAAATATTTCAATGAATAATTCAAACAATAAAATTTGAATAACTTTGCTGGTACGTTATCATGTTCGTTCCGGGGGAAAAATATAATGACAATTTTCGAGCCCTTATGTCGGGATTTTGGATTTTGAGTGAATAAATATTTCAGTGAAAAAAGAAATTGGAATAAAACAAAATATGGAGTAAAAAAAGCTAAACACGAAAAATTTGAGTTAAAAATATCATTCCATATTGTTCCCTGCTCTATTCCATATTGTTTCCCGTTCTACTCCATTTCATTTCCAATTCCATCTCCATCTTCTAAGGTCATTATTATAGTAACAAAAAAAGTACCAAAAGTACACTTTATTACCCCATTAGAAACGGAATTTAAAAAAAGTACCTCTTCCAGAATGTTTTTTCTTCACCGAAGGATCCTACAATCCATATTTCAATTATCTAGGATCATTGTTTCAGCAAATATTAAAAGTACTTTTTATCCCCGTTAAGAAACGGAATTTCCAAAAAGAACTTTTCCCAATTTCTTTTTTCACCGAAGGATTTTACATTCCAAATTTTAAATTTCTGGGACCATTATATCAGGAAATAAATAAGTACACTTTTTTTATTCCTTTTAAACCCTTTATTTTCGAGAGGCGAACCTTTTCCAATTTCAAGTTTCTATGTTTATTATTTCAGGAAATAAAAAAGTACCACAAAGTTCTCGGTACTTTTAACAAAACATACTTTTTATAGAAGGTACTTTTTATAAAAGATACTTTTTTTAAAAGGTACTTTTTATAAAAGGTACTTTTTATAAAAGGTACTTTTTATAAAAGGTACTTTTTATAAAAGGTACTTTTTATAAAAGGTACTTTTTATAAAAGGTACTTTTTATAAAACCCGTGTAAAAATGTATTTGATCTTATCTGATCTGTTCATATATGATCGTATCTGATTGCATATAATTATATCTGAAATGTCCAAAATCGAGATCTAATTATATCTCGGATTTGGTCAACATTGCCAAATCCGAGATATAATTAGATCTCGATTTTGGTCATTTTAGATATAATTATATCTAATCAGACATGATCATATATGAATAGATATAAACAGATTAAATAAGATCTAATCCATTTTTACACGGGAAGGTACTTTTTATAAAAGGAACTTTTTATAAACGGTACTTTTTATAAAAGGTACTTTTTATAAAAGGTACTTTTTATAAAAGGTACTTTTTATAAAAGGTACTTTTTATAAAAGGTACTTTTTATAAAAGGTACTTTTTATAAAAGGTACTTTTTATAAAAGGTACTTTTTATAAAAGGTACTTTTTATAAAAGGTACTTTTTATAAAAGGTACTTTTTATAAAAGGTACTTTTTATAAAAGGTACTTTTTATGAAAGGTACTTTTTATAAAACGAACTTTTGATAAAAGGTACCATTATTTCAGTAAATAAAAAAAAGTACCAAAAATACACGTTTTTCCATTTTACCCCCGTAGAGTCCATATTGGCAAAAACCCAGCCTTGGTGAACATTTTTTCCGGAGGTGAACCTACATTGCAAATTTTAAGTTTTTAGGACCATTATTTAAGAAAATATAAAAGGTACCAAAAGTACAGTTTTTTACCCTTTTTACCCCTAAGAATCAACATTGGCAAAATCCAGCCTAAGTAGATTTATATTCCGGGAGTTGAACCTACATTCAAAATTTCAAATGTCTAGGACCATTATTTAAGGAAATATAAAAGGTACCAAAGGTACATTTTTTTACCCTTTTTACCCTCTTAGAATCAACATTGGCAAAAATCCAGCCTTACTGGATCTATATTCCGGGAGGTGAACATACAGTCCAAATTTCAAGTTTCTATGACCATTATTTCAGGAGATATAAAAAGTACCAAAAGTACAGTTTTTTACCCTTTTTGTCCCCTTAGAATCAACATTGACAAAAGTCCGGCCTTACTGGATCTATATTCCAATAGTTGAACATACAGTCCAAATTTCAAGTCTCTGTGACCATTATTTCAGGAGATATAAAAAGTACCAAAAGTACAGATTTTTACCCTTTTTGTCCCCTTAGAATCAACATTGACAAAAGTCCGGCCTTACTGGATCTATATTCCGGGAGGATAACATACAGTCCAAATTTCAAGTCTCTATGACCATTATTTCAGGAGATATAAAAAGTACCAAAAGTACAGTTTTTTACCCTTTTTACCCCCTTAGAATCAACATTGGAAAAAATCCAGCCTTAGTGGATCTATATTCTGGGAGGTGGACCTACAGTCCAAATTTCAAGTCTCTAGCTTCAGCGGTTTGGGCTGGGCGATGATGAATGAGTATATAAGTCAGTCAGTCAGTCAGTCAGTCAGTCAGTCAGTCACATTACTCTTTTATATATATAGATTTCAGCACAATTGAAATGCAAAAAAATGTTAAAACTGCTTTAATAAAAAAAAACACATCTTAATTGTTATGTTGAATCCCCTTTTAAAGTTACACAAAAAACATTTCTTACAGTCTACTCTTAGGCTGAACAAAGCAAAATTTTAAAATTTAAAATTTAATAAAATTTAAATGTTTCTTGAATTTATCTTAACTTCTTCCAAATTACTGTCATCTACTTAAACTCCTTCATTGTGACTTTATCCAAATATATAAAGTTGTTGTGTGTGTGTTTTTTTTGTCGGTATGTATATCTTTAACAATGTCACTCACTTACACGCCTTCCCTGACAATATTATGACGATGACTAACAAACGACAACAATAATAACAATATCAAAAGCAAACATTTTAAGGATAAGCTTGTCTTATTATTCTTTATACAATTACATACAGACAGACATGTATTTGTATATGTACAAAGAAAATACTAATACAATTTGTATTTGTTTAAGGATGTTTAAAAAAAAAACAACAAGGAAAAAATTTAAATGTGGCATTGGCGAATATATTTATACACTTCACAGTGTAAAAAAGATTATTAAAAAAAACTTCATTTAAAATAATTCCCATTATTTTTTAAATTGGTGAAAGAAATTAATAACATTGAGAAAACATTTTTTTTCTGTTCACATATATCTACCAGCAGTCAAATTAAAGCATTTTGTATTTTAGGTTATGTGGAATGTATCAAAATTTCCGGGGTATCCTTACATTTTTGTTCATAACTTTTTAACCGCTGAACCGATATTGCTTAAATGCAATACCAAATATATCGAGTCTACAATAAGTAAACGTGATAAGTTTCAGTTATATCTGTGTGATATTTTGGCCAATATCTCCATTTCAACAGACAGACGGACATCGCTAGAATGTCTTAGAATCGATAGAATCACTTTGTAGTGATTGTATTATTTTTAAAGAAAAATTTTAAATGATTTGACTAGAACATTCTACATTTTTTGATAAATTCAGTTTTTTTAAATTTTTGTAAAAAAATAGTAGTAGTTATTTATTCACACAAAAAAAAAAACTTTTGTCAAATAACTACAAAAAGTCTCTTAATCCCATTTTACCAATATTTGACAGTTTTCCTTGTTTTTTAACAAATAATTTTCGATCGAAATTTACATTTTTGTTTGTAATTTTACAGTTTTTCTTGTAATTTTACAAAAATTCGAAGGTTTTTTACAAAAAAAAAATCTAGTAAATTTACGAGAATTTCTTGTAAGTTTTATTTCTACAAAAAAGTTGTAAATTTACAATTTTTTTTGGTACAAATCTTGTAATATTACAAAAAAGCTCGTAATTTTTACTAGAAATTCTCGTAAAATAGGAGGTAGCAAAAAATCAAGTAAAATCACGAAACCGCCTTGTAAGTTTTATGCGTCAAAAAAATTGTAAATTTAAGATTTTTTTGGTAAAAATCGATTTGTTGTCAAATAGGAGGTTGCAAACTTTTCCTGTCGTTTAACAATTTTTTTTTTAGTGTATAGATTTCTTGATGTGACTTTTAAAATATTATCGTGGCTCCACCCCAATGTATATGCCAAGCTTCATGAGTCTCCAGCATGTCTTTGTAAAGTTATCTTAATGTCAACAGACAGACGGACTTATCCTAAATTTCGTGAGTGTTTCAAACATAATGACAAACTATAAACCCTCTACTGTTAACTGTAGGGTATATAAAAAAACTTAAGAACTGATCTGATATTGTAAAGTCATACTGTATAACCAGTACAAGATTATGTGGTTTTGTTATATTTTTGCCCTCACTGGCAGAAAGTAAAAAAGAAAATAAACGTCTTAAGCCTGCAAGTAGATAGAAAAACATCAACAACAATAAGAACATAAAAATCAAGGTATTTTGTGTTTTTATAATGCTTATTTTCTTAACATGTTCCAAAAGAGGAAAAATATAAAAGGTTAAACCGAAAAAATATTAAAAGAAAGTTGTCGTGTAAGAAAAAAAGAGTTGCAGGGAAGCGGGAAGCAATTGAGGAATAAAATATAAAAAAAAAAATCTGACAGATTAGGAAAAATAACGAAAAATCTAAAAAATATGTTAAAAATTTTCTTAAACATAAAAATTCCAATTATCACCATAACATTATTCTTATTATAAATTTTTAAAAACTTTTTTTAAAGCATATATTTAGGCGAAAAAAAAATCACTTATATATTTTTAAAAAATTCTAATTAATTTTTATTAAAAAATAAAATTTGTTTTATTCGACCTTTAAAATGTTATATTTTGGGTAGGTTTATTCTAGCTCGAGGTCATTATTTCCTTTAGAAATTAAAACTATGATATTCTCATAGAATAATTTTCAAGAAAATTATTTTTCTATTTTAAATTTATTTATGTTGGTCATTTTTTTGCAAGACTTAATCGACATGTGTTTTGGGTAGGGCAACAGAAAACTAGCAGTTATGAATTAATTTTGAGGCCTAAAACTATGCTAAACAAAATAAATGTATCGTAAAGTTAAATAAATGAAAGCAAATGTTTTTAGTTGAAGTAACACATACTTAAAACTTCAAGAGGTGGAAATCCGGACAATCCACACAGGGCCAACATGATCCAATTCCGGCCAAAAGTCTTTATCGTTGTTGGATCCATCTGAAAATGTGCTTCGAGGTCGCTGATTTCAAAATTTAGCTAAAAACCAAAAAAATCAAAATGGCGGATCCAATGTGGCGGACAATTTTTTTTTTTAAAAATTGTCCGATTGAACTCAAATTTTGTTTTATGCGGGTCTTGGAGTTACTGAATAAGAATTGTCACTCCAAATTTTAAAAAACAAAATGGCGGACTAAATATGCTTCTTAAAGTTTAAGAATGATCCAACTCCGGCCAAAAGTCATTATCGTTGTTGGATCCGGCTGAAAATGTGCTTTTAGAGTACTTCGGTGTCGTTGATTTCAAATTTAACTAAAAACGAAAAAAATCAAAATGGCGCATCCAATATGGCAGACAAATTTGTTTAATAATTGTCCGATTTAACTTAAATTTTGTTTTAAGGGGGTCTTGGAGTTACAAAATATGAATTACTGGCGTGAATTTTGAAAAACAAAATGGCGGACTAAATATGCTTAGTAAAGTTTGTTACAAGTATTTAAAAAACAGTTATATTCCTTTTCTTTGTTGAAGCTAGCTGAAAGTGTGGCCTAGTAAATTTCCGGGTCTGTTATCTCAAAATCGAACTGATAAAATTCAATATGGCGGAAACAATATGGCGGCTAGATTTTTTAACTTTGTCTGATCTAACTAAAAATTAGTTTTTAGAGTATTAAGAGTGTCTGAAGTTAAATCTACGCACATAATTTTTATATCTATATTTTTTTATTTTTGATATAAATATGGAAATGGTGTAAATGACTTTCTTAGTTTCAGAAAAGCTTTTGGAAATGATGACGACAAATTATTCACTTTTTTCTTTATTTTGGAAATTCAACAAAAAATCTTTGAATTTAATTGGAAATGGTGTAACTGATATTTTCCATAATTCTACAAAAAACTAGAAATGTAGAATTTTTTTTTTCTACACTTAAGGCACTCTCTGGCGATAAAAAAACTATTCAAACCGTAAAACATTATTTTGGGTTAAATTTTTTTTTTAAACAAATATCGGACCACTGCATATATAGCTGTAATTTCGCCATTTATCATTTCGAGCATGTTTGGGCAACTTTTTTCGAAAGATATGGATCCATTCTATATCAAAAAAAATATAGACCGATTGTATCGAACTGAGGATCGCTGAGGATTTTTTCGGCGCGAGGTAAATAGCTAAAAACTATAACTTTTTTCACAAAAAACGCGATTTGCTGCCAGACAGATGAGTTATATTTGTCCATGTTATTTTCCTTACAAAAGCTTATATATAAGGTTGAACCACTCAAACAAAAAGTTTAACATTAGCAATAGAAGTTTGGAAAAAAAAATTAAAAAATTATCTCAACTTTTAAAAATATTTACCAACTTTTTTAACTTTGAAGACCTGTCAAAGGAAATGGTGTAATTGGATTATAAAGATAAGTTCAGAAAACCTGCTTCTATATATGCCCAACAAACTGGTAAACACTTTTTTGAGAATTTACAAATAAGGACTTTTGGCCGGAAATCGATCTGTCTGGCCCTCTGTGCAATCCTTCAAAAGTCTTTATGGTTTTAAATCAAATTTCATAAAAATATGTTTGATTTCTGACTACTGTTTTAAATATGCTGTTGCATAGTTTTAGGCCTCAAAATAAATTCATAAATGCTAGTTTTCTCTTGCCTTAGTTGTCAGATCCCATTGTCAGATCCCATTGTCAAGATTATTTTGCAAAAATAAAAACCCTATACTACATGTAGCAAAGGTTTTCAATGACAATCGTTAATGATCAAACTAATATATTAATACGTATTCGACTCTACTCCCATTGGGAATCAGAAAGCGAAAATTGTACCATCGTAGTAAGATCACGATCATCAACTAACCAACAAAGAATTTTAAAATAGAAAAATAATTTTCTTGAATATTATTCTATGAGAATATCATTGTTTTAATTAGTAAAGGAAATAAAGACCTCGAGCTAGAATAAACCTACTCAAAATATTTTTAAAAACCTTACGACTTTTTCCATTTTTTGCCAATCAAAAAATAATTATTTGCTTATACTACTAAAGCTATGTTTACACCATACCAATGAGTCGTATAATTTTTATGAAAAAGCAATGTTTTTTTATAGCATAATTTTAGGCATGTAGTAAATATATGATTGTTAATAAAAAACGACAAAAAACTCTACATTTTGCTAAATTTATAAACAAATATAACAATTTATTTAATCTTAAGTTTTTAAATTTAGAATAATGTAAAGTTTTTTTTTCGCTTTTAAGTAACAATCCTATATATGTATATTACGTGCCTAAAATTATGCTATAAAAAAATTCTTGCTTTTTCATGAAAATCACAAGGCTCAGTGGTATGGTGTAAACATAGCTTAAGTAAAATAATTTTTTCTTTAAGCCTAAAAGTATGCACTGATTTTCTACACAAAACATCGAAACCCGTTGGAATCAATGTTAATGTGACATTTGGCCTTAAACGAATTCGATCGACCCAACTTCTTTCCAGTATGTTCAAAAATATGTACGCCATTTTGGTAAAAAAAATATACGGAAATTTTTGCTATCTCACCAGATTTTGTCTTTGTTAATTATATTTTAGTTTGCGTGTAATTTCTTAATATTCTTTTTTTTTAATTAAAATTTCATTGCATATTTATGTGATTGTAGTATAACACTTAATATATAGCATATTTTCGAGCAGAACATATAATATAAATTCTGTTTTTTTAATAAACTAAAAAATTTATGAGAAATATTTATATAAGTATTTGCTACATACTAAATTTAAATACCAACGTTTACCCTCTAAACTAAAAAAGAGAAAAAAATAAAAGAAAAAAGTTTTTAATGTTAACATACGGGATATGATTGCACTGAAATCTTCCTAAAAGTATGCAAATATTATATAATGTTAACTGTTTATAGTAGTGCCTACGGTCAGTACCGTAGTACCGGGAATACCGGTATTCCCGGTTCTCGGTATTACCGGGAAATGGTACCGGTTTCCCGGTTCTTGATTCATTCCCGGTATTCCCGGGAATACCGGTATTCCCGGTTCCGGTTCTGACGGTATTACCGGTATTCCCGGGACTACCGGTAAGTATATTTTGTAAAATTTTGTACAATTAAAATTTTTTCTTTGATTTGACAACAAAAAAATTACAACACATGTGAAAAACACCATTTTCATTTTATTTTTGGAATTTAAGAAATAATAGTTACATGAGTTTAAAATAATTTTACAAACACAACTAAATACTTCTGAAATACTGATTAAATAGTGTAATTTAAATATTTCATGGCATAGTATTTTTTTGCTTTTTAAGAACCGGTTCCAGGATCAGAACCGGGAATACCGGTATTCCCGGGAATATATCTAGAACCGGGAAACCGGTACCAGAACCGGGAATACCGGTATTCCCGGGAATACCGAGAACCGGGAAATGGGGGGCACTAGTTTATAGTGGAGATGGGTACATTTTCTAAAACTTTTATATCCTCTACTCTAGTGATAGAGGAGTTTATCTTTTATATTACAGCTCATTGAAATATCGGTCTGGGATCCCAAAAGGTATGCATATATTTAATCAGTGATCGTTTCTAAGACATTCTATAGATTCCCGTCTGAAGTCTGTCTGTTAAAATGATGATCACGTTCAAAATACTTATTATACAGATATGACTGTAACTTAACATATTTACTTTTTGTTTCTTTGGGAAGCTTGGTATTGGATTTGAGCGATATTTAAAAAACACACCAATGTTTTCCGGAATATGGGTCCCAAGTCCAAACATGAACCGATTGGATCTATCTTTTGTTAGATCTTTATTTGTTGTAGAAAACATACACAGATTAAATTTTACTAGAATTTAACTGAATATCTGTCGAAATTTTTATATGGGGGACTAACAAGGGAAGTATCTCAACCCTTATGAACAGATTTGCATGAAACGTAAAATATATATAAAAGAGACAATTCTAAGGTTGGGGTGTCTTGGCTTATCGGCCATATCGCGGATTTAGGGGTTCAAAACATGGGTAAAAAAATGACGAAAAAATCGTTTTTTGGATTTTTCAGCCATTTCTTTCCAAGAAACTATATGATGTTTACATATGAGATGAAAGGTTTTTTTAATGCCTATCCAACAGTGGCATAACCTTGTAAAAGGTTGGCTTCGTTAAAAATTTTTTTTATGAAAATGTGTTAATTTTGGGGTGTATTTATATGAAGACATTGACCTACGATGTCCATATGAATATGAAATAATCTTTATTAAATTTAAGTCGACACGTATTTTTGCTCTTGAGGATATTACTTTTACTTCGGGAATTATCGAAATTTTCCCGGAGGTCAACATTGTTTCATAAGGGGACAACGAAATTTGGAATGATGATTCTTGCACACAACATTTGATTACCTGTTAAATTTCCAAACAATATCTATTATAATACGGTTATTAAGTCATTTAAACCAAATTCAAAGGGGGCGTTTCTATGGGGTCTAGGTCTTAATATGGACCGATTTTTTCCAATTTCAATAGGCTTCGTCCTTGGGCCAAATTTCAATACAATTGATTAAAAACTGCGACCTGTATAGTGCTTAAAACGTTGGAGATGGACAGACGGACGGACGGACGGACATCGCTAATTCTGAGTCGATCGGTATACTTGAAGACAGGTCTAGGACCAATATTTCGGGAAGTTACAAGCACAAACTCACCCTGTATCATAGAGTGGTATAGGGTATAAAAATACCAACACTAACAAGTAGAAAACACTCAAAAAAAAGACTTAACTTAAACTTTGGAAACATTTTCTTCAAAATAGTTTATACATTTTCCCACAATTTAGTTAAATTTAACTATTTATTTTTAATTTGATCCAATGATCAGTTTTTATTTATTTTTCCAATTTTTATTTACAACTCATTTTAAATAATTTTGACCTAACCGAGAACTGGTAACAATGACCGTCGTCTCGTTGTAGCGAAATTGACCAAGGGTCTTGGTGGGAATCGAACCCACGACCCCCTGTTTCATAGGCTAGCACGCTACCAACTAGCCTACAGGGGCCCCCTTAAATTTAACTAAAAGATGGGAAATTTTTTTAAGTGTTAGGAAAAAATTTAAGTTCATGTACTGTTAAATAGTCCATTATTTTCCTTAAATGGAATTCCCAAATAAATGGAAGAAGTTCTTACCGCCAAAGAAATTTTCCCTAAATATATGACAAAAATCTTTATTTTTAAGACATATTCCTCTACTTTAGTTTTAGGAGGTAATTTTCTACAAATTAGTTAATTTTCTTAGATTTGAGGAAGTTTTTTCCAATTTTTTAGTAAAATTTTAATAACTGTGGCAATTTTTTTTTCCCAAAAACTTAAAATGGCGATATCTCGAAAACTAAGCCAGATAGAGCAAAATGGAGGCCATTTTTGGTTCTTAAACACACCATAGTATTGCCGGTCCCCTTCACATGTGTGGTACCCAATGGGTCCTAACTTTGGATTTAAGAAAGTTGGCATTCCCGAAAATTTTAAAATACTCACACCTCGGTAAATAATGCCAACACAACAAAAAGTTCAATATCCGAAAAGCTCTTCGAGTAATAGTTTTAAAGTTATCGAGTTTTTAAAATTCTCAAGACCCCAGTGGTCCCCTAAATTCACGTATCTCAAAAACTAAGCAAGGTAGAGCGAAACGGACAAAAATTTTGGATCAAAAAATATGAAGATTCTAAAGGAACCCAACTGGGTCTGGGCCCATCGGGGTCTGAACCAATCGGTCCTAACCCAATGGGACCTTCACCTAATCGGGTCCTCAAATGTGTATGAACTAAATTGAAAGAATATGTTTCCCATTTTTTTAGTTCAAATTGGCATAATATTAAAATTTTTTTCTTTCCTTATTTTTAAGAAAAATATGAACTTAAAAGAAGCAACACATGGCAATGGAGCTAAATCATTCCTTGAATTTAGTTAGTTTTCCCATTTTTTAGTTAATTTTTTTTCTGAGTGAAGTTAAATTCGACTTGGCCGAATCTATGAATACCCTTCACAATGCATTTTTTAAGTGATAGTAAATTTTCTAACGTGAGAAAATATAACAGTTTTGTTTAAAAATATTTTATTTTGTGTAAAAAAACTTTTTTTTTGTAATTTTTGAAAAAAAAAAAATAATTTACTAATTTTTTTTTGAGTGTAAATTATTTTTTTTTGAGTGTAAAAATTTTTTTGAGTGAATTTTTTTGTTTTAGCGTAAAAATATTTTTGAGTGACTAAAATACCTTGTAAAATATTTTTGCGACTTACCAATGTTTTTAAAACATGTTTAACGGGTTTTCAACACGTGAATTTAAGGTGAAACTAATCTGAAATTAACGATTTTGCTAATAACTTTTGAACCACTAGACCGATTTGGCTGAAATTTAAAAGGAACCGGACCAGAGGAACTAAAAATATATATGCCACACTTCAGCACCCTCAGAATTGCCGTTCGAAAGTGTGTTTTATCTCGTAAATTCCAGAAAAACACTAGTCGAAATTCACTCATATGCTTATAACTTTTGAACCACTGGACCGATTTCGCTGGATTGCAAACACCAACCTGACCAGGTAAATGCCCAACATACATTTTAAACTTCAGGAGCCTCCGTAAAGTCTTTCAAAAGGTAGCGTGTTTTCAACAGACAGACGGACAGACGGACAGACGGACATCGCTAGATCGCCTTAAAATCGAACGAGGATCATGAATATATATACTTTATGGGGTCCAAGACCAATATTTCGAGGTGTTACAAACGGAATGACAAACTTATATATACCCTGTATCACTAGAGTGGAGGGTATAAAAATTTTTTTTTTGTCAAATTACTAGAAAAAGTCGCGTAATCCCATTTCACCAATATTTGACAGTTTTCCTTGTTTTTTAACAAATAATTTTCGATCGAAATTTACATTTTTTTTGTAATTTTACAGTTTTTCTTGTAATTTTACAAATTTCCAAGATTTTTACAAAAAAAAATTTAGAAAATTGACGAGAATTTTTTGTAAGTTTTATTTCGCCAAAAAAAGTTGAAAATTTACACTTTTATTAGTAAAAATCTTGTAAAATTACAAAAAATTTCGTAATTTTTAATAGAAATTCTAGTAAAGTAGGAGGTAGAAAAAATCTAGTAAAATCTCGAAACCTCCTTGTAAGTTTTATAGCGTCAAAAAAATTGTAAATTTACAATTTTTTGGTAAAAAGTTTGTAAAATTACAAACTTGTTAGTAAAAAGCTTGTAAAATAAAAAGGAATTCTTGTCAAATAGGAGGTAGCAAAAATAAAAAGTTACAAACTTTTCTTGTAATCTTACAAGTTTTTTTTTTGAGTGAACTAAAAAAATAAGAGAAAAAAACTTAAAATTCAAATAAAACTATTAGACTGTTACAAAAGCATACCTTAAGGCGTTGTTATGAAAAAAAAAACTACCGCAATTTTTTAAAAAATATTAAATGTTAAACATTTTTAAGCAACATTTTTGTAATATATGCTTACTTTGTTTTTATTGCATTTTCTTTTGAAATTAAAATACCACCTTTATGTAACAAAAATTTTTAATTTCAAAATTACTCTTAATAATTATTAAAAAAAAAATCATTAAAAAGAAAAAAAATGTTGTTAAAAGCATCATCATACGTAAATTCTTAAAAAAAAATATTGTTGTGTTGATTTTATATAGAGAATTTGTTGCAATTATTTTTACATTTGTTAAACATGCATATGCATGCATAATATAAGCTACTTTTCATTTAAAATATAAAATTACATGCAGATGTAATTGCAATTGCAGACGCATTTCTATGCATACTGAATGAAACATTTAATATGATTTACAATTTTATAACATTTTATATAACCGGTATGAATAATGATGTTGGGGTTTTTTTTTGGAATTTTTCTATTCACTTTTTTATGCATATTATGCATATAAAAGTTTATTGCTCTTACACACTCCCTTTGTGTCTTTCATATTTTAAGTATTTCAATTTTTTCTTTGCAATTTGAAATTTTATACTAAAGTATGTTTAGTTGCTAGTAAAAATCCTTAGAGTATTTTTTTTTTTGTTATTTTTATACAAAAAAGAAGTTTGTAATAGAAAATGAAATGATAGATATTGTAGACTTGGAGCGACTGTAAGATGAACTGCCTTAAAGGGGTCTTTGAAATTTGGTTTTAACATCTCCCAAAAGTATGCTTTAAAATTTGTAGTTTTAAGTAAATTAAAATTAGGGTCAAAAAACATACCGTTTTATGAAAAAAAATGTGGTGAATAAGGTGTTCTACTAAAATAATAATCTTAGACTCTTGATGTTTGGAATGTAGAATCCTTTAGTGTAACAAAACATTCTGGAACAAGTACTTTCCGATAATTATGTTTCTAAGAAGAGTCGTAAAAGGGGTAAACAAGTTTTCTTTTGGTACTTTTTATATTTCCTAATATAAGTATTAGGGTGGGTCAATTTTTTTGCCTACTAAGCGTATAGCAGAATCGTAATCTACGAGAAATTCTAAGAACTTTTCCCAAAGAAACCATGGTTCTAAAATCAAAATCGAGCTTCCGGTTTTTTAAGTGAAAATTTGGTGCTCAGGAAATCCAAAAATAATGCTATTTTTTTGAAAATATTCATTGCAATTCATTGCAATTGGTGAATGGTTGACCTGTATCGCTGAAAGAGGGTTTATTTTAAAGGGAATTTCCTCAGCTTTCTATATCTGTGCTCAGTTTTAGAAAATTATGTACCTAAGTAATGGTTTTGGAGATTTATGTCAAAATAATAATAGTCAAACTGTTATAAAACCTAAAACTGTCACGATTTTTCTACCTAAAACTTAGGAAAAAATTATTTAACGAAATTGTAATTCAAAATTGAGTTAAAAAAATAAAAGATTTTAAAATTGTTTAAAAGAAAATTTATTTAACAAAACCTAAGTCAAAACTGAAAACGAAAAAATTAAAAAAAAATTATCGATATTTTACAAAAACTTCCTTTTTTTTTATTTAAAAAGTTCTTCAACTTGGAAAAAAAAATAAATCAAAATATAATAATGAAAAATATTTAAAAAAAAACGGAAATCGAACCCTGGAATAATGTGTTACAAAGCACGACATAACGACAACACAACAACACTTGATAACTAATGCGTACCGGCAGCCTAGGTTCGAATCCTGGCGATGCCCATCAAATTATTGTATTTTTTTTGTTTTTTTTTTTTTATTTAACTATTTAATTAAAAAAAATATACGAAAAATATTATTTTCATCGATTTTATGTTTAAATGTAATTTAAAAAAAGATCTTGTCAAATTACTAGAAAAAGTCTCGTAATCCCATTTTACCAATATTTGGCAGTTTTCCTCGTTTTTTAACAAATAATCGAATTTACATTTTTTTTGCAATTTTAGAATTTTTCTTGTAATTTTACAAATTTTCGAGATTTTTTACAAAAAAACTCTAATAAATTTACGAGAATATCTTGTAAGTTTTATTTCGCCAAAAAAGTTGTAAATTTACAATTTTATTGGTAAAAATCTTGTAAAATTACAAAAAATTCTAGTAAAATAGGAGGTAGCAAAAAATCTAGTAAAATCACGAAACCTCCTTGTAAACTTACAATTTTTTGGTAAAAAGCTCGTAAAATTACAAAATTATTGGTAAAAAGCTTGTAAAATAACAAGGAATTCTTGTCAAATAGGAGGTAGCAAAAAAAAAAGTTACAAACTTGTAGCTAATGCAGTTGCTAGTGGTTTCTGCCCCGAAGATTTAGCAAACATAAAGCCGGGACCAATAGTCCACTCTCGATGGTTAACAAAAGCCAGCAGAATTTTGCGATGATATGTAACAACTAAATCACCATCACTTATTAAGTATCCTAGATACCTGAAATTTGGAATGTGGAATACTACCGTTTCTAAAATAATCTTTTTTAAAAATACCTTTTTTAAAAAGTACATTTTATAAAAAGTACCTTTATAAAAAGTACCTTTATAAAAAGAACCTTTCTGAAAATTACCTTTTATAGAAAGTACCTTAAAAAATTAACATTTTATTAAAAATACCTTTCATAAAAAGAAAATTTTATGAAAAGTACCTTTTATAAAAATTATCTTTTGTAAAAAGTACCTTTTATAAAAAGTACCTTTTATAAAAAGTACCTTTTATAAAAAGTACCTTTTATAAAAAGTACCTTTTATAAAAAGTACCTTTTATAAAAAGTACCTTTTATAAAAAGTACCTTAAATAAAAAGTACCTTTTATAAAAAGTACCTTTTATAAAAAGTATCTTTTATAAAAAGTACCTTTAAAAAAAAGTACCTTTTATAAAAAGTACCTTTTATAAAAGGAATTTCATTTGGGGGGGGGGGAGATTTTTTTACCAAAAAAAATTTATGCAATCGGAAGGCAAAAAAGTTTGGTTTGTAGCGGGGGGGGGTTGTTGTATGAATTTTCGTTAATTTTTTTAATATTGAATAAGAAATGAAAAAAAAAATCAACTTAAAGCTATAGTTTTAAATCAGGCGCGAATTCAACATTTTGAATTTGGGGGAACTTTTATTACTCAATATTTTTCACGAGGGTATCCTGACGGACCAATTTTCTTCATAAGCAAGACCGTTTATAGTCAAATAAACGGATCCATACTAAGTCATAGCCATAAACTTCTATATAAAAAACTGAAATATTTCGAAAACAAAAAAAATAAAAGGTTATTAGTTTTTTTAAATGTTTCTTTTACAAAATTTCTCAGATGTTGAGACATTTTTACTACAGAAAAACTTTTAGATTCTAAAAAAGTTTTCGTATGGAAAAATAACCCTTTTCTAAAATATTTGCCTTTAAAAAAATTTTCAGATTCTAAAACTTTAATATAAAAAAGTTCTTAAATTCTCAGATCGTATTTTCTGTAGAAAAACTCTCCGATTCAAAATTTTCTTATAGAAAATGTCTCCGATTTTTAAACTTTTTTCTATAATCTGAGATTCGGAGACATTATTTATATAAAAAAATTCTAATGTAATTTTCTTATAAAAAATCACTGAAATAACGCTCATATTTTAAAGTAATTCTCAGATTTTGATTAAAACTAATTATTTAAGCTCAAGGCCAATAAATAATTAGTTTTAATTAAAATTACAACAAAAGGTCGAATAACACATATTGATCATGTAATTCTCAGATTTTACGAACTTTTTCGTTTTAAAATATTTTTAGATCATATTTCGTAAAAGAAAATTATCAGATACCCAAAAATCACCAGTTCTAAAACATTTTATGAAGAAATTTTGATACACTTTTCTAAAACTTTAATCCCTTATTTTTGTAGCATTTTTCGAAAGAAAAATTTTACGGTTTTAATGCCATCTACTGTTGTAAATTTTTTAGATTTTGAAATATTTTTCATATAGAAAAATTATTATAAGACACTTTTTCAAAAGAAATATTTACATATTCAGAGACACATTTCCTATAGACAAATTCATAGAATCTTCCAACAGAAAAAATTTTCTAATTCTGAATGATTTTTTATACAAAACAAAATCTCAGTTTCTGATATAGTTTTCTATAAAAAATTAATAGATCTTGACAAACTTTTCCTATAGAAAAATTCGCATATTTAAAAGATTTCTCAAATAGAGAACTTCTCATTCTTAAATTCTGAAACGTTTTTCTTGTAGAAATCTTATCTGATTCTGAGATTTTTTTTGCAGAAAAATTGTTGGCTGATTCTGAAAATTTTTTTCTAAGAAAAAAATCTCAGGTGCTGAGGGATCTTTTTTTGATATGTAATACGAAATTTTTTATAAAATTTGAGATCAATTTTTAATTAAAAAAATCTTACATTCGAAGTCAAATAAATATAAAAATATTTTCTTAAGGTAAAGTCTGAAATTTTTAAACATTTTTCTGTAAAAAATAATACTTTTACCATCGGAAATAATAAGGAAAGTTATTCGGTTAGAAAATGTCTACGACTCTATTGCCATCTAAGTTTTTCATATGCAATTTCTTTAATTCTGAAACATTTTATCCTAAGGCTACGTGTGCTTTCTTTTTTCCTTTTCTTTTTTTTTTCTTCCTTTCTTTTTTCTTTCTTTTTTTTTCTTTCGAAATCATTTTGGGGGGGGGGGGGGGGGGGGGAGAAATTCCATTCTCCCCCCCCCCCCCCTGGATCCGCGCCTGCACCAGGGAGACTTCCCTTGTTTGCTTTATTTAAATGTTTCTCGCTACAACAAAAGTGGATCCCATTGTCCTTTGTACTATATAAAAGTAAAAATAGTGTGTTTAAGGTACATACATATAAAAAAATATAATATAAAATATTTACCAAAGTAAAATATTTGCTTTATTGCTTTTTTATTTATATGCATAATGAAAAAATTTTTACATTGAAAAAATTTTTACATGTAAAAAATATCACTGTAATTTTTACATGAAAATATAATGAATTGCGTCTTACAGAGTATTAATTAATGAAACATTTGCCAAAAATATAAAAAGCTAACTGTTACAAAATTAAATTAAAGCCTTAATGTAGACTACAATTTAGCATATTAACAGCCTTAAAGAATGCCTTGAATTTCTAAAATTTGAACAATTAAACATATTAGACTTATATCTACACACCTATGCTAGATGCTCATTTAAAAGAGATTTCGATTATGTTATAAAAAAGCCTTAAAGTAGACTATAATTTACTAACTTTTACTTATCCTGTAAGTAGGCTGTAAAGTTTAAAAACATTTGTTTACAAATAATGTCGGGAAGTGTAAAAGTTTTTATTAATCTTAAAGTAAATATGTTTCAATTTAAAAAAAAAAAGTATAAGTTCAAAAGTAGATTTGATTTATGTAACTCATATTGAACCTATAAGTAGTCTAACATTTCTAGGCATTACAAAAGCCTTAAAGAATGAATTGAATTTCGAAAGTTTTTTAAAATTAAACACATCTTTAAATTTATATCTACACATCAATGCCGAAATCTCATGTAAAAAAGATTTTGAACATATGATAGTGAATAATATGATACAGTACTAAATTCTCAAAATTTGGTTTAAACGAGATTTTGACATGGGTGTATACGAGTAGATCCTTTTAAATTACTTACATTTAACCTCAAAGTAGTCTTAAAACTTCTAAAATATTTCATCTCCAATGAAACCCGTAGGTTTAATAATAACATTTCTTTAGCCTTTAAGTATGCTTTAAATTTGCACAAAAAAAAAATTGTTTTGTATAATAAAAATATGTTTAAAAAAAAACTTTTAACAATGATTTCTTATTATTCTCTTTAAAAGAAATCACGTGCCAATTTCACCTGCTTGTTTCTTTGTATTATATCCCCTTCCACACAAATCTCTTTATCTTTTCAACAAATACTACCGATAATAATGTCTTTATAAATACATACATTCATTCAAATATACATATAGTACTTTTTATATGTATATGGGAAATTCAAAAAAACGTTGCATACTTTTGGGATTTCTTTACAAATTCATATGTATTGCATAAGTTCCCCAGTAAAAATAATTTTATATAGAAATATATTTTAACGTACAATCAACTGTGACTTTATATCACTTTAGTTTAGTGGTCACAAAAAAGTTCTATATATTATTTTTGAAATTATTTGTAAAAATCTTATCTTTTTTAATGCATAAAAGTATCTATGCAGAGACAAAAAACTTTACACTTTTTCCATTTTTTTGCAATCAAAGGAAAATTGTTTTCTAATACCACGAGTCGAATGATTTTCGCCATTTTCAAAAACATTTCTAAAAATTTCGCAAATCATACGTAATATGATAATAATTCCTTTAATCCTAAAAGTATGCACTTCTTTTTTACACAACATCGAACTTCGTTTTATTCAGTCTTATCAGATTCTCAGGCAATTTTTGCAAAGAAAACTCTCAGAATCTTGTAATTTTTCTGTACAAAAAATGAGATAAAATTTTTTTTTCTCGGTATATTTTTTTCTTTCAATTTAACTCACTTCTTGTCAATGTCTTAACACATGCATATCTTTGGAAACATGTCTATATTTTTTTGAGGTTTGATTTTGCATTCATAGTATGTGGGACTGTGTAAAATTATTTAAAAAATGGAAACTTATTTTAATGTAAAAGAATTTTGTAGAGTTATCGATTAATCTGTAGCACAGCATTTTCTAAAGAAAATTCTGGAGTTATCAATGAATCAATAACACAAAATTTTCAATGAACATTTCTAGAGTTATCAAAATATCGATGACATAACCAAAATAAAATTTGACATGTGAAAATTTTCTATACCAAATTTTAAGGGATATCGATTTTAAGGGGTTTCGATAACAGAAATTTTTTTTATAGGTAATTCAAGAGTTATCAATACACCGATTTCACATGTTTTTTTATTAGAAATTTACAAAAAGGTTCTATTATAATTTCTAGAGTAAGAGATATCTCGATGACACAAAATTTTCTAAACAAATTTCTAAAGTTATTGACTACAAATTCTGACAAATTTTTATTAAAAAATAAAAATTTGTTTTATTCGACCTTTAAAATATTATATTTTGAGGATGTTTATTCTGGCTCAAATATGTATTAATATTTTAGTTTGTTCACAAACGATTTGTCATTAGACTCGTTTGCTACTTTGTAGTAAATCGTTTCTATTTTTTGCTAAATAATCTTGACAATGGAATTTGACAAATTCCAAAACACGTGTCGATTAAGTCTTGCAAAAATGACCAACATAAATAAATTTAAAACAAAAAATAATTTTCTTGAAAATTAATGCTATGAGAATATCATGGTTTTAATTAGTAAAGAAAATAATGACCGCGAGCCAGAATAAACATTCTCAAAATATGTTATTGACTACATAAAGAAAATTTTGAATTACCGATAACATAAAACTTTCTTTGGTAAATTAAGAGTTATCGAAAATACATTTTTTGTAGAAAATTGAGTTATCGATCACACATTTTTTTTGAAAAATTGAGTTGTCGCTAAACCAAATGTTCTATAGAAAAATTTTAAGTTATTTGTATTAAACAATTTCCTATAGAAAACTCTAGAGTTATCGATAACTCAAACTATTCTATAAAAAGCTCTAGAGTTGTCGATAAAACAAAATTATCTATAGAAAGATTGAGAGATATCGATAACACAAAATTTTATTAAGAACTTTTTTTAGTTTTTGATAACACACAATTTGTTTTAGAAAATTCTAATGTTATCGATAACACAAAATTTCCTATTGAAAGTCTCAGAGTTATCGACAACAGAAAATTTTCTATAGACAATTTGTGAGTTATTGATAACACAAAACTTTCTATAGAAAATTCTAAAGATTTTGTATAGAAAATTGTAGAGTTATCGATAACACACAATTTTCTATAAAAAATTTGTACAGAATCGATAGCAACAAATTTTCAATGAAAAATTTTAGAAATATCGATTACCCAAAATTTTTTATAAAAAATTCTTGAGTTACCGATAGCATAAAATTTTCCATAAAAAATTCAATAGTTATTGATAATATAAAATTTTTTATCAAAACTTCTAAAGATGTCGATAACAAAATGTGTTTTATACAAATCGATAACTCTAGAATTTTCAATAGAAAATTGTAGAGTTATTAAAAATCACTAACTCTCGAATTTTCTATAGAAAATTGTGTTATCAACAACTCTGGACTTTTCTAAGACAAATTATGAATACCTCTCGATTTTTTATAGAAAAGTTCTTGTTAGAAAATTTTGGAAAGAAAATTCAAGAGTAATCGAAAACACACAATTTCTATAGAAAATTCTTGAGTTGTCGATAACACAAAAATTTCTATCAAAAATTCTAGAGTTATCGATAACTCAAAGTATTCTATACAAAATTCCAGAGTCGATAACTCAAAATTTTTTATACAAAATCAAAAAGGGTTTCGATAACATAAAAGGGTCATTATTAGTGAAATCAATCATGAATATTCTTGACCCCCTCCGATATTGATGAAATTTGGTTAAGTTCTTACACTACGTAAAAAACTAACAAATGCAAATTTTCTGCCCTCTAAGTCAACAGGGGCCGAAAATACGGAGGGTCAAAATTTCCCCCAAAATCTACCAGTCGCGTCACTTTACACCGTAAAAACTTAATATCGTTGGTTCTATTATAGCTAGAAAGCCCATTTTTGGTTTGTTTTGAAGCTCATAATATGCTCTATAAGACCTACCATAACCAAAAAATTTTCGAAAAAAATAAGGGTTACCTCCCTTATTTTAAAGTCGTGATAAAGGGAGGAGAAAATGGGGAGGATGGTATACCCCGATTTTTTTTTTACTTGATAATCTTATAGAGAAAGTCCTAAAGAATATATTCTAAAATTTTTAAGTTGGGACAACAATGGGATCACTCAAAATCAAAACACAAAATTTTCTAAAAAAAATTCTATAGTTGTTAATAAAAAACAAGTGAGAGTTTTACATTCGGCTGTGCCGAATCTTTTATACCCTCCAAAATGCAAAAAAGTTGCATTTGCTTAGCAAAAGTACAAAAAACCTTGCAAAAATTCCGGTTTTCTGAGGTTGGTTTAGTTCTCCAAGGGGGAACTTTTTTCCCCTTGTTCCGATTTGGCCCATTTCCGAACTTAACCTGCCTAGGAATATAAGACATATTCGTGCCAAACTTCGGAAGTCTGTTTCTTTTATTTTGGACTGTATCGTGTCCTCTACAGACGGACAGACGGACAGACGGACGGACGGACGGACATCGCTAGAATGCCTTAGAATCGATCACTGATCAATAAAATATATACTTTATGGGGTCCTAGACCGATATTTCGATGCGTTACACACGGAATAACAAAGTGAGAATACCCACATACAGTGGTTGGAGGGTATAAAAAATTTCTATAAAAATAAAATAAAGTTATCGATACAATTTTTTTTTTTGAAAGTTCTAGAGATGTTGAAAACACTCATCAGTAGAAAATTCTAATCACTTAATTTTTAGAAAAAATTCTTGAGTTATCGGAAACAAAAAAATTCTCTTGAAAATTCTAGAGTTATCGATAACACACAATGTATGTAGTACTGATAAACTACTTTCTTACAAACAAATTTAGAGTTATCTATAACTCAAAATTCAATTGTTATCGATAGCACAACATTAAAAAAATCCAATATTATTGATATCACAAAATTTTCTATGCAAATTTATAGAGTTATGGTAAACACACAATTTTCTATAAAAAATTCTTGAGTTATCGAAAACACACAATTTTTTATAAGAAATCATTGCTGTTACTAATAATATAAACTTGTTTACAAAAAACCATTAGAGTTATCGATAACACAAATTTTCTAAAGAACATTCTAGAGTTATCGATAACACAAACATTTTATATAGAATATTTTAGTATTAACGATAATACAAAATTTTTGGTCAAATGTTATAATGTTATAAAAATTCTGATAACACAAAATTTTCTTAGGAACATTTAATATTAACCGAAAATTTTCGAGTTATCGGTATAGTGATATCAAAATTTTGGCAAAGATATAAATGCCACCTAAAAATTTTCCATATGAGCGTAAGTTTGATGTGTTTGTATATGTCTATGTTAATTTTAATGTTTGCCACGTAAATTTCGTATATGTTACGTGTTTGTCCTTATTGCTTTTATGAGCAAATATCGAGGCTTTGAAAAAGAGGGTTACAAAAAGAATGAACAAAACACATAAAACAAATATGAAACAAAATCCTGCAATACGTGTTATACTCATAAAATTATACCATAAATATTGTTTAAATTGAAAGATTTTATGTTTTGCAAATTCATATGATTTTTGTAAAATCCAGGATTTTGATGATGCTGAGTTGTGTTGAAGTCATGTGGTCTATAAATTTTTAATGGTTTCAGAATTCATCAGTTTTTGGTTAAAGATGCCTGATTCTAACACAATTCAAAAAATATTTTTTTCGAAATATCTTTCATAATTATAAAATTTCCCTTTTCTTTAAAATTTTCTTTACTTCTAAACTTCAAAATTTGTGTTCTGAATGCAAACTTTAAATAAAGGTAATTATATTCAATTCATAATTTTATCCCAAGTCTGCATTATCTTCAATATACAAATAATATTATGCCAAAACCGTTGTTTGATCTGGAACAAAACATTTTGCTGTAGTATGTGTATGAAATTATTTTGTGTAAATATTTTTGGCACTCAACAATTATGCGTTCCCATTCAAAATGTCTATTCTACGGATGTGTGTGTGTGAGTGTGAGTGTTTGATAAGAGCATGTGTATAGGAAACGGTAATAGCACGTGTTTGCTACAACATTTACAATAATCAAGCATAAACTATATACTGTCAACCCCATAGTCAAATACTTAAGTATACAGGGTGATTTAAAAGAAAGTAGAGGTTTTAAAATGTTAGAGATTAAAAAATAAGTAAATTCAAGAGTTATCGATATATCGAAAAAATTTTCGTAAATGTATCGATAACTCAAAAATTTTTATAAAAATTTTGTGTTATTGATAATCTTATAATTTGTTATAGAAAATTTTTTGTGTTATCGATAACTCCTGAATTTTCTTAAAGCCAATTTGTGTTATCGATATCTTTATTATATTCTGTAAGAAATTTAGTGTTATCGATAAATATAAAATTTTCTGTAGAAAATTTTCTGTTATCGATTACTCAAGAAGTTTCTATAACCTCAGAATTTGTTATAGAAAATTAGTGTTATCGATAACTCCTGAATTTTCTTAAGAACTTTTTGTGTTATCGACATCTTTATTATATTCAGCGAAAAAAATTATATTATCGATTAATATAGAATTTTATATAGAAAATTTTCTGTTATCGATAACTCAAGAATTTTCTATAGAAATCGATAACTATAGATTATCGATAATTCCTGAATTTTCTTAAGACTATTTTATGTTATCGATAACTCAAGAAGTTTCTATAGTAATTGTCAAGCATCGATAATATTCTGTTGAAAATTTTGAGTATCAATAACAGTACGATTTTGTGTTATCGATAATTATAGGATAAAGTATAGAAAATTTTATGTTATTGATACCTCTAGAGTTTCTTAAAAAAAAAGTTTGTGTTATCGATAAATATAGAATTTTTTATAGAAAATTTTCTTTTATCGATAACTCAAGAAGTTTCTATAATAATTGTTGAGTATCGATAACTATATAAATTTCTGCAGAAAATTTTGAGTATCAATAACCGTATAATTTTGTGTTATCGATAATTATAGGATTATCCATAGAAAATTTTGCGTTATCGATACCTCTAGAGTTTCTACAAAAAAATGTGTGTTATCGATAGCTCTAGAATTTTCTATAGAAAAATTTGTATTATCGATAACAATGGAATTTATTATAAAAAATTTTGTGTATTCAATAACTTTAAAATTTTTAATAGACAATTTTGTGTTTTCAAAAACTCAAAAATTTTCAGTAGCAAATTTTATGTTATCGATATTAATAGAACTTTCAAAAATAAGAGAACTATATAGAAAATTGTGTGTTATCGATAACTTAAGTATTTTATTTAGACAATTTTGTGTTATCGATATCTCTAGAATTTTTGGTAGAACGTTTTTTTTTTTATCGATAACAGTAATAAATTTTGTTATCCATAACTGTAGAATTTTTGAATGTATTGGTTTGCTTTCGATAATTCTAGAATGTTCCACAGAAAATTTTGTATTATGAAAAACTTAATTTTTTTTATAGAAAACTTTGAGTTATCGATAATTATTTTTTTGGGGTTTTTTTTTTGTTTTCGATAAATCGATATTATTTTCTTAAATTTATCGATACCTCGATAATTTGTATAAAAATTTATTTATTTTCCATTACCTCAGAATTTTTTATAAAACATTTTGCGTAGAATTTTTATAGAAAATTTTTATACTACATGTTGTTTTTTTATTTTTAGTACCAAAAGGTACATAAAAATAAAATGTATTTATTCGGCCTTTATATATGTATATATATTCGATTAGAGTTTTATTCTAGTTCGAGGCCCAAAAATATTTCTATTTATGATATTGTCATAATAGAGTATTTTTAATTTATTGCTTTAAAAAAGTTACTATCTCATAGTATGTCTGTCTGTACTGATCAGTTTCATCCCCACTAAAGGAATCTTCAGCAGACTTTAGAGAATCATCGTTGGTCAATCAGACATCAAACCAGACATAATATTTGATATATTTCCCAAGTTATATGAGAAGTACTATTATGAAGGTCCGAAATCTGTTTTCCAACAAAAATAACTCTTTTAAAGCAAAAATTGTATATATTAAATCACCGTCGGTAACTATTAATATATGTGTTGCTGTTATTTTACAATAACAACAGTGCCTAACCAAAAATAACAGCAACACATATATTAATAGTTACCGACGGTGATTTAATATATACAATTTTTGCTTTAAAAGAGTTATTTTTGTTGGAAAACAGATTTCGGACCTTCATAATAGTACTTCTCATATAACTTGGGAAATATATCAAATATTATGTCTGGTTTGATGTTTGATTGACCAACGATGATTCTCTAAAGTCTGCTGAAGATTCCTTTAGTGGGGATGAAACTGATCAGTACAGACATACTATGAGATAGTAACTTTTTTAAAGCAATAAATTAAAAATACTCTATTATGACAATATCATAAATAGAAATATTTTTGGGCCTCGAACTAGAATAAAACTCTAATCGAATATATATTTTTATACTACTCTAAAACTTTCTTTAGAAAGTTTAGTATTATCGACAACTCTAGAATTTTCTACATACAAATTTTGAGTTATCGATAACTTAAGAATTTTTATAGCAAATTTTGTAATATCGACCACTCTATAATTTTCTTTAGAAATTTGGTACTATCGACATTTCAAGAATTTTCTCTTACAAATTTTTGGTATCGCAAACTTTTCGGATTTCATCGTAAGATTTTACATGGGATATAAATGCAAAATATCGTAGAGAGCAAATTTTTTTTTAATTTGTAAACGAGTGTAATAATAGGATTATTCTTTAAAAGTTTTGTGCTATTGATACCTCGAGAGTTAAAAAAAAAAAGTGTTATCGGTATCTCTAGAATTTTCTATAGAAACATTTTTGTTATCGATAACAAAGGAATTAATTATCAAAAATTTTGTGTTATCAATAACTTTTACATTTTCTATGGATAATTTTGTGTTACCGATAACTGTAGAATTATCTTCATATGTTTTGTTGTATGTTATCGATAATTATATAATTACTTATCGATAACTCAATAATTTGTGTAAAAATTTATTTGTTATCGATAACGTCAGAATTTTTTATAGAACATTTTGCGTTGTCGATAACTAGAGAATTTTCTATAGACAATTTTGTGTTATCGATAACTTTAAATTTTCTAGAGACATTTTTGTATTATCGGTAACTCAAGAATTTTCTATTGAAAATTTATAAATTTATCAATAGAAAATTGAAATGACGGAATATAGTCTTTATTATATTCTGTAAAAAATTGTATGTCATCGATAACTCTAAAATTTTCTATAAAAAATTCTTTGTTGTCAATAACTTTCAAAATTTTTCTACATATTTTTGTATTATCGGTAACTCAAAAATTTTATATAGACAATTTATAGAATTATCTGTAGAGAATTGTGTGTTATCGATAATTCTAGAATTTTTTAAAGACAATTTTGTGTTATCGATTTCTCTAGAATTTTTTAGAGAATTTTTTTTATTGATAAAAGTTTTTTGTTTTCGATAACTGTATAATTTCTAAATATTTTTGCAATCTTCCACTCCAGAATTATATTGATAATTTTGTATAGAATATTTATGGAAGATTTTGAGTTATCGATTATTTTAGGATTTTTATGGAAAATTTTAAGTGATCGATAACTCAAGAATTTTCTTTAGAAAGTTTTCAAGAATTTTCTTTAGAAAGTTTTGTGTTATCGATAACTCTAAAATGTTCTATATAAAATTTTATGTTATCGAAACATATAGAATTTTCTATAGAAAATTTTGTAATATCGATAGCTGTACGATTTTTTGTTATCGATAACACTAGAAATTTCTAACCTTTTTCCAAATACCTAAAAAAAAAATCTATATAAAATTTTGTATTATCGATAAATCAAGAATTTGCTATAGAAAGTTTTGTGGTATCGATAACTCTAGAATTTTAATTAGAAAATTTTTGTTTTCGAAAAATGTGAAATTTACTATAAAACATTTGTTTGTTGTCTATAAATTATATACAAAACTCTCTGTTATCGATAACTCTAGAATTTTGTAATCAATTAATTTAGAATTTGCTAAAAAAAATTTGTGTCATCGGTAACTCTTGAATTTTCTGTTGAAAAATTTTGGGTTATCGATATCAAATTGTATTATCGATAACTTTAGAATTTTTAGTAGAAAATTTTGTGTTATCAATAAATTTAAAGTTGTCTGCAGAACATTTTGTATAATTGATAACTCTAGGATTTTCTGTAGAAAATTTTGAGATCATATATCTCTAAAGCTGAATTCACAATGACGGAGTACTTTGTGCCAGAGTGTGGATTTTGTTCCTTTCTCTTTCGCACTTACACATTTTTTGTATGATGGTATCTCTATTTTTAGAGATGGTACTCTGTAGTACTCCAACATTGTGTAGGAGCCTTAAAGTTTTATACAGAAAATATGTCCTTTCTATAAAAAATTTTGTGTTATCGATAACTTTAAAATTTTCTTAAAAACATTTTGTGTTATCGATAACTCTAGAAGTTTCTTTATAAAATTTTGTGTTATTGATAAATCAAGAATTTACTATGGAAAGTTTTGTGTTATCGATAACTTCTAGAATTTTCTATGGACGATCCTGAGTATTCGATTTTTTATCGAAATTTTTGTGTTATCGACAACTTTAAAATTTTCTATATAAAAATTTGTGTTGTCGATAACTCAAGTATATTCTAAAGAAAATTTTTTGTTATCGATAACTTTAAATTGTTCTACACAATTTTTTTTGTGGTCGATATCCTTAGAAGTTTCCACAGAATTTTCTGGCTATTTCCTAAATAACAAGGACATTTCTTAAAGAAATGTTTGTGTTATCAATAACTCTAAAGCTTTCTGTAGAAGATTTTGTGTAATTGATAACAGTAGGATCTTCTGTGGAACACTTTTTTATAACATTTTATGTAAACGATATATCGATAACTCTAGAAGTTTCTTTTTAAAAATCTGTGTTATCGAAAACTTTATAATTTTCTATGGAAAATTTTTTGTTATCGATAACTCTAGAATTTTTTATATAAAATTTTGTGTTATCGATTACTTTAGAACTTTTTAATTTTTGTTAATTATCGATAACTCAAGATTTTTAAAGACAATTTTGTGTTATCGTTATAGATGAACGTGTTTCTGATTTTTTTTGTGTGGATGGACAAACATCTAAACTTTTAAAAAAATAAATAAAAAAGAAAAAAAAAGTGGCCGGATTTTTGATAAATTGACTTTTTTAAAAAATGGAAAATTTCAGAACGGGTTCTGAAAATTTTCCAAAAAAAAAAATTTTAATCGATAGCCCATACAAAACTATATAAGAACGTAAATTTTTGACATTGTGGTGCATTCCGTTTTAATGTGATAAATATTTAATCAAGGCAACTCGCCACAAATTTGACCATTTTTCCAATATTTGACCACGCCTCCTAAGCCCAGTTTTTGAAAAATTGAAAAACCAAAAACGCAATTTTCTAAGTTCCATATAGGGCTATCCATATCACCTATTCAGAAGTTTACGGTACACATGTTTTTTTTCGCTGGACATTTGGTGTGGAATGCCTCATATGTAACTCATAAGTTTCATACAGAAAATATAGAAGTTTCTTTATAAAACTTTGTGTTATTGATAAATCAAGAATTTATTATGGAAAGTTTTGTGTTATCGATAACTCTAGAATTTTCTCTGAACGTTTTTGAGTTATCGATTAATTTAGATTTCTTTATCGAAATTTTTTGCTATCGATACTTTTAAAATTTTCTATATAAAAATTTGTGGTGTCGATAACTCATTTTTTGTTATCGATAACTTTAAACTGTTCTGCACAATTTTTTTGTGATCCATATCTTTAGAAGTTTCCACAGAATTTTCTGAATATTTTCTAAATAACAACGACATTTCTTATAGAGATTTTTGTGTTATGAATAACTATAAAACTTTCTGTAGAAAATTTGTGTAATCGATAACAATAGGATCTTCAGTGGAACATTTCTTTATATATCGATAACTCTAGAAGTTTCTTTTTAAAAATCCGTGTTATCAAAAACTGTAGAAATTTCTATGGAAAATTTTGTGATATCGATAACTTAGAATTTTTTATATACAATTTTGTGTTATCGATAACTCCAGAATTTTCTGTAGACAATTTTGTGTTATCGATTAATTTAGAATTTTTTTAAAAAAAATTTGTGTTATCGATAACTCTATAATTTTCAAGAATTTTCTAAAAAATATTTTTTGTTTCGATAACTTTAAAATTTCATAACCACAATTTTTTGTGGTTGATAGATCTTGAAATATATTTATAAAATTTGGTGTTTTCGATCAATCTGGAATTTGTAAAGCAATTTTTGTGCATTCGTTATTTTAAGATTTTTTTATAAAAAATTTTGTGTTATCGATAATTCTAGAAGTTTCTTTGGAAATTTGTTTGTAGTCATTGCATTTTAACTTTGCTTTAGCAAAACAAATTTTGAATTTCCCTATAAATTAAATTCATTTATGGATAAATGCATTATTTGGCTTAACATATGCCTGTTGTATACCTCCTGCATATTTCTATTAATGCAAATTTTAAACATAACATGATCAATTAGTTTTTGGTAATGTCGGCCATATTTATTAGCCATAAAAAACGGGTAAAGCTACAAGGAACGGACAGAAACAATTTTTAACACAAGCTTTAATTTCTAATTGTTAATCTCAATAAAGTACCTCTGCAATTATAAACCTTAAAGTTTGCTTTGGAAATGCTGCAATTAAAAAAGATATATAGAGAATTCGTGGTTATTGTTTAATTTTGCACCTTAAAGTATGCTTTAAAATATTGTAAACATTTATATAACAACAGGAAGAGTCTAAGATGTAAGAAAACCTAGCTGGATAAACAATTTTAATGTCCCTGGTTTGTATAGTGGTATACTGTAATCCAAGGGTTTAAAAAACACAGCTAATATAAACATTGTACCAAAAAAGATATAATTTGATGCCATTAAATGGAGACAAATTTTGGACAAAATTGTATCAAATTATTTGTGAAGGTTTGTAATGAGATCTAATTAAATCCAATTTGATAAAATTCTATCCAACATTTTCCGGATAAAATTGTATATAATTGTATTGGAAGGCAGATCAAACTTTTTATAAATATATGTGACGTCATATTAAAATTTTCATTCGGGCAGCCATAAATTAAACCCTTCCATTTTTGATAATTTCTACTGTGTATAGTTGAGTAGTAGTTTTAGCTATGGGTAATATACACAGAAAATGCATGAACATGCATGCACATATTGTGGCAAATAAGTATAATAATATTTTGTATAAAATTATTACATAGCCCACTCCCAATATCCTCAAGCATTCAAGAAACATTTTCTAAATGAATAAATGGATTCACGTTGTTTTTTTGCTGTTTTCAACTCGCATAATACTATTGAGTTGAATATTTTCAATACGAAATGTACGATAATCGTAGCGTAACAGCAGCAACAACAACAAAAATATCATAAATCATATTTTCAATATTTTTCTAACAAATTTAAAAGTTGGGAATGTAGGTAGGTGTATATTTCAAATCAGGAACGTAGCAAAGGACGTGGAAAGTCAACTGTTATGGGAGTAACCTGACTGACAGACAATTTATCGGGGATTACGAAGCAATTTAAATTTACACTTTATTAAGTTTGTTTGCCAATTTTAAGGATAATTGGCCCCAAAAGTAAAAAAGTTTCTATTACACACCTGCTTAGATCCACTTATATTAAAAACATATAAAAATTTACGTGTTTAGTTATGCGTGTGACGGTTGGTTACATTCAATTCAATTGCCTTAAATTCTATAGTGAGAATTATTACAATGAGGATTCAAACATGGATCAGCAGACTACCAAAATTCCATTTTAATATGAATTTTGTTTAAAAAAAAAAATAAATTGTGTTTAAGCGAAAATAGCTAAAACTCGAAATCATTCCTTTGAATTTACAAAAATCCATTTTTAAATGAATTTTCACAAAATTCTTTTTATGCCTTTACTAGAGGTGGAGGATCATTTCCATAATATTTCAAAATCCATTTTTTATGAATTTTCTTATACAGAAATTTAATTTAATTTTGTGGTTTACCTAGAAGTGATAAAACGAAAAAATCCGAATTTGATGATCACCCCCATGTACTTCCAAATATAAATTTGTATGTAAATTGTTTCTGAAAAAATTTTAATTGCATGTTGTGGCTTAACAAGAGGTGCTATTTTGAAAATTGCTAAATTTATTGATCATTCCTAAAGGTTTTTAAAATCCAGTTTAATGTTTTTTTTTTTTATTATAAGTTAATAAAAATTAGTAATTTTTCAACCTATAAGTTGTTATTTTGCGAAAAGTTTTTGCTTTAAAAAATCAATTTTTATATGAATTTTTTGTAAAAAAACAAGAAAATTCAAATTTTGGGTTAACTAGTGGTGCTAGAGCACAAATATCAGAATTTATAAAGTAGCCCTATAAATTTTCAAAAACATATTTTTTATATGATTTTATTTTTTAAATTCTTTTTGTGTATAACTAGTGTAGTTAGAGCAAAAATATTTCAATTTGTAGATAATCTCAATAAATTTCCAAGAATAAGTTTTTGTATGAACTTTGAAATATCTGAATTTGGGGATCATTTCCATTAATTAAAAAAAAAATCTGTTGTATGTGAAATTATTTGTAAAAGCTTTAATTGCATTTTGTGGCTTAACTAGAGCATAAATAGCAGAATTTGTGAATCATCTATATAAAATAAAAAAAAAAAAACATTTTAATATGATTTTTTTCTAAAAAAAAACTTATTGCATATTTTGGCTTAACTCTAAGTGTTATTGTGAAAATAACTAAAATTCAGGATCGTCCCCATAAGATTCCAAAAATCCATTTTTATATGAACTTTTCACAAAAAACTTTAATATCAGTTTGTGGCTGTAATAGTGGTGCTAGATCAAAAAAAGCTGAAATTGAGGATTATCTCCAAAACTATAATTGTGTCTTAACTAGAAGTGGTAAATCAAAAAAAGCTGAAATCAGAGATCATAGCTTTTAAAATCCATTTATACATATAAATATTTTTTTTTTAACTTATTGCATATTGTGGCTCACTAGTGGTGAAGTACACAAAAAACTGAATTTATCCATATTAATTTCCAAGAATACATGCTTATATAAGTTTTTTTTTTTTTAAACTGGCGCTAGAGCGAAGATAGCTTAAATTGGGGTTCATCCACATAAATTTCCGAAAAAAAGTTTTAAATGAAAAATCCATTTTAATTTCATTTTGTGGCTTAGCTAAAAGCTCTTTAGCGAATATAGCTGCAATTGGGGATCGTCCCCATAAAATTTAAAAAATCCATTATTATATGAATTCTTCTAAAAAACTTGTAGTGCAGATAGTAGTTTAACTACCCAGCAAAAAAAAATCGAAGTGGTGCAAAAAGAATAAGTGATTCACTACATACATAGTAGCTATATGTGCCGATCTTCATATTCCATAAGAAGTACTTTTATAAGCACTTCCAAAACTGCTAAAAAAATGCCAATAATAACAACTTTCACCAGTTCTTTCCTCAATGATTTAGAAGTACCATTTTCATATGTGTTTACAAATGCAATTGAAAAGTACAAATTTGTGGCACTTAAGTATTGGATTTGTTTTGTTGAATATTTTTTTTTAATAATTTTCTCTGATTTAATAAAAAGTTAAATTTTATAAATGAATTAACTTGATATGCCGCAAAAGCGAATTTGTTATGTAAATGATGTTATAAAAAAATACAGTTTCCAGATTTTTGTTAAAATTGCCAAATGACTCAAGAAGTGCTAAAAAGATAACAAAAAAACTGTTAGCCCTTAAAAAAGACAAGGGTTAAATATAACCAAAAAAGAGCTAAGTTGGTATTGCCGTTTAAAGGTATAAAAACTCTTCTAAAAATATACGATATCTGATTTAAAATGAGAGAATTACTTTTTTTTATCTCTTCATTTTATTTATTGGATGTTTTTTTTTAACTACATGTATAAAAACATTTTTTTTATATAATTTTTGGAGTTGTTTTGTAAATTATGTACAAAAAAAAACAATAAAAAGTTTCCAGATTATTGTAAAAATCAAATGACTTAAAAAGTGCTTAAAGGGCTAAAAAAGATAACCAAAAAAAGGTGGTAGCCTTAAAAAAAGGGCTGAATTATAGCCACAAAATGACTAAGTTGGTATCGCTGTTGAAAGGTATAAAAACTCTTCTAAACATTAGGGTATTCAATTAATCGAGGTTTTGGTTTAATCGGCTAATCGGGAAAATAATTAAGCGCACTTAAAAAAATTATGTTAGTAAAATCAACTGAAAATGTCAGTTAAAATAACTACTTTGTAAGTTGTTTTGGGGTCAACTACTTTTTCAGTTAAATCAACTAACAATGTTAGACCGAATTTACATAAGGCAATTTTAATTGCGGCTGATTTTCTAGTGTATCAGAGAGAGAGGGAAGAATCTTAGATCTCTCTCTGATACACGACAAATTAAGAATTGCCGCAATTAAAATTGCCAATGTAAATACGGTCTTATTGTTAGTTATTTTAACTGACAAAAAACAACTGACTTATGTAGTAAAAACTACTTACATTTGTAGTCAAAACAACTAAAATGTAGTAAAAATAAAAAAATCAATATAGGTATAATTTTTTTTTTCAAAACATTTTTCAGAAAAAAAAAATTGAAGACCAAATTTTTTCCAAGTTTTTTTTTTTTTTTTAAAAGTTGTGAAAAATAAAAATAACGAAATTTTTTTTTTTTGGAAAAAAAACTTTAAAACTTTTCAGAGATAAAATAAATAAAATTAACTACTTTAAATAACTGTTACTACATCACAGTACTTTTTTGTTAGTTGTTCAAAAAACGACTTAAAATAACTAACAGAAATAGTTGTTTGATATTTTTCATACAAAAACAACTGACTTTGTAGTTGAAAACAACTAACTACTGTAAAATATACAAACAACTAACATGTAGTAACTTACATAATTTTCTGAGTGCGGGGTTGAGATTTAATCGGTTAATAATCGGATAAATTTGAATTATTCGGTTAACCGAATAATAAAAATTTTAATTGAATATAAAACTAAGAACTCTATGTACTTTTAAGAATTTTATTAATTTTATTGAAAAAAAATCTTTAGCCGATATGGCGAAGCTCTATAATGTTAGCCCAAATAAAGATTTTTTGTATGGCACCCTGAAAATTTACCCTAAAATTGATACCCAAATTGATGCCGGGCTTAGATGCACCTCTAATAGAGTTTCGAATTCGGTACTATTATATATCAACAAGACAAATTGGTTGGTTTTCAAATTTGTTTTCTTTTATTTTTTAGGGCCGAAATTGCAATAATTTTATCGGTCGATATCTCCGTAATGAAAAAAGATATGAAAAAAGATATCTTAAGGATTGCAAAAGTAATTTGAAGAATAAGTGAAGTATTTTTAGATGTGCTGAACTATAGTTCAATTATAATTATATATAATATAATTATAATTATACATCATAAAATAATTCTCGGTTTTATAAGGTCCCGAACATTGCGAATATCTGAGTTTATGCAGTACTGTCAATCGAAAATCTAAATATCTCAAAATAAGATAAATCACTTCTAAGGCCAGATTCGGATTAAGCGCATGAAAAACTATTAGAAAAATATATACATCCACATTTAATTAATAATTCCTATTATCTAAACTAAATTATTAAAAACATCGATTTAATCTTAACAATTTCAAGTCTAAATATTACATAATAAATATTATACATTGTTAAAAATATCGTTTTGGTTTTAATTATTATTAGTGTAAATACTAAAAAAAAAAAAAAAACTCTTAAAATCAATCCCAAAAAGTCATGAAATATGTACTTATCAAGAAGTGATGAAAAAATCACTTCTAAATCACCATATAAAAATTACATAATCACATTCAAAATGCCAAGAAATATATACTTCTAAAGAAGTGATGAAAAAAGAACTTCCAAAAGGTCAAGTTATATTAACATCCCGATCACTACTTCAGAAGTTGTGATAAAGATGTTAATATATATGTACATTAGAGTGTCCCTTATTTTGGAAATGTTGGAAATCTTGAGACGGTACCCGCTCATTTTTTTCCTTTTGACTTAAAAATAACTCAGGAAAAATTTTACGCCCCTAGGACCACGCCTTCCCTACGCGACGGGGCCTTAAAGAGCGGGGCCTAAAAAATCATTTTTCCATACAAACCAAAAAAATTTTTTTTTGATTTTTAATTTTTTTGTTATTAATTATTATATTACTTGGTTTGCTTATTCACGACAAAAAATTTGATTTTGGAGGGATAAGTCTTTCAGCGCTAAAAAATTTTTCGCAAAAAAAAAATTTGGGCGGCCGGGGTCCTACAGTAAAAAATTTTTAAAAAATATTTTTTTTTAGTTTTGACCAGCAACGGTTTTAGCTGCTATGTTGCTTTAAATGATATATATTCCAAAAAAAAAATTATTCATATCTGTGACATCTTTATCTTTTTCGAAAAAAAAAATTTTGAGCCGTAGGAATCCTACGGTAAAAAATTTTTAAAAAATATTTTTTTTTAGTTTTGAAAAGCAATGGTTTTAGTTTTTATGTTGTTTTTAATGATATATATTCCAAAAAAAATATTATTCATATTTGTGACATTTTTATCGTGTATCGAAAAAAATCATCAATGCATTTTTTACCCTTTTTTAGAACACGATTAAGATGTCACAGATACAAAAAATATTTTTTTATGAATATATATCATTTAAAGCAACATAGCAGCTAAAACCGTTGCTGGTCAAAACTAAAAAAAAATATTTTTTAAAAATTTTTTACTGTAGGACCCCGGCGGCTCAAAATTTTTTTTTGCGAAAAATTTTTTAGCGCTGAAAGACTTATCCCACCAAAATCAAATTTTTTGTTGTGAATAAGCAAACCAAGTAATATAATAAATAATAACAAAAAAATTAAAAATCAAAAAAAAAATTTTTTGGTTTGTATGGAAAAATGATTTTTTAGGCCCCGCTCTTTAAGGGCCCGTCGCGTAGGGAAGGCGTGGTCCTAGGGGCGTAAAATTTTTCCTGAGTTATTTTTAAGTCAAAAGGAAAAAAATGAGCGGGTACCGTCTCAAGATTTCCAACATTTCCAAAATAAGGGACACTCTAATGTACATACTAAACACTAGTGATATTGTGTGTCACGCCCATATAAAATTCATCAGTGTTTCAGCTGAAGAAGAAGTACATCTGGTTCATAAGTTGTGGTGAATTTTGTAGTGAATGGTAAGCTCTTTTTTTGCTGGGTATAGATGCTAAAAGAAAAATAGCTGAACTTGAGGATCAACTCTACAAATTTAAAAAAAAAAATTATCTGAATTATTTAAAAAACATTTATTGCATTTTGTGACTTAGCTAAAGGTGATACAGCAAAAACAGATAAAATTAAAGATTATTTCTAAAAAATTCCAAAAAACCATTTTAAATATGAATTTAAAAAAAATCAAATTCCTTTTTTAGGCTTAACTAGATTTGCTAAAGCGAAAAAAGTTAAAACTTGAGATCATCATTATAAATTTCAACATATCCAAAAAACTATTACAAAAGCTTTTTTTCTTCAAAAAGATTTAACTGCATTTTGGGGCTTAACTAAAGGTGCTAGAGCAAAAGTAGCTGAATTCGGATATCCTTTTTTTTATGAATTTTGCTTAAAAAATTTGATGATTTCATTTTGATAACCCGTGATAAATCGAAAATATTCAAAATTGAGGATCATCGCTGTAAATTTTCAAAAATAAATTTTAAATGCTTTTTCTATAAACAAAATTTTAATTGAATTTTGTGGCATTAATCAAAAATAACTGAATTTGGGGATCTTCACTATAAATTTTCAAATTCTAGTTTAATACGAATTTTTGTAAAAAAACTTTAACTGCAAGTTGAAGCGTAACACAGCGGGGCTAAAAAGGAGCTACAGCAAAAAAAGCTATGTTTGGGGATCATCCCTTATATGTTTCCAAATTTAATTTTTATGTGAACTTTTCTAAGAAAATTTTGATAACAAAATAAAATAACAGAAATTTTGGATCATCGCTATAAATTTTCAATAAACCTCTTATATGCTTTTTCGCTTACCAAAAATTTAATTGAACTTTGTGGTAATACTGAATTTGCTAGTAGATCAAAAATAACTGAATGTGGTAATCTTTACCATAAATTTCCAACTTCTTTATTTATATGATTTTTTCTAAAAAACTTAACTAGAGGTGCTAAATCGAGGTAGCTGAATTTTAATTAGAGGTGCTAGAGTGAAAGTAGCTGAATTTGGGAATCATTACTTTAATATTCCAAATATCAATTTTTTTCTGAATTTTATTTAACTAGAAGTGACAAGAGGTGTTAATGCAAAAACAGCAAAATTTGGTGATCATTCATTTAAATTTTCAAAAATGTAGTTTTATTTGATTTTTTTCTTAAAATCTTTTATTGCAATTTTTTGCTTAAATATGTAGAAGTGGCTACAGCGAAAAAGCTAAGTTTTAAAATAATCCCTATAAAGTTCCAAAAATTATTTTTTTTTTATGAATTTTCCTAAAAATCTTTAATTACAAAAATAAAATATCAGAAATTGGGAATCATGCCTTTGAACATAAAAAAAATAATTTTTATATGAATTTTTTTAAAAAAGATTTAAATTGGTTTTTGTGGCTTAACAAGGTGTTATAAATCGAAATTAGCTAAACTTTATTTTATAAAAAACTTTAACTACATTTTGTGTCTTACCTAAAGATGCTAGAGTCAAAATAGCTTAAATTGGAGAGCATCCTTATAAATTTCGAAAAAAAATCAATTACTTAAATTTAACTTTGTGGTTTAACTAGAGGTGTTAGAAGAAAAATATCTGAAATTGGTGATCAGCCTATAAAATTTTAAAATCTAATTTAGATTTTTTCTAAATAGTTGATTTGCTTTTGGTTGCTTATCTAGAGCTGTTATAGCAAAAATATGCGAATTTGAGGATCATCCAATAAAGTTGCCAAATTTCAGTTTTATATTTTATATATAAAAACATTTATTGGCTTTTTTTGGCCTCATAAGAGGTGATAGAACGAAAATAGCTAAAAATTGAGATCATAGCTATAAATTTCCAAATATCCTTTAAATTAGAAGTGCTAGAGCAAAAATAGTAAAAAGTGGATATCATAACTAATGAAAATTTCATAAATTCAAATAAACATATAAAATTAGACTTTGAGTAAGTGATTTTGATTTTTTGTGAATTTTATTTAACTAGAAGTAACTAGAGGTGTTAATGCAAAAATAGCTAAATGTGGTGATTATTTGATTTTTTTTTTTTAAATCTTATGTTACAGTTTGCTGCTTAAATATGTAGAGGTGGCTACACAAAAAAACTAAGTTGTAAAATAATCCCTATAAAGTTCCAAAAATTATTTCTTTATGAAAAATTTGTATATGAATTTTTCTAAAAAAGATTTTAATTGGTTTTTGTGGCTTAAGTAGGTGTTATAAATCGAAAGTAGCCGAACTTGGGGATTAACACTCTAAATTTCAAATAATTGATTTATATTTTCTAAAAAATTTTAATTACATATTGGGTTTTATCTAAAGGTGCTAGAGTCAAAATAGCTAAAATTGGCGATCATCCTTATAAATTAAAAAAAAATACTTAAATTTAAGTTTGTGGTTTAACTAGAGGTGTTGGAGCAAAAATATCTGAAATTAGTGATGACCCGAAAAAATTCTAAAAATCCAATTTGGAGATTTTCTTAATATTTGCTTTTGGTGGCTTAATTAGGGCTGTTGTAGCAAAAATATTTGAATTTGACGATCATCCAATAAAGTATCTGATTTCAGTTTTATATGAATATTGTCTAAAAAAACATTTATTGGCTTTTTTGGCCTCATAAGAAGTGATAGAATTAAAATAGCTGAAAATTGAGATCATAGCTATAAATTTCCAAATATACTTTCCACATAATTTTTTCAAGAAAAAAACTTCAATTGCACTTTTAGGCTAAATAAGAAATCTTAGAGCGAGAATAGCAAAAATTGGAGATCATCCCCGTAAAAAAATTTATAAGTTCAAATAAGCATTAAAAAATGCCTGCATACAAATTGACTTGCTTGCCCATAGATTTAAGTAAGTGTGCACACCATATCACCAATATTGTTGTTCTATATTTAATACACTTTTGTTAGTGTTTATAATTTTTTTTTATTAATAATTGCTGTTGTTATTTTAATAAACAATTCATGTTTTTAATATCTGATTTTTTTGTTTTGAAACTTTTGAACAGATTTTTTCCGTATCCGTTTTTAAGTGGTTTGAGTGAAAGTATACGGATGAGTGTTTGTATATTTCTGTGTGTGTGTGTGTGAACGTTAGTGTCCTGTGCTCTGTCTGTGTTTGGTTAAGCATGCATATGACACTTTGATTAAGTGCTACTTTAACTGCACTTTACTTATACATATGCATGTGTATGAGTGAGAGTGTGTGTGTGTTTGTGATTGGTATACATGTATATATTTATTTTGTGTTGTATATCTGCGTGTGTTTTACTTGTTTGTTTCCTAGTGACCATGGACCATAAGTTTAAGTATCACTAAATATACTCATTGTGTGCTGGTTTTTTTCTCTCTCTACACTCAGAGAAATATGCTAATATTTATGAAATGGTTATGAAAATTTTTTTGTTATAAAATTTCATTAAATTTATGAAACCTCCATAAATAAAGTGACGGTTAATGAAGAAAAAACTATAAAGTGGACTTTATAAAATTTCATGCTCTCATAAAAAAAACTCATTTTGTTTTTTATAATACGAACATTGGTGCAAAACAATTTCATGAATACTACGAAATTTTTCATTTTTATAATGAATGGTTTTCATAAATGTAATGAATCATTTCATAGTTTCATAAATATGATCAAATATTTGAGAAAAATCAAATAAATCTATGAAATGTTTTAAAGTATTTATAAAACATAAAAATAAAATGTTTTAGCTCGAGGCCTGGATTTTGTAGTTAAAATTCTTCTTTATTTATTTCCAATATTTCGCTACTCATCGAGTAGCATCCTCAGGCCTCGAGCTCAAACATTTTATTTTTATAATTAAATTGGAAAGGTGGAATAAAAAACAACTATAATGTTTTTATAAAACATTTCAAAAAAGTTTAAGAAATATTTCATGATATCAATGAAACCTTTCATAAATAAATGTTGAACCTATGAAACTGCTTTTTTTTTATTAATGAAATTACATTGGACTTACTTTAATAAAGACTTCATTATATTTATGACAGTTTTCATAATTATAATGAATCTATTTCTTTCAGTGTATACTCCATACAGTTTGCTGATAGTTATTTCAATACATTTTTTTTTTCTGTTGCCATATTATCCTTTTTTTTCACTCTTTTTCAGCAATTTGTCTGTGGTTTTTGTATAATAATTTTTGGTATATATTTTATTTTTGTTATATTGCGGTCATATTTATCATATGCAAAAAAAAAATGCACAAAAAATATAAAACAAATTTGTTTCGAGTTAAAAATTGTTGCATAAAAGCAACAGTGGAATTTATTATCAAATAGTTTACATTGTGGGTTGTTGTTTTTGTTTGGTTTTTTGTTAACAAATTTGTTTAATGTTAAAAAATGTGCTCTGATTTTTATGAAGAATTTTAATAAAAAAGGTTATGATGTTGTTTTGTGTTCACAAGGACTTGCAGGAAAAAAAACAGCAGCTCAAATAATCGCACTTATTTAAGTGCTCCACTGTGGAAGGTAAAAAATAAATCTATGACTTATGTTTTACAGAGGGGTTGAATAAATATATGTTGAAAATATAGTCACTTCTAGCAGGGCAATTTGGTAAAAGAATTCGGACAAGAATTTTGGTCGAAAAACGTAATTTTTTAAACTTTGAGCGCTGGTTGCCGACTGTAGATGCCCTTGCATAATTTTTTCAAAATTTTCTTTCCCGTGGCCTTCATCGAAAATTTAGATGCCCTTTTAACTAAATAGCCATGAAATTTAAAACTGTAATGGCAGAAGGTATTTTCGAGTTAAAGTTTTTAAAATAACCAAATGTACTTTTCCTGAGCTGAGCCACTGTACGACACTTCGGACTTATGAAATTTTGCTGACTGTTTAATAACACTGTGCAACACAAAATTATGCCTTAACTGAGAGTAAAATCAAAAATTGTAATTTCCGTATCCATGAATAACCTCCACAATGCCAAAAAACACTTTTTTTTTTGATTGTAAAATTTTTTAACGGACAATTTTTTATAGAAAATTTTTATTTCGAGTGAAAAACTTTTTATAGATATTTGGGACTATTTTTTTTTTGGTGTAAAATATTTTTTGAGTGTAAATTTTTATTTTGATTGCAAAATTTTTTTTGAAATTATTAACATCTTTTTAGTTGAAATGTTTTTTTTTTTTTTTTAATTGAATTCTGAGTAAAAATAAATAAATTGAAATTTATAGTAATGATCCCGGATTTTAGATTTTTTTTTCTATTACCTTTAGTTAAGCCACAAAAAACATTTTTTCTATAAAAATTCATATTAACATGAATTTTTGGAAATTTTTAGGTATGATCCCTAAATTCAGCTATTTTTGATTCTTCTGGTTGAGCCACAAATTGCAAAAAAGTTTCATATTGTTAGAAAAAAAAAATTAAAGTGATGATCCTCAATTAAACTATTTTCGCACTTGCACCTCTAATTAAGTCACAAAACGAAATTTAAGTTAGAAGACAAAATGTATTTAAAGTTATTTAGAATAATTCATTAAAAAGGCACTTAGCGAAATTTATATGGATGATTCTCAATTTTAGAAATTTTTGCTCTATCACCTCTAGTTTACCCAGTGGATTTTTTTTATTTATAGAAATGATCCCTTAATTTAGCAATTTTAGCCTCAAGTTAAACCACAAAATGTTCTTTTTTAGAAATATGTAAATCATACTCAAAAGATTTTTTTTTTTAACTTTATAGGGATGATCACCTAATCCAGCTATTTTCTTTAAAACCTCTAGTTAAGTAAAACAGAAAGAAAAGAAGTTTTTTTTTGTCTTGGATCTCTAATTTAGCAAACAAATGCAATAATTTGTTTAAATTAAAATTTATGAAAAAGTGGATTTTTGGAAATTTATGGGCATGATCCCCAAATTTAGCTATTTTTGTTCTAGCAACTCGGGTTGAGCCACAAATAGCAAAAAAGTTTCTTATTGTTAGAAAGTTTCTTATACAAATTTATAGGGATGATCACCAAATCAAGCTATTTTCTTTAGCAAAAATAGTCAAAAAATACAATTAAAGCATTTATAAAAAAAATATCTAAAAATGGATTGTTGAAAATTTATAGGGATAATTCCGATTTAAAGCTTTTTTCGTCTTGGACCATTAATTTAGCCAACAAATGCAATAATTTGTTTAAGGAAAAATTTATATAATAGTGTTTTTTTTTGAAAATTTATGGGCATGATCCCCAAATTTAGCTATATTTGTTCTTCCAACTTTGGTTGAGCCGCAAATTGCGAAAAAGCTTCTTATTGTCAGAAAAACGAAGTTATAGGGATTCCCTAAATTCAGCTATTTTCGCACTAGTACCACTAGTTAATCCACCAAACTCAATTAAAGTTTCTAAGAAAAAAAATGTCTAAGAACAGATATTTTAATTTTATAGCGACAAAATACAGTTGAAATTATTTAAAATAATTCATTAAAAAATCATTTATGGAAATTTATAGGGACGAATTCCAATTTCAGAAATTTTTGCTCTATCACCTTTAGTTAAGTCAGTGGATTTTTTTTAATTAATAGAAATGATCCCCAAATTTAGCGATTATAGCCTCAAGGAAGCCAAGATTTTTTAAAAACTTTTAGGGATGATCACAAAATTTAGCTTTTTTCACTTAAGCACCTCTAATTAGGCACAAAATGGATTTAAAGTTTTTTAGAAAAAAATTATCAAAAAGGAATTGTTTAAAACTTTTAGGTATGATGCCAAATTTTAACTTTTTTCGCTCTAGAACCTCTAGTAAAGCTACCAAATGCAATATTGAGCCCTGTTGAGCCACTAATTGCAAAAAAGTTTCTTATTGTTAGAAAAAAAATATAGGATGATCCCCAAATTCAACTTTATTCGCACTGGCACCTCTAGTTAAGCCGTAAAAACGCTATAAAAGGTTCTTAGAAAATATAAAATCTAAAAATTGATTTTTTGATATTTATAGGGACAACATGCAGTTGAACCTGATAGAAAATTCATTAAAAAGGCATTTATGGAAATTTATATGGATGACTCCCAATTTGAAAAATTTTTGCTCTATCACCTTTAGTTAAGCCAGTGAATTTTTTTTAATTAATAGAAATGATCCCCAAATTTAGCCATTTTAGCCTCAAGCTAAGCCAAGATTTTTTTTTTTAATTTGTAGGGATGATCACCAAATTTAGCTTTTTTCACTTTTGCACCTCCAGTTAGACACGAAATACAATTAAAGCTTTTTAGAAAACAATTACATAAAAATGGATTGTTGGAAATTTTTAAGTATGATGCCGAATTTTAGATTTTTTCCCTCTAGGAGCTCTAGTTAAGCCACCAAATGCAATACATTTTTTTTTTTTAAGAAAACTTTATGTAAAAGTGTATTTTTGGAAATTTATGGGACCAAATTCCTTTGTCCTAGAATCTCTAGATGAGCCACAAATTGCAAAAAAGTTTCTTATTTTTAGAAAAAAAAAAAAAATATAGGGATAATCCCCAAATTCAACTATTTTCGCACTGGCACCTATAACTAAGCCATAAAACGCAATAAAAGTTTCTTAGAAAAAATAATATCTAAAAATGAATTTTTTGAATTTTATAGGGACGTAATGCAGTTGAAGCTGATAGAAAATTCATTTAAAAAGCATTTATGGAAATGAATAATTCCCAATTTCAGAAATTTTTGCTCTATCACCTTTAGTTAAGCCAGTGGATTTGTTTCATTAATAGAAATGATCCCCAAAATTTGGAAATTTTAGAATCAAGTTAAGCCAAGATTTTTTTTAAATTTGTAGGGTTGATCACCAAATTTAGCTTTTTTCACTTAATCACCTCTAGTTAGGCACGAAATGGAATTAAAGTTCTTTTAGAAAAAAATTATACAAAAAGGGATTGTTTGAAACTTTTAGGTATGATGCCGAATTTTAACTTTTTTCGCTCTAGAACCTCTAGTTAAGCCACCAAATGCAATATTATTTTTTAAGAAAAATTTATGTAAAAGTGTTTATTTATGGGAAATTTATGGGACCAAATTTAGCTATTTTTGTCCTAGAATCTCTAGATGAGCCACAAATTGCCAAAAAAATTTCCTTATTGTAAGAAAAAAAAAAAAATATAGGAATGATCCCCAAATTCAACTATTTTCGCACTGGCACCTATAACTAAGCCATAAAACGCAATAAAAGTTTCTTAGAAAAAATAATATCTAAAAATTTATTTTTTTGAAATTTATAGGGACAAAATGCAGTTGAAGCTGATAGAAAATTCATTAAAAAAGCATTTATGGAAATTAGTAATTCTCAATTTCAGAAATTTTTGCTCCATCACCTTTAGTTAAGCCAGTGGATTTTTTCATTAATAGAAATGATCCCCAAATTTAGCAATTTTAGCATCAAGTTAAGATTTTTTTTAAATTTGTAGGAATGATTACCAAATGTAGCTTTTTTCACTTAAGCACCTCTAGTTAGGCACGAAATGCAATTAAAGTTTTTTAGAAAACAATTATATAAAAATGGATTGTTGTAAATTTTTAAGTATGATGACGAATTTTAGATTTTTTCCCTCTGAGAGCTCTAGTAAAGCCACCAAATGCAATATTTTTTTTTTAAGGAAAATTCATGTAAAAGTGTATATTTATGCGAAATTTATGGGACCAAATTTATCTATTTTTGTTCTAGAATCTCTAGATGAGCCACAAATTGCAAAAAAGTTTCTTATTGTTAGAAAAAAAAAAAAATATAGGGATGATCCCCAAATTCAACTATTTTCGCACTGGCACCTATAATTAAGCCATAAAACGCAATAAAAGTTTCTTAGAAAAAATATCTTAAAATAGATTTTTTGAAATTTATAGGGACATAATGCAGTTGAAGCTAATAGAAAATTCATTAAAAAAGCATTTATGGAAATTTATATGGATGGTTCCCAATTTCAGAAATTTTTGCTCTAGCACCTTTAGTTAAGCCAGTGGATTGTTTTAATAACAATGATCCCCAAATTTAGCGATTACAGCCTCAAGTAAAGCCAAGATTGTTTAAAAATTTTTAGGGATGATCACCATTTTCATCCCTATTTTCATTTTAGCACCTCGAATTAGGCAGAAAATGAAATTTAAGTTTTTTAGAAACAAATTATACCAAAATGGATTTTCCGAAACTTTTAGGTATGACACCGAATTTTAATTTTTATCGCTCTAGAACCTTAAGTTAAGCCACTTTAAATTATTTTTAATAAATGCTGTAAAATATTCCCCTTCCTTGTATATTGCATTTGTATTTTAAAAAAATATTACAAGAACATTATCACAATAACAATAATAATATTCTGCATTGCACCAATACCCATTCAAAATTCTATTTCAATACACAAACAAAATAGATCATGGCCATTATTGTTTATTGTTTAGGGACATTTTCTATAGCATACTTGGGGGCTTTAATTAAAAAAATCAACAATGATTAAGAAATTGTGCGACAGCACAATTATTAAAATAAACATATTCTCAGAACCACTAATAAAATAGCTTAAAGCATTTACATATAATAATAGCTAATATTACAAACACTTTTAAATTAGTTTGTAGCTAATTAAAGTGAACAGCAAAACTAATGCCCCTGAAAATAGGCTTTAAAGTAAAACAAACAAATTTGTTTCATTAAATTCTAAATAGAAATTAACACCATTAAATATGGGCGGGAGGGACACCTATAGTTGTACACTGAAAGAATGCATAAAGTTTATAAAGTCATCTTTTGCATTCATGGTTTTAAACATCAATTTAACATTTTCAACCATTTATTATTATAATTGAAATGAAAATTACATTAAAATCCCCTAGGCTTATGCAATATTATAATAACAACAAATATTTATAACAACACGTAAAATGTATTGTATGAATTTGTGAAAATTTGTAAGGCAATTTTATATATGAGGGATTTTATGGCAAATGTCTTGCTACAGAAAACCATGTGTGCCTTGATCTTCTACACACAGAAAATTTTTTTCCAAATATCCAACTGAAATAAATACAACTAAAAATCGGTTGATACATTTACATATAGGTCGTCTCAATTGAATATCGGTAGTATCAACTAAAATTAGGTTGATACAGCAGATATTTATTTGATACAACAACAAAATTCGGTTGTCACACCAAAAAATGATAGCGACAACTGAAATATGAGTTGATACAGCTAAAAAATTCGATTGGAAATTTATTTTTCTGTTTGTAAATAGGTTGTATTGATAGCCCTTTATGGAACTAACAATATTGCGTTTTTGGTTTTTAATTTTTTTTTCAAAATCTGGGCTTAGGAGGCGTGGCTAAATATTGAAAAAATTATCCGAATGCACCATAATCTCAAAAAATTGCATTCTTGTATTTTTTTATGGGCTATCGATTACTTTTTTCTTGATAAATTGTAAATTTTAAGGATTGTGATGCATTCCGTTTTAATTTGATAATGTAAATCGACACAAATTTGAGCAATTTTTTAAATATTTAGCCACTACTCCTAAAAACAAAAATGCAATTTTCTTAATTCCATATATAAGGCATTCCACACCAAATGTCCAGCGAAAAAAAACACGTGTACCATAAACTTCTGAATAGCTTGTATGGATAGCCCTATATGGAACTTATTGCGTTTTCAGTTTTTCAATTTTTCAAAAACTGGGCTTAGGAGGCGTGGTCAAATATTGGAAAAATGGTCAAATTTGTGGCGAGTTGCCTTGATTAAAAATTTATCACATTAAAACGGAATGCACCACAATCTTAAAAATTTACATTCTTATATAGTTTTGTATGGGCTATCGAATAAAATTTTTTCTTTAGAAATGTTTCAGAACCCGTTCTGAAATTTTCCATTTGTTAAAAAAGTCAATTTATCAAAAATCCGGCCACTTTTTTTTCTTTTTTTTAATTTTTTTTTTTTTAAGTTTAGATGTTTGTCCATCCACACAAAAAAATCAGAAATGTATTTTTCGTTTTTTTTTTCGAGAAAATTGCATTTGAATTTTAAATTTCATAACAATTTTGTAATTTGCTTGTATTTTCTTGTTTTAACGTGTCGAATGAGTAATATTAATTGCATGAATATACTCATTCGACACGTTAAAACAAGAAAATACAAGCAAATTACAAAATTGTTATGAAATTTAAAATTCAAATGCAATTTTCTCGAAAAAAACGAAAAATACATTTCTGATTTTTTTTTGTGTGGATGGACAAACATCTAAACTTAAAAAAAAAAAAATTAAAAAAATTAAAAAAAAGAAAAAAAAGTGGCCGGATTTTTGATAAATTGACTTTTTTAACAAATGGAAAATTTCAGAACGGGTTCTGAAACATTTCTAAAGAAAAAATTTTATTCGATAGCCCATACAAAACTATATAAGAATGTAAATTTTTAAGATTGTGGTGCATTCCGTTTTAATGTGATAAATATTTAATCAAGACAACTCGCCTCAAATTTGACCATTTTTCCAATATTTGACCATGCCTTCTAAGCCCAGTTTTTGAAAATTAGAAAAACCAATATTTTCTTAGTTCCATATAGGGCTATCCAAACAACCTATTCAGAAATTTACGGGACATATGTTTTTCTGTAGCGGAACATTTGGCGTGGAATGCCTCATATGACCATTAATACAACCTATTCAACAATTATTGGGACACATGTTTTTTTTTTGCTGGACATTTAGTGTGAAATGCCTAATATAAGTATTTGTATGTGTGATGCACATATCGATAAACATAAATATATTAATATTATTAAAATAATTAATTATTTTAATTATCTTCAGCATCATTATTACAAATTCATATACATGGAGACAAACATTTGCATTTATGTAGAGCAGTAGTGTAAAAAGAGATATTGGTTTTTGAAATGTATAAAAAATATGTAAAATATAAATTCGGCCTTGCCGAATGTATGGATACCCTGCCAAGTATAAAAAAAATCTTTGCAATAAACTTTTTTTGAAAAAAAAACTGATAGTGTTAAATTTGTCTGTGCCGAATTTTTTGTACCCTTCAACAAGCAAAAAATACAAAAATCCAGTTGAAAAGATAAATTCAACTTGGCTGAATCCACATATACCCTCCATAATGCCCTTTTTAAGTGATAGAAAAATTTTCTAACGTAAAAAAACTTAACAATTTTGATTAAAAACATTTTATTTTGAGTAAAAAACTTTTTTTGTCACTAAAAAAAATACAAAATTTTTTGAAGTGTAAAATTTTAAATTTCTTAACCACGGGACCGATTTTGCTAAAATTCAATATCAACCAGACCAGGCAACAACAAATATACATATTTGCCAAGCAGGGGCGTATCCAGGATTTTATTTCGGTGGGGGCCCAACACTTTTTTTCAATTTTTTTTTTTTTTTACAAAAAATTTACATAACAGCACATGTTTTTGAATTTTTCTTGATCTTTTTCTTAAACTGAATGTAACAATCAGATTCTTCATTTTTGTGTAAGTTAAAAACTGTTTGGGGAAAAAATTAAAGTTTTTTTATATTTTAAAATTTTTTGAGACAAGCATTTTTTAAAGAGTGAATTGTATCAGATGCTGATACATTTTTACAAAGAAGATTATATTTTTTTCAAAGAAAAGTCTAAGATTCTACGATAATTTCCAGTTACGACAGTTTTTATTATATAAAAAGCCAAAGACTCTAAATCATATTTCCAAAGGAAAACGTTTATCGGGAAAAAGTCACTTTAGAAAATGATTTGATAAGATATTCATAAAATACTTTTCCAAAAGAAAGACTGCGATTGTAAAACATTTTCCCAGAATCTGAGATTCTGAAAAGAAAAGACTCCGATTGTAAGACATTTGCCCAGAATCTGAGATTCTAAAACATATAAGAAAAATAATTCACATTCTGAGACCTTTTAAAAAAGAAAACAGTATAAAAAAAGTCATAGATTCTAAAATCTTTTTCCTAAAGAAAAACTCGCGGATTCTGAGAAAATTTTCCTATACACTCAAAATAATAACTCTGTAAAATACTCTGTAAAATGACTGTAATCTCAATTCAACAGAAATTTGACAGAGTTTTCTGTCAAAATACAGATTTAAAGAAAATACTTTGTATTTTGTTGTGACAAAAAAACAAAGTTTCCTCTGTTATATTACTTTTTACTTTGTAATCATAATTTAACAGATAATTAACAGAGTTTTCTGCTAAAATACAGATTTAAGCAAAATACTTCGTATTTTTTATAACCAAAAAAGTTTTCTGTGTTGAGTAGTTTTTGTTACGAAACATCAAAATTTTATCTGTTTTTTTTTTTTGTTGAGAATAAGTTGAAAAAGTAGCAAAAAAAGTTATAAAAAAAAATCTTGTCAGAAATCTTATAAAAATTTTACAAAATAACATGCATTTAACTAAACTTTGTAAATTTACAGAGTTTTTTCTGTAATTTTTTTTTGTATCAAATGCATTTTACAAATATATATATAAATTTACATAGTTTTCTTTGCTAAATGGTAGTTTATATAACAAATATTTTACTATAAACTCTGTAAATTAACAGTTTTTTTTTGTCAAAATCATTTTACAGAGTTTTTTAGTAAAATTACCAAGAAATGTTGTTGGCTGGAAAAGTATGGTGTACTCTGTTAAATTAGCAAAGTTTTTCTGTAATTTAACTGAGTTATTATTTTGAGTGTAGAAAAAGTCTAAGATTTTTAGAAATTTTTCCTATAGAAAGTCTCAGATTCTTATAGAAAACGTATCAGATTCTTCGACATTTTTCCTACAGAAAATATCTCAATTTCTCAGACATTTTTTCTATAGAAAATTTCTTAGATTCTGAGACATTATTTGTATAGAAAAATATATTTTTACAATAGAAAAAGTATCACATAAGGGTTCAAGTTGAAAAACTGCAGAAGAAAAATTTAATTTCTAAAAATTATAGACATTTCTGGTATTTCCTATACCGGTTTCAAACACCCCAGTTAGTGTCATCATCAGTAGGATTTTAAATGTCGGTTTGTCTTGTTAATGAAAACTGTTTTTTATATATGTGAATTTTTATAGTTTCTACAGAATAAATTTTGACAGTTTCCAACACTACAATTCTATTTCTAGCAATCTCAACCTCACTTCATACTTTCTTTCAACTTTTTTGTCTCTTACTTTATTTCGCAAGTGTTACCAACATGATCTGGAATTGCAGACACAAATGAAGGAATTTGCATTTTCTGTTTCGGAGACGTGCCTAATGGCGACATATTTTGTCAGTAATTTTATTTGATTTTTTCTGTAAGTACAGATCACATTTGGAGCATTTTTCTATACAAAAAGCCTCAGCTTGTGTCTCTGAGACATTTTTCCTATACACAAAATCTTAGATTTTGAGATAATTTTCCTTAAGAAAAATAAGTTGATTCTGAGACATTTTTCGTAAAAAAAGTATGAGATTCTGTAAGAAAAATTCTCAGATTCAGAGACATTATTCCTATAGAAAGTTCACAGATTCTAAAACATTTTTCATATAGAAAAGCCTCAGATTCTAAGAATTTTTTTATAGAAAAAATCTCAGATTTTGAGACATTTTTCAGATTCAGAGACATTATTCCTATAGAAAATTCTCAGATTCTGAAACATTTTTTATACAGAAAAGATTTTTTTTTTTCCTATAGAAATAGTCTTAGCTTCTGAGAAAAAGGCCAATATTTTAGGACATTATTCCTATAGAAAAACTCTTAGATTCTTAGACATTTCTCTTATAGAAAGTTTTAAATTCTGAGACATTTTTTTTATGAAATAGGCTCGTTCTGACACATTTTTCTAAAAGACAATGACGCATTTTAATATTTGACTACAATTTACTTACAATTAGGTCAATTTGTGTACATAAAGCTTCAGATTCTAAGATATTTTTCTTCCAAAAATTTTGGATTTTTGTTTTTTGAATTTTCTTAAGAAGTTTTTTAATATTGTACTTGTTATTTGATACCAAATCCTGAAACTTGTGAAATCATTTCGGGGGGGCCCGGGCCCTCGGGCCCCCCCCTGTATACGCCACTGTTGCCAAGCTTCAGCAGCCTTAAGATTTCCTTTCAAAAGTTTGCGTGTTTATACTAGAGATGGACGCGTAAGTGATTTTTGATTCACACTCACTCACGACAGGAATTTTCGAATCATGCACACTCACTCACGAACATATTTTTTCTACTCACGCTCACTCACAATCACGTGAGTAAATTTAATACAACTCTCGTTGACTAACATTCACAAAACTCTTATTTATAAAAAAAATTCAAAAACTGAAATTTCAAAAATCTTTAACAATTTTCGGCAAAATTTAAAATTCAGCAAAATTTTATATTTTTTTTGCTTTTTTCGGACCAAATCTTAACTTAAGCCAAATTTTACAAGTTTTTTTTTTGTTTTTTTTTTGGTACGAAAGGAAATATGAAGAGAAAATAAATAAATAAAAAAATAAATAATAAAACACTCACTTACGCAAAAATCTTTTTCACGTATACTCACTTACGCAATTTTTTTCTCCACTCACAATCACGCGAGTAAAATTGAATTCAGTCACACTCCTTTGTGAAGGATGTGCCCATCTCTAGTCGAAATATTCAAAAATCAGTAAAAAAAAAAAAAAGTACATCGTTTTTTGAAAAGAAATCAGTACTAGTACGGATTAAGTCAGTACAAATGATCAGCCAAACTATAGTACCTTTTCAAATCAAACTTTAAGAGTCTACTGATTTTATTTTAACTGCAGACGGACGGATGAAGGACGGACATTCATAGAATGTCTCAAAATCCACACTTTATAGGGTCCCCGACCGATGTTTCGAAGCGTCACATACGAAAGTGAGTATACCCCCATTTTGTGGTTGAAGGGTATAAAAATTAAGAAACTATTTTTTGGAAAAAGTTTCCGTTAAAAATTTTTTTTTTTTTATACACTTATATATATATATAGCAGCGGTTACCAACCTATGGTACGCGTACCACGCGTACCCGAAACTGTCCGCGGGGGTACGCAAAATTTTAGTAATATGGACATTAGAGGTGTCCTTAAAAACGAAAATCACCTTTTTATACCTGGTAGGGTCCTATATTGTTCTTTAGTATCTAAAAATGAGTGAGCCAAAATTTGGGGACAATCGGCTAAAAATAACTCGTGCCGAAAATGGATTGAAGTTTTGGGACATTCTTATAAGAACGAAAAACTCGTTTTTTCTAGTTTTTTCAAAAACATTGGTATTTGATATTTTTTGTTTAATTTTTTGTGAAATAATATGAAAATGGTACTAAATTACCTTTTCAAAACGACTAATAAAATTAAAATCGGATGAAAAATAAGCATTTTACGCATACATGCCCCAGACCATTGTATGGTTTTTAGAGCCAGAATTTCAAAATTTTCAAAATTTTTAGGCAAAAAAATAGTAAAAAATTAATTTTACTTTATGATCAAATTGAAAACATGTTTAAGATTAAAAATAGCAGATATGGTAGTCAAGCTTTTTTTTTTATTTGGCGCGGGTAGTGATAAAATTTCCGCGGATTCCAAATAAAATGCGTTTTTCTACAATAATTAAGCAAATTTTTGAAAATTTGTGCTCTATTGTGCGGATCGAAGTGTAAAACGTAAATTCTGTAACTTTTGAGAAATCGGATATATGCAGATATTTTGTATTATAGAAATGTATAACGTCTCAAATTTGTCATTTCACCTCGACGAAAAGGGGTTAAAGATGCACGAATTCTCAAAAAATTTACAGAATTTATGTATTTCACTTCGTATAATACAATACAGAAAATTGTTTCCCATATTTGCTAAATTATTTTAGAAAAACTCATTTTCTTTGGAATCCGCGCAAATTATATCACTACCCACGCCAAATGAAAAAAAAGTTAGACTACCATATCTGTTAGTTTTTATCTATAACATGTATTTAATATAATTATAAAGTAAAATTTAATTTTTTTTATTTTTTTGCCTAAAATTTTGAAAATTTTCAAATTTTGGCTTTAAAAACCATGCAATGGTCTGGGGCATGTATGCGTAAAATGCTTATTTTTCATCCGATTTGAATTTCTTTAAGCTTTTTGGAGAGGTAATTTATTACCATTTTCATATTATTTAACAAAAAAATTAACAAAAAATAGCATATACCAATATTTTTCAAAAAACTAGAAAAAACGTGTTTTTTCATCAGATAAGAGTGTCCCAAAACTTCAATCCATTTTCGGCACGAGTTATTTTTATCCGATTGTCTCCAAATTTTGGCTCACTCATTTTTAGATACAAAACTACAATTTAGGACCCTACCACGTATTAAAAAGTGATTTTGAAAAATTGCCTTAGTCGTAAGGACACCTTTAATGGACATTCGTCTTAAATTAACCTTTCAATGCTGGTTCCGAATCTGGCTTTAAAATTTTTCCATACGACGTTATAACGTCAGGTTTTTAAGAGAGTTGAGGTCAAAGTTCACAAAAAACTTTTTTTAATGCAGTTTAGAGAGAATTTTTTACGATATTTTTGGATGATATTTTGATATCTGACCACTTGTTTTCGATTAACCTTTTGATGCTGATTCCGAATATGGTTCCCAAATTTTTCTATGATGTCAGGTTTTTGAGAAAATTTATGTCAAAGTTTTAAAAAAACGTGTTTTTGGGCATTTTTGAGACGGGTTGTGATTAGGGCTTCCAATCGGGATTGGTTTTTCTGAATCCCGGGATTCGGGATTGAAGAATAATTTTCGGGATCCCGATTTCGGGATCCCGGGATTTTCGGGATATTTTGAATCCCGGGATTCACGGGATTTTTTAGAAATTTTCGGGATTTTTCGGGATTTTCAAAAAATTTTAGTATTTTTTGTCACTTTAACAAATTCACGCGTTCGTAAAAATTAGCAAAGTTTTGTTGACGTTGTGAACTTCAAAAAAAGGTCGGGATTCCTCCTGTGAAGAATATCCGTATTCGGTTATCTTTCTTATCTTGCGTCGTGGCTCATCGTTATCAACTTTTAGTGAGCGTGAGTTGAAAAAAAAAAAATTAATGAATTTTCAAATTTTTACATAAGTGATTAATTTTTTGCTAATTTTTTTATTTTTTTTTAGATTTATTAATTTTTTTTTTTTTTTCTTGCAAAAAAAATATTTTTTAGTAATGTTTTTTTTGGTAACAAATGTGTTAACGAGAGTGCGAGAGTAGAGTTTGCATGACTCACGGGTGAGCGTAAATGATAAGTGAGTGATTCCATTATTGTTTGCGTGAGCGTGACTGAGTGTGAATCAAAACCCACTTACGCCTTTAAAAAAATGTTTTAGTAAACATAAAATTAAAAAAGTTTACAACTTAAGGAGTTAAGATGTGTCAAAAGCCATTTACGGCAATATTTTTCTTGTAAGAGTAAAAGGAATAAATATAAAAGGCCTTATGTCGAACCACCACTAGTTTTTAGAATTTCTTTACATTTCGCAAACGTTTCACTTTTTTCTATAACAAAAACATGGTACCTGACGGAACTTTTGTCGATTTTTTTTATTTTGTTCCACAAAATTCATATTTTATTCAAATTATTTAAAAAAAAATCTAAAAATAATAAAAAATATTGAAAAAAATAAAAAAAATCGGGATCCCGAAGAAATCCCGAGATTCGGGATTTGCCTAATCCCGAAAATCCCGGGATTTCCGGGATCGGGATATCCCGATTGGAAGCCCTAGTTGTGATACGAGTGGAAATTTTGGTATTACTTTGTTAAATGCTCAAAATGCCCATTTATAGTATACACGAGGGTGTTTCATTTGAAAAGTCACGGAATTATCGACCTGCCCTCGTATTAAAAAAAATAAAATTAAAAGAAAAATTAAAAAAAATTATATTTCCGCCCCCTGTGATGGGTTTTTGAAACTTTTTTTAAGAGTTCAAACAACGTCCGTTGTTTTAATTTTGGGTGTAGAATCGACTGGTGGAATCAGATTTGTAACATTTTCAGTCGTTTTTGCTCTGCAGAAAAATCAGCTCAAAATCCAGGTTTTCAGATGCATTAAACCACCCCAAGGAGCAAAAATTTTTCCAAAAAATAACACCATTGTTTTGATCTCTCCTAAATCCATAAAAAAAATTGAGATCAAAAATTTCAATATTAACTGTAATATTTGTGAATTTTTTTAAAGAAAACAAAAAACTCATTAGGTGGTACGCGGCTGATAAAATTTAGAATTAGGGGTACGCGAGCCAAAAAGGTTGGTAACCGCTGCTCTATAGGAAAAGTTCATCAGAGTCTGAGAATTTTTCTACAAAAAAAAAAATGTATCAGAATCTGAAAATTTCTCTAAAAGAAAAATGTTTCAAAAACTGAGAATTTTTCCAAGGAAAAAATTTCCTTTATTTCGATGCGTTACACATGCAATTAAAAATTGATTATACCACCCATCATTTGTGATAATAGAGAATATATATAAACCATAATATTTTGAAATAAAATTTATTGAACTATATTGTGTATTGTACATGTATGTGTTTTTGGTTATAGCAAATTGAGTTTTTCCCTTACAGACATTTACACGAACAACACGCACACAGTCAATTTTACACATTCACACTACTTATTCATAGAAGTATTATATTCAGTTATTTAAATAATTTAACGTAACAATAAAAATTTCTATTCGTCGATAACACCGACTAAGGAAAAAAGTCGTTAAAGACGAACTCGATAATATGCGTTTGAAACTAGATACTAAATGTAGTAAAACTGCATTTACAGTTTTTCATTTCGTGATCCTGTTTTCTTTTAAAAGGACTTTAAAGTTTTAAATGATTCAATATTTATAAAATATTTTTTAAATATTTGTACTTGTGTTATAATGTCACTATAGATATGAGTGTAATTCCAAAATTCCCGGTTTCGCTTATAACTTTTAAACCCTTCGGAGTTATTGTTTGAAAGCTAGCGTCTTACAGATGAGCATGCATAAATAATCTAAGTTTTGTTATAAGTTTGGGTAATTTTTGTAAAAAGCGTTTTTTCGGATCTTATTTACTAAAGAAACTTGCACAGTTTTGTTTTTTGTCTATATGCAAAAATATACTTAATATATGGTGTAAGTTCAATTAAAAAAGTAACTGTTTACAAGTTGTATGCATAGTAGTACAATTCGAATGCAGTTATATGTTTTGTTATTATCTTTATTGTACCGTTTATATATACTTACACATACAACGACGTATTCAGAAGGGAGAGAACAAAAACAGCAAAAATATTTATACCACTCTGTGATGCTGGTTTGTGATGATGATTGTAACTACCCGAAATATTAGTCCGAGACCTACCATGTAACCATGGACCGTCTGTCCATGTAAGCTTCTGCGCACGGTACAGACAATTCTCAGCCCATTTGGCTAAAATTTGAAACTTAAGATGCTTTTGACTCAATCGCTTTTGTAATTGGAAAAGATCGGCCCATATTAAGACCTAGCACCCATACAAATGTCCCCTTTGAATTCGGCGTAAATGTCTCTATTAACCGTATTTTAATCGTATTTAATCGGGATTCGTATTCACAAATACTCATTTTAGGTAATTTTAGTGCTTTTTCCCAGAACAAAAATTTTAATTTTCAAAATAAGTTCCACCCTATAATTTATATGAATGCATTAATTTAAGTAAATAATTGAAATACATTAATACAAACAAACTCGTATGAATTCAGCAAAAATATTATGCATGTTTATGTTCATACATCTATGAATATAATTGTGTATATGCATCTGAAAATTAATATTATGTTAAATTATATTATATGTATTGGATGAGAGAAGAGTCGTTTCCATCTTATGTAAACAATTTAAAAATATTTTTGTCAGTAAAAACATGCTAAGTCGACTTATGCTCGTAATTTCAACAAGTAGGTAACTACGGGTGTAAAATACCTAATAGATATCTTTACCTAGCCGGTAAATTAACATTGATAATTATAGTTACCTAAGAGTAAAGTTTACGAAATTTTACTTACACGGTAGATATCTATGCACTGATAGTTATCTGCTTGTTGAAATTACGGCTATTAGAATGTTTAAAAATAAAAGTGCCGAAATTAAAAAAAGAAAAATATTAAATTAAATGAACAGAAATATATTTTTTTTTTATAGTTTCTTACAATTCAAACTTTCGCTGTATATCGCTAAGACTTATTTATAGACGAATATTACAAACGTTGAAGAAATTACTTTTTCTACTATTTTTAAAATACAAAAGGACTATATCTTCCTTTGTGATTTGTGTTAATATACTCTATGTATGTGAAGATTGCATTTCTATATGTATGGGTTTATTTAAATTTAAGCACAAACAAATGGCTTCAAATTTCAGTTTTTTTTTTAGTGTTTGCACATGAAAGCGTATAAAGTATATTATATTTATTTAAGTGTATCCATATAATCTGTCCTAAGTTAGAGATAACTAATAGAATATAAAACTAATCTTATGGTATTTTATATAAAATTCCTTCACAAAAATCTTTATGTATAGAAGAGTTGGTGTTAAAGACTGAATTTCTAACTGCCTGATGGGGTAAAAAATGTACTTTTGGTACTTTTTATGTTTTTTTGAAATAGCAGTCCTAGGAACAGGAATTTTTAAATGTGGGATCCTCCGTTGGAACAAACATTCTCAAAAAAGTACTATTTCCAAATTTTTATTCGAAAGGGTAAAATAATGTACTTTGGTACTTTTTACTTATTTTTTATACAAGGGTCATAATTTTAAATCCTGTTTCCTAAAATAATGGTCTTAGAAAGTTGAAATCTAAAAAAAAGTAACAAATCTGAACAACATTTATTTAAGCAAATTTAATGGATTTTAATGGATACAATAAAAAATTGTAATTTGGTACTTTTTCTATCTACTGAAATAATGGTTACAGAAACTTGAAAAAATAAATCACTTGTTTAAATTTTTAAAACAAATTTAAGTAATTATACCCTACACCACTCTGTGGTGTATAGGGTATAATGAGTTTGTGCTGATGTGTGTAACTACCCGAAATATTGGTCCTAGACCTTATACCTTCAAGTATACCGATCGACTCAGAATTACTTTTTGAGTCGATTTAGCGATGTCCGTCCGTCCGTCTGTCCATCTATCGGTTTAAGCACGATACAGGTCGCAATTTTCAATCAATTGACTTGAAATTTAAAATTTAAGCATCTTTTGGCCCAAGGACGAAGCCTATTGAAATTGGAGAACATCGGTCCATGTTAAGACCTAGCCCCCATACAAACGACCTCTTTACATTCGGCTAAAATGACTCTAATAACCGTATTATAACAGATATCGCTTTAAAATTTAGCAGGTAATCAAATTTTGTATGCAAGAATCACCATTCCAAATTTCAATCGGGTCAGTCCTTCTGGTAGTTCCTATACAAACCACCCTCCCGATATTCACACGATTCCATCAAAATTCATAAAAATGGAAATTTTTCATATATAATATAATTGGACCATTTTTGGACTTAGTCCCCCATATCAAAACTTCGACCGATATTCAGTTAAATCGGTTTATTGGCAAGAAAATAAACCAATTCCACTAAAATTTGATCTGTGTGTGTTTTCTACACTAAATAAAGATCTAACAAAAGATAAATCCAATCGGTCCATGTTTGGACTTGAGACCCATTTTCCGGAAAACACTGGTGTAGGGTATCATATGGTCGGTCTTGACCGACTATAACTTTCTTACTTGTTTTTTATTCTCTTGGTGTTTTGAATTCTCATTTAGTTTATAGTTTTTTGTGTATGTATATGAAAGTTTGAAATCATCTTTATAAAATTTTCCTTTGTCTTGAAGACATAAGTATATTTGGTAAAGTTTGAAAAAGCATTTAAAAAAAAAAATTTTAAACTTTTTAAACTTTTTAAAAAAATAAGTTGATACATTTTAATTAAATTTTTACTTGACACAATTAAAAAGTTACTTAAAAATATTGAAAAATTGTAAGTAAAGTTTTAATTGTGTTAATAAGTAATTTACTCAAATTTTTGTTAAGCATTTAATAATTTTTTATTAAAAGTTTACTCAACACTATTAAATCGTTTACTGGTGCAAAATTGAGTAATTTTTTACTCAATAGTATTAAAAATTTACTCTAATTTTTTTTTATTTTTTTCTGTGTAGGGTACGTTGAATTCAACGGTGCTAGCCGTTTTTCAAAGTTAGCGCTCGTATTCGCGATATGCGCGATTTAGAATTGTAAAGCTAAAGTACATAAAATTAAATTTAAAAATCCCAAAAGCATAAAAATTAAATTTTTATGCTTTTGGGATAGTTTTTAAATATAAATTTAATAAATGCATTGTTTTTTTTTTTTCGCGAAAAACAAAAATCGCGAATTTTTTTTTTTCGAAAAATATTGTCTTTGCAATGTATCGTATTCTTCACACTTTCATAAATTAATAGCAAAATAAAAAAAATTCGCGAAAAAAATATCGCGAAAAAAATTTCAGCGAATATTTTTTTTTTTTTAATATAAAATAGAGTTTAGATGATAAAAATTCAGAAATTGTCCAAATAAAATATTTTTTTTTTTACTTAAAAATAAAAAAAAAAAAAATTAATCGCGAATATCGATAATACATACGCTAACTTTGAAAAAACTCAGATTACAATGTGATGAACTAGCTTTACCAGATGGATGTCGTAATTTTAAATCAAACTAAAAATATTTGAATTGAACCAATTATTTTAAGAAAATAACAATTTTTCGCGACCAACAAATTTTTTCACGAAAAAAATTCACGGTATTATGGTTTGTTGTGCTAGTTTAACAGACTTGAAGGGTTTAAATTTTAAAATTATCGCAAACGTTTAAAAATATAATTTTTATTGTACTTGAGCATCAAAATTTTAAATTGCAACTTCGAAAAACGGCTAGCATCATTGAATTCAGCCCCGCTTGTTAAAAAAGTGTCAAATTCGACCACAGTGTATTTATTTAATAAATAAATTAAATTAAAGATTCCAGAATCTAACAAACGACACTCCTGGGACAACTTTAAACACAACCTAATCGCTTCTCGAATTTTAATTTAAATAGATCCTATATTACTTTAAAATCTTCTGTCACTGATAATTTGGAACAGACATTTTTCTTGGTATTTTTCAAAATAATACATGTACGTTGTCTCACAGGACTTGGTGGAAATTATTTATGTCCAAATCTACTTACAGTTGTCCTTCAATGTTTTTAATGAAATTGCTTTTGAACTTAATGCTATTAAACGTGGTATTAAAAATATTCTTGGATATTTGTTTTTTGAAAATGTGCATATTTTAACCGGAAATAACTTACAAAAATAATTTTTTTGAAATTTTGGCAGAAAAACAAAATTTTTAAATTTATGTAAGTTTTTTACAAAACATTTTTTGATGCTATGATTTTTTTTTAATATTTTTTACTTCCAATGCATGGTTTTAAAAGATTTTTTTTTAATAATTTTTAAGTTTAACATATATTATTCTAAATTTTCTCTAAAACATTGCTACGTTGTTCAGCTTAAAACGATGTAAACAATTAAGTTAAACATGACATTTTCATTTAAAATTTATTTCATTACAGTAGAACAGGAATATAATGAAATTAAACTATAAACTAAAAAAAAAAAAAAATACTAGAAAAAGTCTCGTAATCCCATTTTACCATTACTTGACAGTTTTCCTTTTTTTTTTTAACAAAGAATTTACGATTTTTTTTTTGTAATTTTACAAAAAAAATCTAGTAAATTCACGAGAATTTATTGTAAGTTTTATTTTGCCAAAAAAGTTGTAAATTTACCATTTTATTAGTAAAAATCTTGTAAAATTACACAAAAGCTAGTAATTTTTAGTAGGAATTCTCGTTAAATAAGAGTTAGCGGAAAATCTAGTAAGCCTCCTTGTACGTTTTGTGGCGTCAAAAAAATTGTAAATTTACAATTTTATTGGTAAAAAACTTGTAAAATCACAAAATTTTTGGTAACAAACTTAAACAAAATAACAAGGAATTCTTGTCAAATAGGAGGTAGCAAAAAGAAAAAGTTACAAACTTTTCTTGTAATTTTACAAGTTTTTTTTTGAGTATACAATAGGAAATTGTGAGAGAATCTGAGAAAAAGTCAGATTCTGAGACTTTTTATATATAAAAAAAGTCTCAGAATCTGAATCTATATAGAAAAAATGTAGAAAAAATATCTCAGAACTTTTTCAGTTTTCGATTTTTTTTGTAATTTTAAAAATGTCTATATAGAAAATGTCTATATAGAAAAAATGTCTCAGAATCTGAGACTTTTTCTATATAGAAAAAATGTCTCAGAATCTGAGACTTTTTCTATATAGAAAAAATGTCTCAGAATCTGAGACTTTTTCTATATAGAAAAAATGTCTCAGAATCTGAGACTTTTTCTATATAGAAAAAATGTCTCAGAATCTGAGACTTTTTCTATATAGAAAAAATGTCTCAGAATCTGAGACTTTTTCTATATAGAAAAAATGTCTCAGAATCTGAGACTTTTTCTATATAGAAAAAATGTCTCAGAATCTGAGACTTTTTCTATATAGAAAAAATGTCTCAGAATCTGAGACTTTTTCTATATAGAAAAAATGTCTCAGAATCTGAGACTTTTTCTATATAGAAAAAATGTCTCAGAATCTGAGACTTTTTCTATATAGAAAAAACGTCTCAGAATCTAAGACTTTTTCTATATAGAAAAAATGTCTCAGAATCTGAGACTTTTTCTATATAGAAAAAATGTCTCAGAATCTGAGACTTTTTCTATATAGAAAAAATGTCTCAGAATCTGAGACTTTTTCTATATAGAAAAAATGTCTCAGAATCTGAGACTTTTTCTATATAGAAAAAATGTCTCAGAATCTGAGACTTTTTCTATATAGAAAAAATGTCTCAGAATCTGAGACTTTTTCTATATAGAAAAAATGTCTCAGAATCTGAGACTTTTTCTATATAGAAAAAATGTCTCAGAATCTGAGACTTTTTCTATATAGAAAAAATGTCTCAGAATCTGAGACTTTTTCTATATAGAAAAAATGTCTCAGAATCTGAGACTTTTTCTATATAGAAAAAATGTCTCAGAATCTGAGACTTTTTCTATATAGAAAAAATGTCTCAGAATCTGAGACTTTTTCTATATAGAAAAAATGTCTCAGAATCTGAGACTTTTTCTATATAGAAAAAATGTCTCAGAATCTGAGACTTTTTCTATATAGAAAAAATGTCTCAGAATCTGAGACTTTTTCTATATAGAAAAAATGTCTCAGAATCTGAGACTTTTTCTATATAGAAAAAATGTCTCAGAATCTGAGACTTTTTCTATATAGAAAAAATGTCTCAGAATCTGAGACTTTTTTGAATGTAAGATTTTTTTGTATAGAAAAAATGTCTCAGAATTTAAGACTTTTTGTATAAGGAAAATTTTGAAAAATGTCTTAAAACTTCGTTTTAATTATGTTTTACTGTTTATTTAAATTGTTAAAGCTCTTTAGATACTTGAGAGTGTTTGTCTGCTCTTGTGTGTTTTGAAAAAGATAAAATGAATTTTAATTTAAATGACATTTCATCCCAAAGGACACAATTTTAATAATAATAAAATACATAAATTAAAATTTTCGCGTTTTCTAATCTAAAATCTACTAGAATAACATAATATTTTTGATGTAGACATTCATATAAGCATAAAATGTTTATAGAAATATTCAGTATAATGGATACATAAGAGTATGGAAGAAAATGGAATTAAATTAAAAGTATTTAAATGAAATAAATTATTTAGTTAAACGGATAAAGCTTCAATAACTTCAATATGATGAAAATAACCAGGAACATTTAAAAACTTTTCTATGGGCATGTTCATAGGGCATGGACGTATTCAGGGGGGGGGGGGGTCACAGGGGGTGCGTTATAATCTTAATTGTGTTACATGCATTTTTTAAAGTGTACTTTTATCTCTGTGTAATATTTTAGCCATGTTCGCATGATCAATAGACAGAGGAACAGGCGGACATCGCTAGATCGTCTGTAAATCAATCGATACTTCATTGGGCCTTAGACCGATATTTTGAGGAGTTACAGACAAAATAACTTTTATATACCTCTACTACTTAGTAGAGGGTATAACAACTTAAAAACCTTAAAATTTGAAATTAACTTTTTGTTCTTTCTTTTTGTTTGGTTTAAATATTCTACATAAGTGCAACAAAGTTTAGTAATGCAAATATAATAAACATAAGATTTTTTTTAATTTTACTTGAATTTTGCACAATAATATTAAACATTACAGCACGTACGATATACATTAGAGTGGGCGAAAAATAAAAGCAACTAAAATAAGTAGAAAAGTTAAATTCGACTTGGCCGAATCTGTGAATACCCTCCACAATGCCCTTTTTAAAGAATGGTAAATTTTATAACGTGAAAAAATTAACAATTTTGATTAGAAATATTTTGTTTTTAGTAAAACACTTTTTTTTTGTCATTTTTGTAAAAAATGAAAAATTACTAATTTTTTTTTGAGTGTAAAATTTTTTTCGAGTGTAAATTTTTTTTTAGTGTTAAAATATTTTTGTGTGACAAAAATATTTTTTAAAGTAGTTTGTGGCTTTCCGATGGTTTTAAAGCTTGTTTTTTTAAGGCTCGGTTTTTTTCAGCACAGGAATTCAAGGTGAAGCGAATCTGAAATTTACGGTTATGCTAATAACTGTTGAACCATTAGGCTGATTTGGCTGAAATTCTACATGAACTAGCCCAGCGGAACGAAAAATTAATATGCTAAGCTTCAGCATAATCACAATTGCCTTAAGAAAGTTATCGTGTTTTTTATCTCGTAAATTCGCGAAAAACCCTTGCCGAAATTCACTTTTTTGCTCATAACTTTTACACCACTGGACCGATTTTGCTGCTTTGCAATACCAACCTGACCAGTAAATGCCCAACATATATGCCAAACTTTAGAAGTCTTTCAAAAGTTAGCGTGTGACAGACAGACGGACAGACGGACGGACGGACATCGCTAGATCGTCTTTGAATCGAACGAGGATCATGAATATATCGTCACCTAAAATGCAAAACGCCCTAACTAACACAAAATTCAAAATCGGTATTTTGAAAGATTCTTATGTATTTTATTAACCTACACGTACGAACAAAAAATTATATAGCCAAAAATTAAAATCATGCGAATTGCGAAATCGCTAATGAAAGCAACTAGAAATATGTTTTTTAATCATTTTGTGATTAATTTTGATACATATTCAAAAAACAAAATTTTAGCCGAATTCAATCAAAACCAACAAAGTTATTAACAAATTATAAATTTTACTCTATACTGTTGTTTGCTTCTCCTGTAAAATTAATAAAATGTTAGTTAGGGCCTTTTGCATTTTAGGTGACGATATACACTTTATGTGGTCTTAGACCAATATTTCGAGGTGATACAAACGAAATGACAAACTTATATACTATATACCCTCTATCACTAGAGTGGAGGGTATAAAAATTTAATTTGACTTGGACGAATTGTATACCCAAAAATGCCAAAAACATTTTGAAAAGAAATTTGTTTGAGTTCAAAAATACTTTTTTACGAAGAACCCACCAAGTATATAAATTCATGACCCTTGATCGATTTTATGTCATTCTAGCAATGCCCGTCTGTCCGTCTGTTGAAAACACGACAACTTTCGAAAGCCAACTCAGAGGCTGCTGAAGCTTGGTATATATATTTGGAATTTGGTTGGTATTGAGTTTTAGCGAAATCGGTCTAGTGGTTACGAAGTTATGAGCAAAACCGTGAATATCAGATTAGTTTCACCTAGTTTCACCTTGTTTCTCGTTTTCAGAAAAGTGCTAAAAATACTTTGAAAGAATTGGTAAGCCTCAAAAATATTTAAGAAAATATTTTTATAAAAAAAAGCAAATTTACACTCAAAAATAATTTAAATTAAAAAAAAAATTTTGCAAAAAAATTTTTTTAGTCAAAATTTTAATAATTTTTTTTTACTTAGAAAGGACATTGTGGAGAGTTTTTATGGATTCGGTCAAGTCAAATTAAACTTTTCTACTTGTTTTTTATTTTATATTTCCCGCCCACTCTAATGCTACACGTAAGTATGTATATAAAAGCTAGTTTAGAGAATTGAAAAACTATTTTTTCCCCCAAAAATTGTAGAGAAAAAGAAACAAGAAAAATAAATGTATTATAAACGCAGTTTAAACATGTACATTAGAGTGATATTTTTTTGATTGTAAAAAAATTTTTTGTTAAATTTATTCAGTCAAGGCAAATTTTTATACCCCTATGTCTTAACTACACTCAAAAGAAAAACTCTGTCAAAAAATCTGTAAAACGACTTTCAATTTGAATTAGCAATCTTTTAGCAGATTGTTCTGCTGAGAAGGATATTTTTAGTAAAATCTCTGTCATTTAGTTTAAGCAGATCAATCTGCTGATTTCAGCAGAGCAATCTGCTGACAATCTGTTCTGCTTTTTTTTATATAAAAAAATTTCTTAACAAAATAATGAAATTCAGCAAACAAAATCAGTATAAACATAGTAAAATGTCACACATGTTTAATAACTAAAACGCCAGATAAAAGTATAAGCTTCCGTAGCGTAGTGGTTAAGAAGTGTGCTTTCAAATCGGAAGGTGGCGAGTTCGATGCTGGCTGGCGCCGTATGTTTTTTTTTTTTTTTTTTATTGTTATATTTATTCACCTCTTATGACAGATATTTAGCAAACCGTGTCTGCTAAAATCAGCAGATTTCTCATATGGCTCAAAATGGGTGTATTTTCAGCAGATTTTTCTGCTGATTGGACAGAGAATTTATTTTGAGTGTAGAGATGGGCACATGAGCAGATAAGTGCGTGAATCACGAGTGAGTTTGACTTAAATAAACTTGTACTCACGTAATTGTGAGTAAGTAAAAAAAAAATATGTCAGTAAGTGTGTGTGAGTAAACTTTTTGGCGTAAATGAGTGTGCGTAAGTCAATATTTTTGCGTGAATTCGCGTCACGCGAATCGCGTGATTTATTTTCTCTTCATATTTTCTTTCGTCCCAAAGAGAAAAAAATGTAAAAGTTGGCTAAACTTAAATCTTGCAAAAAATTTTGTTAAATTTTTGAAATTTAAAATTTTTAATATGTTTTTGATACACTCAAAAAAAATCTTGTAAAGTTACCAAAAAATCTCATGATTTTACGAGGCTATTCTCGTAAAATAGGAGGTAGGTAAAATTCTCGTAAAATTACGAGGATTTCCTCGTAATTTTGAATGCGCCAAAAGTTGGTAAAATAACCAATTTTGTTTTAAAACCGGAAAAATAAAAAAAAATGTTGAACTTACAAAAAAAAAATGGTAAATATGTTTAAAAAATGGTAAATTTACATGGTAAATTTAAAAACCAAAATGGTAAATTTACAAAAAAAAAATTTAAAACAACATAAATCCGCGTAATAAAATCATTTTTGTAAAATAACTGTTTTTTTTTTTTTGGAAATTAACTAGAATTCTCGTAATAAATTTTTCAAAATTTTGTCAAATTTTTTTTTTTAAATATTTTTCAATAAAAAAAAAAATTTTGTCCGGGATTTGGAAATTAAAAAAAAAAAAATAGAAAATTTACAAAAAAAATTTTTTTTTGTTAAATAACATAAATCCTCGTATAACATATTTTTTGTAAAAAACTGTTTTTCTTTGTAAATCAACCAGAATTCTCGTAATAAAAACTTTGTTGTAAAATTACAGTTTTTTTTTTGTAAAATAAAATAATAAATTTTTTGTTAAAAAACAAGAAAAATTGTTAAATATTGGTAGAACGGGATTACAAGGCATTTTACCAGGCGTTTAACCAATATTCTCGTGAGTGAGTGTGCGGAATTGGAAAGTTCCTGTCGTAAGTATGAGTGAGCGAGTCAGAACACCCTCCGACAGGCAAAATTAAACATAAACAGGATGATAGAGATCAAATGGAGTAAACCTGCATTTACAGTTTTCATTTCGTGATCCCGTTTCCTTTTAAATGGTCTTAAAATTTTTAAAGGATGACATTTTGCAAAATATTTTTGAAATATTTGTACTTGTCGTTGTCAAATAATAGAGGAGGATCTCTCCTAATTTTTCCATTTTTATATTTTGCCATATCAGGATAAATGGATCATTTTAAAACTTTAGCAAAATCATTTTAAAACTTTAGCAAAATATTTTGTTGAAAAATTTGAATGATTTTTAAGGAAAAATTATTGAAATTTACTTCCTTTTTCCTGATATGTAAAAATAATAAAATATGAAAATTAAGGAAGATCCCCGTCATTCATTTGCTATCTTCAGTGGCATCCTAGGACAAGTACAACTATAAAAAAATATTTTATAAAATGTAATCCTCTAAAACTTTGAAGTCATTTTAAAAGGAAACAGGATCACGAAAAGAAAAACTGTAAGTCCAGTTTTACTACATTTAGTATCTAGTTTCAAACATATATTATCCAGTAGGTGTTTACCAAATTTTTCATTTTTTTAGGACGGTGGAATCACCCATCTCTAGTCTAAACTGATGGTGGTATAAATTTGAAAGCCAATTGGACAACATTATCCAGCGGTGACCGGCACTTAAAATTTTGTAATTTTTTTAAGTTTTTCCAAACAAATTTTATCCTTTCCATAATATGTAAAACATAATCGATAACAGTATAATTAAATGCATGAGTTGTGTATTTTAAATTGATAACCATAATTTAATTTTGACCTATCAAAATGTCATAAACTTGTATAACGAAAATTTGTCGATAACAACACGTTTCATGATTTCATATCAATGAGTTTTGGGTATTTGTGTAAAAAGGCATTTAATTAAATTATTGGCAGTTAATCAATGTAAATACAATATGTATTAAATCATCGTTAATATCCATTGAATAAAATTTCGAGATAGTGTGGTTGATATGTAAAACAAGTAAGTATGTGTTTGATATGTGGTTGCACAGAATCTTATACAAACAATAGGGTGGTAACTCTTTTTTTTTAAGAACTAATTTTTCGAATGCTGATTAAACTGGCACGAATTATGAGTTTTTTTTTTTCAAATTTCGTCGATCGCTAGGCAAATTATGATTCGTTTTGATTTAAAAACTCTATGTTTAAATTTTACTGTACAACAATTTCAAACTTTTCCAAAATTACGGCCTCCCGACGATTGATTCTGATAAAGGCAGTGGCGGGTACAGCTTTTGAGTTTTGGGAGGGGGGGGGGGAATTTTGTTTACTTCGAATAAAAACAAATCATGAATTCACCGTTGTCGGTGGGACAAGCAAAAACAGGGATCCTTTTTTTTTTGCAAAAAAAACACTGCAGCCGATTTTTAAATTAAAAAATCAGAGCCCTCCTTAAAAGTGCTTTGTTTTTCATTATCATATTTCCGTTTAGATAATTTTTTTTAAATTGTTTTAAGAGAAATTTTGCATTTTTTATGTAGACGAAAGTCTCAGATTCTAACACATTTGTCGTATGAAAAAGTCTAAATCTGAGAATTTTTTAATAGAAGAAATTCTTCCTAAATAAATAATATCAGATTCATTTTTTGTAAAGAAGTGCTTTTTCTATATGAAAAATATTTCGGATTTAAGGACTTTTTCCCACAGAAAAAGTCTCAGATTCTTAAACCTTTCACTAAAGAAAAAGTTTCACGCTCTAAAGTTTTTTTGAGATATTTTCCTATAAAAAAGTTCTCTTATTCTTCGATTTGTTTCGCATAGAAAAAGTTTTATATTTTGAGAAATTTTGCAATAGAAAAAGACTCAAATTCTGATATATTTTTCCTATAGAATAAGTCTCAGACTCTGAGGCTTTTTTCCTATAGAAAAAGTCTAAGATTCCGAGACATTTTTCCAATAGACAAAGTCTCAGATTGTGAGACATTTTTCCTATTGAAAAAGTCTTAGATTCTGAAACATTTTTTCTATAGAAATAGTCTCAGATCCTGAGACATTTTTCCTATGGAAAAAGTTTTAGATTCTGGGACATTTTTCCTATAAAGAAAGTCTTATATTCTGAGAATCAGAATCTCAGAAAAAGTCTGAGATTCAAAGATATTTTTCCTCAAAAAAAGTTTCAGATTTTAAGATATTTTTTCTATTAAAAACGTCTCAGATGAGAAAATTTTTCTTTAAAAATTTTCAGATTTTCTTAAGGGTTTGTGATTGAAGAAGAAAACATTGTATTTCTAAAGATTATTTTTAATGTAAATTTATTTCAGACCATGGATTTTCCTTATAAAAATTTTTAGATTTTTCCTTCAGATTTTTTTCTATGAAAAATTTTCGGATTTCAATTTTGTTTCCTTTGGAAAATTTTTTTAAAAATCTTCATTCTTTCTCCTTTTCTTTTTTTCTTCTTTTCTTTCCTTTTTCTTTTTTTTCTTTCTTTTTTCTTTCTTTTCCTTTTTTTTTTCTTTTTTAAATTTGGTCTTGGGGGGAAATTTCCCCTCCTCCCCCCCCCTTGTACCAGCGCATGGATAAAGGAGACCAAAAAAAGATACACATGTCTAGTCGTTTTGAAAGATCACATCGGAATTTTATTTTAGAGGTGGTTAAAATTTTCCAACTTTCGCCTGTTCTTATAGAATATCGGTATATAAAACTATGTTTTCTTTACATCTGTGGTGTAGCAACTTTGTAAAAAATATTATGACAAATATTTTTTGTGAAACATATTATTTCTCTAACTCCCCCTTATAGCGGTATTTTTTGGCTCTATTCTAGACAAAATCACCAAAGGGTGATTTTGGTCTACTTTCGTACACTCAAAATAATACATTAGTAGATTTACTAATTTTTTTTTGCTAATGCTGGTTAGCTAACTTTTAGCAAATTTTTAGTTGAGATTAGCATGTTAGCAAAAATATCTTGTAAACTTCATTTAGCGCATTAGCAATTTTAAAAAAAATTTGAACTAATTTTTTTTGCTAGATTTAAAATTGAGTAGACCAAATTTTTACAAGCTTTTTTGCTAATATTAGCAAAATAAATGGTATTTTTTTTTTTTATTTTCAGAAAACTTAAAATGGCGCTATCTCGGAAACTAGGCCAGATAGAGCAAAATGGAGGCCATTTTTGGTTCTCGGGCTCTCCATAGTATCGCCGGTCCTTTTCATATGTGTGGACCCTAATAGGCCCTAACTTTGGATCCAAACAAGTTAGCATTCCCGAAAATTTTAAAATGCTTATATCTCGGTAAATATTGCCAACACAACAAAAAGTCCACAAGCATTTTTGTAGCTTTCAAGAACAACAAGACCGCAAAATAGTCAAAAGCTCTCCGAGTAATATTTTTGAAGTTATCGAGTTTTTTAATTCTCAAGACCCCAGTGGTCCCCTATAATCACGTATCTCAAAAACTAAGCAAGGTATAGCGAAACGGACACAAGTTTTGGATCAAAAACTATGACGATTTTTAAGGAACCCAACTAGGTCTAGGCCCATCGTGGTCTGGACCTATTGGGTCCGAACCCAATGGGGTCCTCAGATGTGTATGAACTAAGTTAAAAAAAAAAATGTAGTTAACTAATTATTGCCAAAACATTTTTGCTAACTTTAGCAAAAAAATTGTGGGTTCAAAATCAGCAAATTTTCATGTAGGTTTACAAGCTTTTTTTGCTAACATTACAGTTTTTTATCGAGTGTATGGTCATTGAGGTTTATTTTTCTTGTTGCACAGTGCTTACAGTTATAGGTATATGTTAAAATAACGCAAGTATGACAAACTAATGAAGAGGTCGTAAGTAATTATTGGTTTTGACAAAAAAAACTATAATCATAGTTTTTATATAGAAATCACATAACAAATTGAATATACTCCTTCCTTTTTGTGGTTTTATTAATGACATGAACATGCAGGGCACACAAATTATTCAAAAACAAATTTTCTTAATATAGTTATTTTGAAAATACTAATAAAGTTATTTTTTAATGCTTAGATATGAATTAACATATCAAGGGCTTATATACAATATTGACTACCAGCAATGTTATCGAATACGAGTTTTTGACAGCAATCAGTTTACAGTTTGTTGACAGTCCTTAAATATTTTGGTTTTGCAGATAGCAGAATATAAACCCTCGATATGCATTTCATTTAGTAAATTTCTCAAGCAGTTAATTACTTAGGCATTACTTAGGCGACAATTTCACGATGACTTGGACCTCAACATGTCATTTCGATTTGGAATCCATCACAGAACTTTACTCAGAACTTCTTAGTCCCATGGCCGATTTGAGCGCTGAAATGCAATAATAACCTGACCAGGAAAATTGCACATTGCCAAGTTTTAGTAGCCTCCAAGTTATCTTTACAAAACAGTGATGGACATTTTTGTAATTCCTATTCCCGCGGGAATAGGCTAAAAAATGCTGCTTGTGCGCAGTCGACTCACGTAAACTATAAAATTCTGTTGCTTTAGCAAATTTGTTGATTTTTCTCTACTACTACACGCACTAGCATAAATGTTATAGTATGTGTGTGCGCACCACTGTCCCAAAGTAACAATGTTAAGTCGTTTTAAAACAGTGATGTCCAAAAAATGTTTGCAGTAGTATTAGTGAGCAAGAGAGAGACTGCACTGAACAAAAATAACTAACCAAATTATAAAAGATGTCTTTAAAATCAGATAAATAATTGAAATATCATTAATGTTTAAAATATATATTTGTATTTATTGTTATACAATTTTAATGACATTTTCAGAAACATATTTCTTAGACTTTCGAATATTTTATTTACCATTAATTAACCAATAATTTACCATTAATAGAAAATCTTATTTATGATATATATAACCTTTGGAGACCTTTGGATGACCTTTGGAGAGTTAATTTCTAATTGTAAATGAATTCACATTATTTAAAAAAAAAATAAATTAATGAATTAATTTATGTTTAAATTAAATTTTTAAATTAATTTAAATTATTTAAAAGGTAAAGGTGTTACCTACCAACTCCGCCGTTGTCGGTTTCGGTTGTCTGAATATTACTTTTTTTTATATCTTTTTTGCAGATAAAAATTAATTGAAATATTTTGAGTGTACGTAAGATAAAACAACAAATTTTTGTTCATTGCAAATCGTATTGTTATTTGGACAACAACAATGAGCAAATCGGTCCAACCAATGATCACATTCACAAATAACTAAATTAAGACAAAGCATAAATATGTCAAAATCGGTACAACCAATGATCACATTCCCAATTTGCCTAAAAAGTTCCGAAGAGAAAAGTGAGTGCCACGTAGTGTTAACATTCTTATTCTGAATTGTGCCAGATCGCTGCCCAATCGTGTTGCTGGCGTTGTCATCGTGGGTTCTCTGGAGTTAAATACATAATTGGCCCAATGCGTACAGTCTGAAGAAAAACTCTGTCGAAAAATCTGTAAAACAACTTTCAGTTTGAATTAGAAAACTTTTACCAGATTTTTCTGCTAAAAAGAATACTTTTACTTATTTCTCTGTCATTAAATTAAAAAAAAAGCTGATTTAAAAAAAAAATCTTTTTGTTCAAATTTTAGCAGATTATTTTTTACAAAAGAAATTTGTTGGCATTTTTTTAATTTTTGTCTAATTAAAACGATTAAAACTAAAAATTGCTCAAATGTGAAATAATCACCTGACTATTTTAATAATTTTACAGAAATTGTCCTGTTTGTAAGAAAATTTTCTTAAAAAAAAAAAATTTTAAATCTTTTATAAATTATACAAAAAAAATATTTTTTACTTATACCTATAAAATACAATTTCGATGTTGAGGCTGTTTATCTGAAATCAACAGATTTTTCATCATAAATCAGCAGATTTATCTGCGGTCTTGACAGATTTTTCTGCAAACTCTACCTAGTTTATCCAGACAGAAATTTAGCAAACCGCGTCAGCAAAAATCAGCAGATTTCTTAAATGGCTCAAAATGCAGATATTTCTGCTGATTGGACAGACATCTCAGCAGATTTCTTAAATGGCTTAAAATGTAGATATTTCTGCTGACACACGTAAAAAATCAATAATTTATTTGTTGAATTGCAATATTGCGTTAAAATTTTACTTAAATTCTGAGTTAATTAATAAAATGCACTAAATTTATCAGTTTTTTTTAATTTTATTAAATAAATTTTTGATTTTTTACGTGTTTTTAACAAACCTGTGACTTTTTAATATGTTTGGTAAATTTTATTTATAATACCGGTACGAACCGGTATCGTTGTTTCGGTAACGGTTAACCATTACCTTAATAATCCAAAATATCGTTACCTTTACCGTTACCGATATAACAAATATGTAATACCAATACCGTTACCAATACCGTTATTCGTTTCGGTTGCCAACCCTGCTTGTTTATAATAGATTATTTCTTGAATAAAATCATTTGTTTCTTTTAGTGCATTTGAAAATCATAAGAAATGGTCCGTTTAGCTTGTGCATTCTTTGATGTCTCATCGACGACTAAATTAATGAGCAGAAGAATATGTGTAAAGAGCATAATGCACAATTGTGTTAAGAAATGGGCATCATTGTTTTAAAACTGATCACAGCGAGAAGTGTATACAAATTTGATTCTAAAAAACATTTAACAATTCCCGAGTAAAAAAGTTATTTATTTAATTATGTATAATTTGATAAAATTATATCAAATTATATAAAATTATATATACAGGCTAAATTCTTCAAAAAGTGTTATAAAATTAGATAAAATTATATTTAATATGGTTAAATTATATATAATTTTATAAAAAATTATATTTAATTTTCTAAAATTATATCAAATTATATCTAATTTGATAAAATTTGATAAAATTTTATAAAATTTGATCAATTTATATATAATTTTATAAAATTGTATCCACCAAATCCTGGATATAATTATATAAAATTTTATCTAATTATATAATTTTGTCCAACTTTTTGAAGAATTTTACCTCTATATATAATTTTATATAAGTATATATTTAATATAATTTTATCAAATTATATATAATTATATAAAACGTGTTTGGAGATTGGCAACTCTGTTTTTAAAGTGTCAAAAAGTTGAAATTTTTAGCTCCGCAATTTTTTATAATTTATATTAAATAAATAAAGTTAAAATTTATTTTGTAAAGTCAAACAGCTTTTTAAACAAATAAATCGTTGTGTTAAGTCTTAATCTGGTGGAGTTTTACAGCGAGATTCATTATTTTGTGTACTTTAAAATTTCTTACAATCTACGCTGGTGGTTGTTCTTGTTGTCATTGGCTGAAAGCATCTTTTTATTTTGCAACATTGTGCCTTTTATACAACATTGTTCCTGTTAACTACAAAATCTTCAAAGGACAAATAACAATTTCTTCCAGTTTGGTGTTTTGGATACAATTTTTTAGTGTTTTGCACTAAAAAACATTTGTTTTCATTTTTATCTATTCTTTGTTGGTGTTTTTATTTTGATGGTAATTGGCGCTCCGCTTACAATCAGCTGTTTTAGAAAAAGGTGCTGCCAGATTGTATTTTTATTGTACAAGTGGGGATTATGCCTAATTGTGTAATTTAAAAAACCAATGAATAATAAACGTACACTAGAAGTTACATCGCCTGATTACACTGAAAATAATAATAGTAAAAAACATTTGCCTGGTCAAAATATGGCTGTAAACAATCAAACATCCTCCCAAGACGTTTTCTCTTGGAATAGGTTTAGCGACCTACTAGACGATAAACTGAAAGATGTCGCTAGAAAAACAGACCTAGTAGCGATCCAAACAGATATCCAAGAACTAAAAGAAGAGAATCTAAGACTAAATAATGATATAAAAAAACTCACATCCCGTCTAGAGTATATTGACCGTAGGTCGCGTGCATCAAATGTTGTTGTTTCTGGTTTGAACTGTAAAGATATACAAACTGCAAGAGAAAAATTTAAAAAACTATGTAGTGATGTACTTAAAGTTAACGTTGATGTGTTGTCATCTCGCATAATTTCTTCAGGAAAATCGTTTTTGTTCAGCTTAGGATCGAGTTCGCAGGCTTACAATGTCGTGACTGCTAAAGGTAATCTAAAAGGTCTAGAGGTGTTCATACAAAAAGATTACACAGAGGAGGAACAAAATGTACGCTATAACCTCAGGCAACTAAGCAAATCTATTTCAAAAGCTAACGAATCTGTTAAAGTGAGACTTGGTGAGTTTTGTATATTCATTGATAACAACAAATATACGTGGTCCAATGGAAAAGTTTGTGCTGATTCTGTTAGTGATGCCGAATACTTAAAAAATATTTTATCTGTATGTAATTACGTGATTGATGTTTGCGTTAAGGAGAGAATTAATACAGTAGATTGTAAGATTTATAATGTAGATACATCTAATACCCAATAGCAATTTAATTTATGCCATTTAGTTTCATATAATGTAGCAAATCTTGAAAAATCATTAAAATTTAGTAAATTTATAACATATATCAATAATTTTGATGTATTTTTCCTTTTTGAAACTCATGTCACAGCTGATAGACAGCACTTATTTTCGTCTTATTTTAATAATTATTGTTTACATTGGATTGCAGCTACAAAAACACATAGAGCTGGACGTGCTAGTGGGGGTTGTTTATACGGTTTCAGAAAACATCTTAAAAATGCATATGGGTTTAAATTTTTAAATATTTCTAATAATACGGTATTAAGTGCCAAATTTGAAGGTAATGTGTTTCACTTTATCCCAAGTTATTTAAACTGTACTAATTGGAAGAATGAGTTTGAAAAATTTGAAGAATTTGTTGAAAAACTTGATTCTTCAAATTTCTGTATAGTGGGAGACTTAAATGCAAGAATTGCAAACGAACAAGTTTTAGATGGTAATTTTTTGAAAGATTTACCACATATCAGTAAATCTAGGTCTTCTAAAGACAAAGAACTAAATGCGCAAGGCAAAAAATTGATGAATTTGATTGAAAATGTCGGTGGAATTGTGCTTAATGGTAGAACTGGTAGAGATGTTCTAGGGGAATACAGCTTTTGTGGAGTTATGGGTAGTTCTGTTATTGATTATTGTATTTGTTCACATAACTTTCTACAATATGTTGATGATTTCTTTATTGCATCCAAGCCATTCTCCGACCACATGCCACTATGCTTAAAAATCAAATCCTTTTGTCGTGATGTTAATACAAACCAAAACAATACAACGCAAAGACTTCGTTGGAATAGTAAATTTTCTGCTAAATACAAAGATAATCTTACTTTACTTGCTACTAATGTTGATATTCAGTCTAATGAAACGGTTGATGAATTAGTTGTACAGTTATGTGACAAAATAAAGGTAGCTAACGTTACTAGAGTAAACAAGTAAAAAAGTTAAATTCGGCCTTGCCGAATGTAGTGATACCCTCCACAATTTCAAAAAGATTATTGCAAACAACTATATTTAAAAGGAAATTACTTTTGAAAAAAATTTCCGCGAAAAAAAATTTTGGTAAAAAAAAAAATCCGCGATTTTTTTCTTTTTGTGTCAAAAAATATGTTCGTTCTTGTTTAAATACCATTTAGTGTTCAATTATGTTAACATATGTCAACCAGAAGCCGAATTAAAGCATTTTGTAGTTTTAGGTTATGTTGAATGTACTGAAATTTTTGAGGTGTGCTTACATTTTCGTTCATAACTTTTGAACCGCTGAACCGATATCGCTCAAATGCAATACCAAACTTCTCGGGAGTACTTCCAATATATATGTTAAGTTTCAGTCATCTCTGTGCAATATTTTGTCCGCGAGAGCATTTTCCACAGACAGACAGACAGACAGACAGACAGACGGACAGACGGACATCGCTAGAATGTCTTAAAATCGATCGGGCATCATGAATATATATACTTTATGGGGTCCCAGACCGACATTTCGATGAGTTACAAACGGAATGACAAACTTATATATACCCTCTATCACTAAGTGGAGGGTATAAAAAACGTTTTTTTGAACCCAAGCAGAAGTGGTTTGATTGGAAATGTGCTCGTGCAAGAAATCGTATGCTTATGAAGCTTAGGCGTTATAGAAAAAAGCACAATACTGTAAACAAATCACGTTATTTTGCATCTAGAGCTTCCTATCTTAGGATTTGTAATGAAAAAAAAAATTGATTTGTATAATAAAAATATAGAGCAATTAAACAAGGTGAAATGTAGCAGTGACTGGTGGAAGCTATCTAACTCTATGAGATCGCGTTCATATGCGGTAAAGGGTTCATTAAATGCCGATGATTTTCGTTCTCACTTCTGTACGTTATTGCAAACAAATGCTGATTCCCATACAATTAGCTGGTCAATGCCATATGTTATTGATGCCGTCCTAGACTCTCCCATGGAAATTCATGAAATTTCTTTCGTTTTAAGAGAACTTAAGGATAATAAATCACCTGGTCTAGACGGAATCTGTTATGAATTTTATAAAAATGCACCCAATACATTTATTAATGAAATGTTATCCGTTTTAAACAAAATATTTCTACATGAAAAAGTTCCATCGAGTTTCCAAAAGTCAATACTGATACCTCTTTTCAAGAAGGGTGATCCTAATCGTCCATCAAACTATCGTGGTTTATCCCTGATTAATACCCTTTGTAAAATATTTAATAATATCATACTAAATCGTTTAACGGAATGGATTGATCGTAACATGATTCTAAATGAATTTCAGGCCGGATTTAGAAAAAATTATTCTACCGTTGACAACATTTTTAACCTCGTTAATATCGTTAATTTAAACAAAGCCATCAACAACAATAATACATATCCCAGCAAAACTTAGATTACCAAATAAGGTATAAAATAAGGTATAGTATCTCTTATTTTATACATTGCAGCATTGATGATTTTAACAGGCGATGAGACTCAAAGTAATGCATCTACATTATCACAAAGAATACCAGTAAGGTATAAAATAAGTCATAAATTTATAACGAAGAATACGAGTAAGATGTAAAATATGTGATATTTTATAGGTTACGAGAAAGGAAATAATATAGCATACCAGAAGATAATATATAAGGTGTTACGAGTAGTGAAAAAGTAATTTTGTATTAAATTTACTCACGTGATTGTAAGTGAGTGTAAGTCGATAAAATATGCTCGTGAGTGTGTGTCGTTAGAAATTTCATGTCGTGAGCCTGTTGTTTAAACTTATGCATTTTTTTATAAAATAATTATTTTTTATGTTATTGTAATGCATTATGCATCCAATTATAAATAATACATTATTTCAAACTTTCAAATAATACCTAATGTAACCAAATATAAGTCATCCATGATTTAATGTTTAGAAATAATAAATATGAAATACATTTTTTCCAATAATCATGCATTACGTAGCAAATTATTAGTAATGCATTATTTTTCACTTTAAAATAATACGTTGTGGAACAAATGTTTGGTAAGACATCCTTAAATAATGCTACAAATAAGGTATATACATTACCTGGTAATGTGTTATATAATCACTACCCATTACCAAAGTTTTGCTGGGATGCTTTTTTTGTTGACTTTTCGTGTGCTTTTGATACAATTCCTCGTAATAGTTTATTTTACAAGCTCTCGTGCCTTGGTATGTCTTCTAAAATAATTAGAATTTTACAGTACATGTATGAGAATACTAAAAGTTTTATATGGGATGGAAACTCCTATTCAGATCCTTTTGCCGTCGAAATAGGTGTAAAACAGGGTTGTATATTAAGCCCTCTTTTATTCTCTCTGTATGTTAATGATTTAGCAGATGAGCTACCTGGTGGTGTAAATGTGGCTGACGTTAATGTTAAAATACTGCTTTACGCCGACGACCTTGTTATTTTAGCTGATACTCCAACAGATTTGCAAAATATGATTGATTGCTTATACAATTATTGCTCAAAGTGGAGCCTGAAAGCTAATTTAGATAAATCTAAAATCGTGGTATTTCGTTCCGGCTCACGAATTTCGTCAAATTTGAATTGGGTTTTTGGTGGCGATAATATCGAAATTGTAAATAGTTATAAATATCTCGGAGTAGATATTACATACAATACTTCGTTTAAAAAACACTTAAATAACAAATTAGCTGCCTCAAAACTGGCGATTAACTCTACTTGGTCGAAATATATAAACAATCCGCAGATTTCAATGATTAATAAGCTTAAAATATTTCAAGCTGCTTCCAGATCAATTATGTTTTATGCTGCGCAAGTATGGGGCTATATAAAATATGATGAGGTTGAAAAACTATTTAGATTTTTTATAAAAAAGATGTTTTACCTGCCAAACACAACACCTAATTACATGTTATATATAGAAACAAACCTAGAGTCACTTTACGTAAGTATCTACTTTAAGGCTTCACCTTTGCTATATAAATAAAGTATTAAATATGAATCCTCACAGATTACCTCGCATTTTAGCATTAAAGATCATAGATCAAAACTTATATTGGGCTAAAGAATGGGAAACTATTTGTCAGAATATACATTTTACTCCTGATGACTCTATATCACCATTAAGCAAACAGTGGAAACCTATATTAAACCAACTGAAAATCAATGAACGTAATGATTATATACAAAATGCTACAAGTTCTCAGTTTCATGACCTTTATGCAAAACTTGATTACAACATTTCATCATTATACTCTTCAAGCCTTTCTCCACGTGCAGTCAATTTAATAATAAGGGCTAGGGGTGGTTTATTAGACATAAATCCTAGATCTTTCAGTAATAACGCTGTTGGTATTTGTACAATTTGCAATTTAGATGCTTCGGAAGACACATTTCACTTCTTGGGTGTTTGCCCAATATAAAGAGAATTTCGAATACAATATTTTGGTGAAACCATACTAAATTTAGATGAAGTTATATGTATACTAAATGGCTTAAACTTTTTCTCCCTGTATAAATACATAGAAGTTTGTTTAAAATATAGAAGTTTTATTTTAAATGAATTTGCTTTTTAATTTTCCATGAAAATATTTACTTTTAAATTATCATGTAATTTTTTTTCTTCTTTTTATATAAATTATGTAAAATCAATACTATGGGAATTTAATTTTCCTGCCTAGAATAGTGCCAATCTGGCTTACAACAATTAAGTTATGCCAAATATAGATTAAGTTCTAAACATATTATAAATGAATCAAATATGTACATGCAAAAATGAAAAAATCTATTAATAAATAATAATAATAAAATAAATAATAATAATAAAACGTGTTTACTCGGGTTACTACTTATATTTTTATTTCGAAATTAATAATCTTAATTTAATCAAAGCACAATCTTAGCTTTATTTCAATTCTATAACTGCATTGAGTAATTTTCATAACTCCCCTCAAAAAATTTGTCCATTTATTTCGAGTACATAGTTCGTGTTAAGGCAAAAAATTTATAAGAAAGCTGCAATAACTGAAAAGAAAAATAAATAACAAAATAATTTTTAAAATTTTTTTTTACTTAGAATCGATTAAAATTTACATCGGTCATGGTAGCCAAGGAAACATCTAAAAATGTTGTAGCTTTCATAATGGTGGGTTTTTGAGAACGGCGTATAATCATAACCATCATTTTACGATAACGTAAATCCGTATTAAACCACTGATGATTGTAGACAGCATGGCCAATACTTTCGCTCTAAAAAAAAATTGGAAAAAATAATATTTTATACAAATTGTTTTAAGGCGATTGAAACTAAACGAGTTTTAGGGATTTTGATCGAGTTTATTTTGATGGTGCTCCAAAAAATTCTTCTATCCAGAATTTTAAAATAACATTTTTTTTAAATAAAAAAAAAAAATTTTTAATAAAAAAAAATTAATTTTGTCCTAAGCATAGACATTTAAATAACCTTTTGCTATTGTTGGCTTTTTGTTTACGATCATTTTTTGACCTCCTCCCTGCTTTAATTCCTGCTACATTGTTTTGTAAATTTGTTTTTTAACACTTACCTTTATTATAAGTTGCTGACCATAGTTACAAATCATTAGAATTTGCAATAAAGAACATATTAAAAACATTAATAGCAAAGCCATTGCATCAAGTGGCACACCAGTTGTCATTTGAAAACCCACAAAACACATGATAAAAGAGGATGAAAAAAAGTTGACCAAAAGACTAACACCAAATACCTCATTCATGTACAAAGATAAGCTGGAAATGAATTAAATATAGATAGAATACAAAGGTTTTGGAAGACAACGATTTTAGGCTTAAACTTTACATTAAAAATTAAAAAAAAATTTTTTTGAGTGTAAAATTTTTTGAGTGTAAATTTATTTTGAGTGTAAAATTTTTTTGAGCGCAAAATTTTTTTGGAGTAACAAAAATAATGTCTTTCAAAGTGTGTTTAGCGTTTTTTTATCACGTGTAGTTGTGGTAAAACCAGATTGAAAAAAATCTTTTGGAAAGTATTGAACGTGAAGTTATGGTAAATCCAGATTGGAAAAAAAGCTTTTTGACATCAGCTTAATGAAAAATAATATGAAATTCACGGTTTTGCTAATACCTTTTGAACCACTGCACCGATTTGGCCGAAATGCAATACGTATCAGACCAGGGGATCGACAAATATATATGAGGCATTCCACACCAAATGTTCAGCAAAAAAAAAGTGATGTCATGTCAATATGAAATCAATTGCAGAGTATTCGCCCTTAGGTCACTATTAAATAACACAAATAAAATTTCAGTTTTTTTAAAAAGTGGGCTTTGTAGGCATGGTCAAAAATTGAAAATTTCAGCATTTTTTGCCTAAGTATCTTTATTTCAATATTTATGCCAATAAAATGAAACACAGTGATGTCTTTAAAATAAAAGTTTTTTTGTAGATTTTTGTATGGGCTATCGATTAAAAAAATAAAAATTGGAAAATTTTCAGAAGAAGTTCTGAATTTTTTAAATTTAAACTTAAACTTTATTTATCAAAAAACATGCCACAATTTTATTTCTTTTTTAAATGTTTAAAAATTAGTTAAGGTGTATGTCTATCTGTTCTGAAATTTTCAGAGATGCTTTTTTCCTTGTTTTCGAGAAAAAAAAATGTTGAACATTGCACTATGCTTATAATTTACAATAATGGGTTATATTACGTATGCGAATGAGTAATATTAACTCTTAAAAAACATTTAAAATAAAAAAGCATCTCTGAAAATTTCAGAACAGATAGATATACACCTTAACTATTTTTTAAACATGTAAAAAAAAATAAAATTATGGCATGTTTTTTGATATAAAAAGTTTAAATTTAAATTTAAAATATTCAGAACTTCTTCTGAAAATTTTCAAATTTTTATTCTTTTAATCGATAGCCCATACAAAAATCTTTACAAAAATCCCATACAAAAATCTTTACATTTATTTTAAAGACATCACTGTGTTTCATTTTATTGGCATAAATATTGAAATAAAGATACTTAGGCAAAAAATGCTGAAATTTTCAATTTTTGACCATGCCTCCAAGGCCCACTTTTTGAAAAATCATAAATTTTGTTTTTGTTATTTAATAGTGCCCTAAGGGCGAATACTTTGCAAATGATATCCTATTGAAACCACCATGGTTTTTCTGCAGTGGAACAGTTGGTGTGGAATGACTCATATGTGACGCGCAAAATAGAAAGGGACCTAAGGGTAAAAACCAGTTTTGTTCAGGAGAGCCAATTTTAAGATTTAAATACGTGTATCTTTGGTTTACCATCACTTTTTGTTTACCCTTAGGTCCCTTTCTCTATGCGCTGTCACATATGCTAAGCTTCAGAACCCTCAGAGTTGTCGTTCGTGCCTTAAAGTTAGCGTGTTTTTTCTACCCTCCACTCTATTGATAGAGGTCATTCCGTTTGTAACACATCGAAATATTGGTCTAGGACCCAATAAAGTATATATATATTCATGATCCTCGATCGATTTTAAGTCGATCTAGCGATGTCTGTCCGTCTGTATGTCCGTTGAAAACACGCTAACTTTTGAAAGACTTTACAGAGTCTACTGAAGTTTGGCATACATGTTGGTCATTTACCTGGTCAGGTTGGTATTGCAATCCAACCAAATCGGTCCAGTGGTTCAAAAGTTATGAGCAAAAGAGTAAATTTCGGCAGGGGTGTTTCGCGAATTTATGAGATAAAAAACGCGATAACTTTCAAAAGACAATAATAAGACTGCTGCAGCTTGACACGTATCTTTATCGTTCCCCAGGTCTGTTTGGTATTAAATTTCAGCTCAATCGGTGCAGTGGTTCAAAAGTTATAAGCAAAACCCTGAATTTCAGATTAGTTTCATCGTAAATGCCACGTGTTTAACAAGATTTAAAAGCATTGGTGGGAACTTTACAATGCTTTTCAAACTTGTTTAGTTTTAAAGCAATGCTTTTTAAACTTGTTTAGTTTTTAAAGGATTGGTAACTTAAAAATTATAATCGAAAAAAATTTTACACTCCAAAAAAAATTTACACTCAAAAAAAAATTTACCCTCAAAAACAATTTAGTTTTTTTTTTTACAAAAATGACAATATTTTGTGTACATACGTACGTGCATTTACTCAGAAATATTTTTACAGAAAAAAAACATTACACTCGAAAAAAAATTTACACTCAAAAAAAAAAATTAGTATTTTTTTTTTTTTTTAATGACACAAAAAGAGTTTTTAACTCAAAATAAAATATTTCTAATCAAAATTGTTGATTTTTTCACGTTAAAAAATTAACTATCATTTAAAAAATGCATTGTGGAGGGTACACTCAAAAAAATAACTTAGTCAAAATATTAGTAAAAGGTGTTGTAATTTACTTCAACCAAACTTTAGCAAAAAAAATTGTAAAAATTTAACTTTTACAGTATTTTTTGGCAATTTACTATTGGTAAAATACAGAAATTTTTTGGTACTTTTACTATATTTTCTTGCTAGTTTTTTTTTTTTTTTATTTTACTATAATTTTAGCAAAAATATTAGTATTTTCCTTAAAGAAATGGTAATACTTTTTATTTTTTTTTCTTAGTTTTAAGAAAAAAAAAAAATTGTTTAAAATTGCCAAGAAGAAGGCAAAGATGATGCTGCCAACACCATAGCAAAGTAGCCATTCATCAACTGAATGGGCGCTCAAAAATAGGCTACACAATCTTTAGTATTTTTTACCATATTTTTTGCTAAAATTTGCCACCTAAATTGTTAATAAAAAGTTGATAATTTTGAAAAATTATTTTTTTTAAATTTTAACGCATACTTAGATATCTAATCTTCAATATCCAAAAGTTTTTTTTTTATTTTTTTTAAATACATGTGAAAAAAATTAAAAATTCGAAAAAAAATTGTTAATTTTTTACAAATTTTACGTGAAAATGTAAGAAATTTCTTGTGTAGACTACTACGCAATTCTCATTTGTTCTACTTAAGCTAAAAAAAATGACGCAAAAAAAATAAAAAAAGTGAATTGTTGTTCTTTAAATTTTTTGTTAAAAGTGTTTAAGTGAAAAAAAAAATCATTTTGATGTGGTTGGAATCCAGTTACTGCAACTACAGCTGCTGAAAAGAAGGCAAAAGAAGAGCCATCAAGCCGAAGAAACCATCCAACAACTGAAGTATTAGTTGATGCTGCTATTACTACAATTAAAGAACGTGGTGCTCAAAAACAGGCAAAAAAGTTTTTAGTATATACACCAAATTTTAAATCAAGTACTACCCAGCAGAAATTTTGCTGAACGTTCAGCAGCTTTTGGAAGGGGAACTTGAGTAAAGGAGCGCATCCAATTGCGCTGAATTCATGCATGATTCTCTAAGGCGATGTCCCACTTTAGAGCGCTAGTTGGATACACAGAAACAGCGCTCTTTAGATGCACTGAAATCACGTGTCTTTAGAGCGCTGATTTAAGCAGAATAAAGATGCTGTAAATTCATGTATCTTTTTAGCGCTGATTTAAGCAGATTAAAGATGCAGTGAATTCATGTATCTTTGTAGAGCTGATTTAAGCAGAATAAAGATGCTGTAAATTCATGTATCTTTTTAGCGCTGATTTTGTAATAAAATTTGTATTTTCTAAAATTAAAGTTCTAAAATTAAAATGTAAAAATGAGATAAAAAACAAAAAATTTACCAATAAATGAAAAAAATATTCAAAAGAAGTTATAACAAATGTATCTTAGTTTTTCTGTTTTTTCGTGATTAGAGTTTGTGTTTAATCCAAATCGGTTTATTCATCGAAATAACAAATAAGCATTGGCTGTTTTTTGGTTGGCCTATTTATCATCATTTAAAATGTGTTACAAGGCCTCTGTTATGTCTTTCAAAACTTTTCAAATCACATGATATTTTCCGAATCACATGAAATCGAGTTTGGTGTTTGTTTACGGGTTCATTCAAAGTCAGACAAGGAAAAACAATAAAATTTAAAATTCGTTATTGATAAAATTCAATTTTGAATTTTTCAAAAAATTCAAGAAAGAATTTTAAATATAATTCTTAAAAACTTTATTTTAAATTCTTTAAAGAATTTTATTAATAAAAAAAAAAGAATTTTATTTCCATAATAACAAATATATTTTGAACAAATAAATATTCAAACCAAAAGTAAAATAAAATTAAACCAAAAATAAAAGTCAAAAATAAAATTCAAACCAAAAATAAAATTCTTTTTTTTTTTTTGAGAATTTTATTTTTGGAAATAATAAAATTCAAATGTTTTTGAGAATTTTATTTAAACAAAAATTTTATTTCAAATACCTTATGAATTTTAAATAAAATTCCAATTTTTTCCTTGTCTGTTCAAAGTTTAAATCAAATAACTAAAATTTAAAAAAATATAACAAAAAAATTCATTCGTTTTACTTTACAAAACTTTATGTGAAACAAAATGAAAAAAAAAAATCGGAAGTGAACATCAAAAAAATATCGGAAATTTTCATTTTCACATTTTTTATGGGATTTTTTTTGGGAACAGCGGTCAAAGATGCTATGATTGAAGCGCTCTTTGCAGCGCTGATTAATGCGCAATAATGATGCAGTCAAATCATGTGTCTTTGTCTAAAACTCATGTTTTTTTATTCAAAAAGTGTTAAAAATATTAAAAAGGAAAGCAAGTGTGAAATTTTATAAAAAAATAATTACACGTTATTAGTTTTATATAAAAAATCTTAAAAAAAAATTAAAATTTTTCCCCCTTTCTTTTACTGCATCCCTAAGAGCGCTCTTTGGATGCGCTACGGTATGCTATAAACAGATGCTGTGTCGCCAAAATCTCGATTTATTTCTGCTGGGTAATCAGAGAAAAAAAAATACTAAATAAAACAGTTTTTTTACCAAATTACAAATTTTTTTTACTATTTCAATTTTACCATTTTTTTTTGGTAATTTTACCACATTTTTTGATAATTTTACAAGGTTGTTTTTTACAAAAATAAAATGGTATTCTTGTAATTTTACCATTTTTTTCCTAATTTTTTGATTAGCAAAATGGTTTTGCTAATATTACCAAACGTCCAAAACTACAGTTTTTTTTTTGCTAATTTTAACCATTTTTTTTGCTAGTTTTACAATATTTTTTTTTTGAGTGAATTCATAGATTCGGCAAAGTCAAATTTAACTTTTCTACTTGTTTTTATTCAATATTTTTTTTTACTTAAAATTTTTTTTACTCAAATTTGTTTTTACTCAAAATGTTTTTTTTAAGGAAAACTTTTTTTCAATCAATTTTTTTACTCAATGTTTATTTTTTTTAAATAATCGGATTTATCTAAAATTTATTGATTTTAAACAGTTTTGTTAATGGTGTAGGGTAGAATTTCAGAAATGAAGTCTCAAATCCTGATCATTTTAATGTACGGTATTTAATGCCACCTATAACGCACAGAAAAAAATATGTGGCACAAAACTTTGAGTAATAACTTGTATAAATTTCAAAAAAAAAACTAAGTAATTTTTTAATAGACGCAATTAGAAACTTTACTCAAAAGTTTTTTAAAAAAATTTAAGTTAATAATTTAATAAAAACTGAAAACTTTTTTTATTTTTTGTATTCTCTTAGTTTTTAGAATTCTCATATAGTTTATAGTTTTTTGTGTATGTATATAAAAATTTGAAATCATCTATATAAAAATTGTCTATGTTCTTAAGACATAAATATATTTTGTAAAAAAAAGTTTTTTTTGTAAAAAAAAATGTGAAACTTCTCAAAACTTTAAAAAAATAAATTGATAAATTTTACTTGACACAATTAAAATCTTAATTAAAAAAACGAAAAATTTTGAGTAAAGTTTTAATTGTGTCAATTAAAAATTTACTAAAATTCTTTTTTTCATACATTTAATAAATTTTTACTTAATACTATTAAATCGTTTAATGGTGCAAAATTGAGTAATTTTTTACTCAATAGTATTAAAAATTTACTAAAATTTTTATATTTTTCTGTGCGGGCGTTTTTCAGTTTGTCTCAAAAAACATAAATTTTTTACTCAAAAATTTTGTCGAAAGAATCAAACCAAACTCAAACCTACTTGAATATTTTCTGATGATAAAAAATGCAATTCTTTAAAAACTTCATATCTTTTTTATAGTCTTCCTTGGGAATATAATTTTCTATGCACTGAGCCAAATAACGATAATGCATAATTATCTGGGTAGCCACCACACATAATATTAAATCATTAGCCAATTGACCAGACATACAAGTACAACCGGCAAAGTTTTCCGAAAAATATAAAAAATAAAATGACCAATTATCCTGCCACTTCCATGGTACCCAAACATAATAGGGCAAACTGACTGGCACCACTCTCTGTTGCAACCAATAATCATTGATGAAATGACTTATTATGGTAAAGAAATTAAAATACCATAAGGCCAGTTGATGTATGATAACATATCCAAAACTAATAAAATTGAATCTTTTCAAATATTTATGAATTTCAAAAGATTTTTGTAGATTTTTTCCATTTGGATATATTTTATTGAGATCTCTCATTAGCACCGTAAGTAGAGATTTCTTTTGTAAAACACTTAATATTTTGAGATCACCCACAAACACAAATCCAATAGTTGATATATTTTGAGTGGCTTCCACAAAATTATTGCCATTTTTTATGGCCATTATAACAAACATTGTTTCGACAATTAATATAAAATTTAAATTAATAATGTTGACGATAAATAGATACTTCCAAAAAGTTTCATATTTTTGGGGATTTTTTTCATCATCGTATGGTATTAAACCCAAAGATTTAGCTAAAATATTGGCTAATGATAAAAATTTTGAAAACTTTATAGATTTTGTCATGTTTTCTTGCGATGAAATTTCGAAATTGATAGGCGATTTTAAAAAGTTGTTAACTATTTGCAATTTAAGGAGCAACTAAATTTGATTTGTTTTCTTAACCAGAAAATTGGCGTATTTTGTTTGCAAATTGATAAGGAGTACGTAACCAAATATATTCAGTCAATTAAAACTAATGATAGTTTTTATAATTTTTTTTTATAAATTTCATATCAATTTTCTGGTACACACAAAAAAACCTTGTCAAATTACTAGAAAAAGTCTGGTAATCGCGTAAAATGGGATTGACAGTTTTCTTTGCTTTTTAATAAAAAATTTTCGATAGAAATTTAATTTTTTTTGTGTAATTTAATAATTTTTTTTTGTAATATTACAAATTTCCAAGAAAATTTTACAAAAAAAAAATTAGTAAATTCACGAGAATTACATATAAGTTTTATTGCGTCAAAAAAATTTAAATTTACAGTTTTATTAGTAAAAAAACTTGTAAAATTACAAAAAAAAAATCCAAAAAAACCTTGTCAAATTACTAGAACAAGTCTCGTAATCCCATTTTACGAATATTTGACAGTTTTCCTTATTTTTTAACAAAAAAAATTTCAATCGAAATTTACATTTTTTTTGTGTAATATTACACTTTTTTTTGTAATTTTACAAATTTCCAAGAAAGTTTTACAAAAAAAACAATAGTAAATTTACGAGAATTCCATGTAAGTTTTATTGCGCCAAAAATATTTAAATTTATAATTTTATTGGTAAAAAACTTGTAAAATTACAAAAAAGCTTGTAATTTTTACTAAGAATTCTCGTAAAATAGGAGGTAGCTAAAAATCTAGTAAAGTTTCGAGAATTCCTTGTAAGGAATTCTCGTGACAAAAAAGTTAGGAATTTACAATTTTATTGGTAAAAAGCTTGTAAAATTACAAAATTATTTGTAAAAAGCTTGTACTAGGAATTCCCGTCAAATAGGTAGCAAAAAAACAAGTAAAACAAGTTAGAGTGTTAAATTCGGCTGTGCCGAATCTTTTATACCTTCCAACATGTTTAAAATTAAAAAAAAATTGCTGGGCATCTTTTATTTTTTTTTGTGGGGGGGAGGGTCAGTGGAGTTGGTGGGGGACACCTGTACCCCCGCTTTATATGTTTACAAATTATTCGTTGTATGCCATAATATGGCACACAAATGTTACATTTGTTGAGCAAAAATTAAAAAAACTCGTAAAAATATCGTATTTTTCAGGGGTCGTTTTAGTTCTTTAAGCGGGAACTTTTTTCCCCCTATTTTTGAACTTAACCTTACCAGTAACATAAGAGATATTCTTGCCCAATTTCAGGGGTGTAGCTCTTTTGGTTTGGACTGCATCGTTATTTCTACAGACGGAGAGACGGACGGACGGACATCGCTAGAATGTCTTAGATTATATAATATATCAATGTTATATAGTTTTTTTGGTCCCCGACCGATATTTCGATATGTTACATACGGAATGACAAAGTGAGTACAAAAATCCGCGATTTTTTATTTTTTTGTCAAAAAATATGTTTGTACTTGTTTAAATACCATTCGGTGTTCAATAGGGTGGCTCGTTTTTGGGCTTTTCTCTCTGATCAAATTCTAATACCCGCCAAAAGTGTCGGTCCCCTAAGGGTAACTCACATGCAAAATATCACTTCGATCGGAGTTTATCTTCTGTCTCCACTTTGAGCCTCAAAATTGGGGTTTTTGGGAAAAAGGACTTTAAAAAAAAAAAAAAATAAAAATTAAGTTTTTTTATTAAAATAATGAAAAAAATTTTTTGTATAATATTTGATCATAAATACTTAAATATGAAATTTAAAGATTTTACGGTATCATTAACCCGTTCAAACTTGATACCAAAAAAATAGCTTGATTTTGGGACCTTCTCAAAACACCTTTTTTCAAAATTTTAAAATTTTATTAAAAAAAAATTTTAAATATACCATTTTTTCTTTCTGAATTCATTAAGAACACCTTGGAGAAAAAAAATGTGCAATATGGCGGATATCCGTCGAGCCACTTTTTGGGAATCGCGGGGGGAAGTTAGCGGATTTCAAGGAAATGTTGTTTTTATCAATAGTTTGGATTAATAAAATCTTATAAATTTCATTTTTGGGCAAATTAACTGTTTTTTGATGTCGTGGCACTCTATTAGATAACTGTTAGTCTGTCATAAAATCTTACCGATCTAGGACGTCTTTAACCCACATTGGCTTGGGGTCAAAAATGACCCCCGCAGGAAATTTGAAGTTTAGAGCTTTAATTTTGTGCTATATACAAGTATAAAACGGCTTTTGTGTTTTCTACCCTAACTATTATTTTGTATTAATATATTGTCTTTAAAAAAATCGTTAACCCTTCTTGGTAGGGGGTCAAAAATGACCCATTCAGTAAAAAGTATGTATTTTTTATAGAAAATTAATTTGTGGCAGTCTATTAGATAACTTTAAATCAGCCCTAAAATTTCACCTGTTTAAGATATCTTTAACCCACATTGGTCAGGGGTCAAAAATGACCCCGGCAAAAACTTTTCGGCATAGTGCTTGAATTTTTTGATATCAACAAAATTTATATTTTTTATTGAATGGGTCATTTTTGACCCCCTACCAAGAAGGGTTAACGATTTTTTTAAAGATAATATATTAATACGAAATAATAGTTGAGGTAAAACACACAAAAGCCGTTTTATACTTGTTTATATCACAAAATTTAAGCTCTAAACTTCAAATTTCTTGCGGGGGTCATTTTTATCCCCCAGCCAATGTGGGTTAAAGACGTCCTAGATCGGCAAGATTTCATGACGGACTTAAAGTTATCTAATAGAATGCCACGACACCAAAAAACAGTTAATTTGCACAAAAATGAAATTTATAAGATTTTATTAATCCAAATTATTGATAAAACCAACATTTCCTTGAAATCCGCTAACTTCCCCCCGCGATTCCACAAAAATCCGCTAACTTCCCCCTCGCGATTCTCCGAGGTGTTCTTAATGAATTCAGAAAGAAAAAATGGTATATTTAAAATTTTTTTTTAATAAAATTTTAAAATTTTGAAAAAAGGTGTTTTGAGAACGCCCCCAAAATCATACCATTTTTTTGGTATCAAGTTTGAACGGGTTAATTATATCGTAAAATCTTTAAATTTCATATTTAAGTATTTATGATCAAATATTATACAACAATTTTTTTTTTCATTATTTTAATAAAAAAACTTAAATTTTTTTTAAAAGTCCTTTTTCCAAAAACCCCAATTTTGAGGCTCAAAGTGGAGACAGAAGATAAACTCCGATCGAAGTGATATTTTGCATGTGAGTTACCCTTAGGGGACCGACACTTTTGGCGGGTATTAGAATTTGAGAAAAGTCCAAAAACGAGCCACCCTAATGTTCAATTATGCTCACATATGTCAACCAGCAGACGTATTAAAGCATTTTGTATTTTTAGGTTAGGTTGAATGTACTACAATTTATGAGGTGTCCTTACATTTTCGTTTATAACTTTGGAATCGCTTAACCGATATCACTCAAATGCAACACTAAACTGCTCAGGAGAACTACCAATAAATATTTTAAGTTTCAGTCATCTACGTGTAATATTTTGGCCGTAATCACCACTTCCGCAGACAGACAGACAGACTGACTTACGGTCAGACAGACGGACGGACGGACATCTTTAGAATGTCTTAAAGTCAATCAATGATCAATTACACCGTCCGACAGCCAATATTAAACATGAAGGCGCCACAGTAGGCTAGTTGGTAGCGTGCTAGCCTATGAGTCTGGGGGTCGTGGGTTCGATTCCCACCAGAGGCCTTGGTCTGTTTCGCTACAACGAGACGAAGGACATTATTACCAGTTCTCGGTTAGGTAAAATTAGTATATGATTTGTAATTATATGGGGCGCCTAAAAAAAAAAAAAAAAAAAAATTGAATTTAATTTTTCTACTTGTTAATTTTTGATTTTAGATGGGACAAAAAACTTTCTAACTTTATTTTGGGTTGACTTTTTTTAAGTTTATAAACGTAGTTTTTTTCTTTAGATCACCATATTTAAATTTATATTTATTATTTTTTTTTTCAAATGATGTATTTTGAGTTACACAATACATACTAAATCGAAATCTCAATGTTTATAAAAATGGACTTGACAGATTTGCCTACTAAGCCGACGATATGTATGTTAGGGTGGAGCAAACTTTTTTTTCTATTTTCGAAATCGTCGGGTCATATTGGTCATGAAAGGCAACGTCTTTGGCTTTCTTTTTTGACTTGAAAATCGGAAAGTTCCAAACAAAGTGAATACCCTCCACAATGCCATTTTAAAGAGAATAGTAATTTTTTTACGTGGAAATTTTAACAATTTTGATTAAAAATATTACTAAAGATTTTTTGTGATTTTTTTAAAAAGAAAAATTAAATTTTTTTTTTAATTTAAAATTTTTTCGAGTGTATTTTTTTTTTTATTGTAAAAATGTTTTCCAATATACATGTCAAATAGCGTGTTTTCCACAAACAGACAGACGGAAAAAAGTTTTTGACAAAAAAAAATTATGAAAATAAATATTGATGAAAAAAAAATTTTGATAAAAGCAAAATTTCAATAAATAATAATTATGTTTTCACCACTAGCTGGTGAAAAACTACTTTATTCACCAGCAGGTGAGGTATTATCCAAGTTATAAATCCAAGTTTCAAACCTTTTTGGTTTTAAGAAAATTAAAACAATAAATTTTATTGATTCGGATAGATATTAAATTTATGAAATGTTTAGCAAGCCGAGTAAAAACATGCATTTAATTGTCCATTGTAAATTTCCCCAGAAAAAAACTCAAAACTTACTTTATTATTTTCTGATGATAATGAATACAATTCTTTAAAAACTCCATATCTTTTTTATAATCTTCCACTGGAATATAATTTTCTATGCATTGTGACAAATAACGAAAATGCATAATCATCTGGGTAGCCACCATGCACAATATCAAATCATTGGCCAATTGACCCGACATACAAGTATGACCAGCGAAATTTTCCGAGAAATATAAAACATTAAATGACCAATTATCCTGAAACTGCCATGGAACCCAGATATAATAAGGCAGACTGACTTGCAGAACTTTTTGATGCAACCAATAATCGTAGATTAAAAAACGCATTATAGGAAATAAATTATAACACCAAACAAGAATTAAGTGTATGGTAACATATCCAAAACTTATTAAATTAAATCTTTTTAAATATTTATGAACTTTAAAGGATTTTTGTAGTTTATTTTCTTTGGGATACATTTTGATGAGATCTCCCATCAGTACCGTAAGTACAGATTTCTTTTGTAAAACACTTAATATTTTCAGATCACCCACGAACACAAATCCAATTGTGGTTATATTTTGAGTGGCTTCCACGAAATTATTACCATTCACCATGGCCATTACCACAAACATTATTTCGACAAGTAAAATAAAATTTAAATTAACAATGTTGGCGATAAATATCCATTTCCAAAAAGTTTCAAATCTTTGTGGTTTTGTTTCATCATCGTATGGTATTAAACCAACAGATTTTGCTAAAAAATTTGCTTGTGCTAAGAATTTTGAAAACTTTATAGATTTTATCATTATTATTATTATTGATTTATTGAAATTTTAAATTTTAAACCGTTAACTGTTGTTGATTTAAAGACAGATTGAGTTTGAATTATTTGTATTAAACAGAATTTATTATATTTATACTTTTAATATTATTACCCAAATTCATAAGGAGTGCATAACTAATTGTAAGGTTTAATTAATTAAAGGCTGGCCAGTTATATAAAAATAATCATAGTTTTTATTTAAACACTCATTCCATTTCGAATACATTGATAACCCTTGTAAAAATAAAAATTATTTAACCCTTAATATCCTACTAGTTCCTAAGGGAACCAACCAAAACAAGTAAGAAAAGTATTGTCAGTCAAGACCCATGATATTATATACTATACCAGTGTTTTCCGGAAAATTGGTCCCAAGTCCAAACATGGACCGATTGAATCTCTCTTTTCTGAGATCTTTAATTAGTGTAGAAAACACAAACAAACAAAATTTGAGTGAAATTGGCTTATTTGTGTTGGCAATAGACAAATTTTACTGAATTAGTCCAAAATTGATCCATTATATTTAGAATTGATTCAAATCAAAGTACATTTTCAACAGCTAAAAACCAAATTTTTATCAAATATTTTCTATTTTCATGAATTTTGACAGATTTATGTGAGTATCGGGAGGGTGGTTTGTATGGGTACTACAACAAGAACTGGTCCGATTCCTTTAAAATTTGGGATTATGATTTGTGAATACAAAATAGGTCTACCTGCCGAGTTTCGCAGGTATTAATAATACGGTTATTAGGTTTACATGGACATACGATGGACAGAGGACGGACGGGTACAAAAATGTAACTTTGTTTAACGAATCGAGCCTTTCGCCACTTGAAAACGCGTTTTTCACCCAACCGTTTGCTCAGCAGAGTGTCCCAACCTCAAATAAAATGAATTTTTTGTAAAATTACGAATTTAAATAAAACAAGTAGAAAACTCAAATTCGACTTGGCCGAATCTATTAATACCCTCCACAATGCCCTTTTTAAAGAATGTTAAGTTTTCTAACGTGAAAAAATTAACAATTTTGATTAGAAATATTTTATTTTGAGTAAAAAACTTTTTTTTTGTCAATTTTGTAAAAAAAAAGAAAAATTACTAATTTTGAGTGTAATTTTTTTTAGTGTAAAAATATTTTTGAGTGACAAAAATGTTTTTTAAAGTAGTTTTGTGGCTTTCCTATGGTTTTAAAGCTTGATTTTTTAAGGCATGGTTTTTCAGCACATGAATTTTAGGTGAAGCGAATCTGAAATTTACGGTTTTGCTAATAACTTTTGAACCACTAGACCGATGTGGCTGAAATTTTATATGAACCAGTACAGGGGAACGACAAATTTATATGCCAAGCTTCAGGTGCCTTTAGAAAGTAATCGTGTTTTTTATCTAGAAAATTCGCGAAATACCCTTGCCGAAATTCACTCTTTTGCTCATAACTTTTGAACAACTAGACCGATTTCGCTGGATTGTGTAACGACTCTTTTACCGAAGTCCCATCTAATAGATAACCATGCTACCTCTGTGACCGGCCGTGCTCATGGAAAATGGGGTGAAGATCTTGTTAACCTATTAGATAGGGAGTCAGCTACGATAAACATAAAAATAATTACCTTCATAGATATAGAAGAAAAATAATAAGATAGGAGAAGAAGGGAAAGGAAACTGATGTGGAATTTAAGTAGGAAGTGAAAGTAGATGTTGATATCCTCTTTATGGTCTATACCCTCCCAACCAATTGCTATCTGTTCCCAAAATTGTAAGATAGCCCGAAAGTTCCCTAAGCTGAGTTACTTATATGTTTCGTGGAATGATGAAAACCAATTTAAAATTCCATTTTAAAATATTAAACTATTTTATTTAACAAAAGAAAAGAACGCCATACATAAACTAATTATATTTATACACATATTTATTAACTAAAATAGCGGATAGAAGCAAGTAATTGACATATATAGAAAAAAAAAATAAAAAAAATAATTCTTTAAAATATCATTATGTTATCGATTTTTATTTCCCGATAATATTTTGTTTAAGAATAGAACAATATTAAAACTATATCTTAAATTTGGTTAAATTTGAAATGTTAAAATTAAATTTTAGGGTAGAGAAACCAAGAACTTAATATGAAAATTAATAATTAGTGAAATGAAAGTTTATTCTGATAATTTTAAATTATTATCGAAATTTAATTGTTATCGATTTTTCGAGAACTTGGTATTTAAAATTTTTAAAAATATTTATTAAATTTCAATCGTATCAAAAATCTTTAAAATTTGGTTAAGTGTATATAAAAAAAAATATTTAAAAAAATTTGACTCACCCTTTTACAATCCCACGACGACTCCAGGCCTGATGTCGAAGATGAAAATGGAGATAATGGCGGTACTTTGGTTATAAGCAGTGTTGGCTATCGCTACCCTTTCAATACCGTTACCGATTAAAAACCCTTTAATATTGACTACCGTTACCGTTACCAATACCGAAATAAAAAATGTTTAATACCGTTACCGATAAAAAACCGTTACCTTTATTCGGACATTTACCGGTATTATATCGGTTTTGTTTCGGTTGCATTAATATTATTTATTTTAATTTTGTTGTGGATTAAAAACATATTAAAATATTTTTAATATACTTTAAAGAATTAAACAAATTTTTGTTCATTGCCAATCCAACCAATGATCACATTCGCAATTAACTAAATTCGAATATCGGTCTTGGACCTCGATTGTAAGCGATGTTCGTCTTTCCGTTTGTAAAAGACACGTACGGTCCGAAATAAACGTGCTACTCTGCTGGTACGAATACGTCTTTGGTCATAGGCTGGTTAAGTTCCGAAATGGGAAAATCGGACCAAATGAAAAAAAGGTCCCCCTGAAAAACTTACAAAACATCAGAAAAACATGTTTTATTTAATTTATTGTCTATTTGTTTAGAAAATGAAACATTTTTATGCCGTGTTAAGTTCATTGACCAAGATTAGAAAATTCAAATTTTTTTAACAACAGGACAAACAATTTTGATCATTTTAACAGAGAAATCTGCTGATTTCAAATAAACAGTTCAAGCTGTTGTGACGTGGTTTTATTCTTCGGCTGAGGTAGATCAGTCGTGTCCAGGTTCAACTTGAGGACCACCAAACCTTAAGTAATAACACAATATATTTACCCTTTTTGGGGTTATATAATATATTTTCTTTATTAATTTTAATAACTTCAATACACATAAATAGCAACTACTCTACTGGCTTCACTCGGGTACGATCGACTCGTCGGTTATATCTTCTCGGGTAACGACACTGGCTTAGTCGTTCTGGTATGATTCGGGTAACTTCGGCGTATCTCGGGTACGATCGACTCGTCGGTTATATCTTCTCGGGTAACGACACTGGCTTAGTCGTTCAGGTATAATTGTGGTCACTTCGGTAGATAACTCGGGTACCTTCGGCAATCCTCGGGATCTAGAACTTCGGCTCTTTCGTCCTCGGGTTGGCAACCTCCTCGGCGATGGGGGTGCAAATCCTACTATCGAACAGACCGCGAAGGCTGTAAATCCGAACAGACCGCGAAGGCTGTAAAATTGTGTTTCGTTAGAACAGACCGCGAAGGCTGTAAATTAGAACAGACCGCGAAGGCTGTAAACTTAGAACAGTCCGCAGAGGCTGTAAATCCGAACAGACCGCGAAGGCTGTAAATGGTTTCATTAGAACAGACCGCGAAGGCTGTAAATTAGAACAGACCGCGAAGGCTGTAAACTTAGAACAGTCCGCAGAGGCTGTAAATCCGAACAGACCGCGAAGGCTGTAAATGGTTTGGTTAGAACAGACCGCGAAGGCTGTAAATTAGAACAGACCGCGAAGGCTGTAAACTTAGAACAGTCCGCAGAGGCTGTAAATCCGAACAGACCGCGAAGGCTGTAAAATTATGTTAGTGGTGTTAGTTTGGTTTAGAACAGACCGCGAAGGCTGTAAATCGAACGACCAACCGAAGTTTATCGCTACTAAAAGTTAGGTTAATACATTAAGTATTAACCTTTGGCAGTTTAATTTAACCACCCCGAATGAGTCTCAAACTAAAATACTTAAGTGTGTGATTAAATGAACTAAATGAGAACTCGTACGGGTATGGTTAGAAAAATATAAATTTAAATCAAATAAACTTAACGCAATGTATATTGTGTTGTGTATGTAATTTAAATTACATACAAACAAACACAGTAACTACATGTTGTGTGTATTACAAACAACCAAACATGTATAATTGATACAGAGTGGCGTGATCAGCGTGTTTACACTGCTACCAAAATAAAAGAGTAATTTGTTTAGATTGATCATAAGAAAATTAATATGATCGGTGGTGTTTTAAACATTATTTAACGTGAATATGTAAGTTGTTAATCGGAGTTCGATTTGCAACGTTACACTGTTTATTTGAAATCAGCGGATTTCTCTATTAAAATCAGCAGATTTTTCAACTGTCTTGACGGATTTTTCACCAGATTCTACCTGAATTATCCAGACAGAAATTTAGCAAACCGCGTCAGCTATAATCAGAGATTTCTCAAATGGCTTAAAATTCAGATTTCTCATATGGCTCAAAATGCAGATTTGTTTGCTTATTGGACAAAGGTGTCTCTACGAGCATGAGTTCGTATTTGTAAAATTACAATATTGCGTGAATGTTTTTATTTAATTCTGAGTTATTTCATAGTATTAAATGCTAGTACACATATAATTATGTATAGAAAATATACAGAATTTAGCAGTTTTTTAATTTTTTTTTATTTTTTACGCGTTTTTAGCAAATTTGTGACTGGTTAACATTTCATTTATAATACCGGTACGTACCGGTATTGATAATTCGGTAACGGTTCACCGTTACCGAAATTATCGAAAATACCGTTACCTTTACCGTTACCTTTATAAAAAATATGTAATACCAATACCGTTACCGATACCGTTATTCGTTTCGGTTGCCAACCCTGGTTATAAGTGTAAATGAAATGTGTGTGTGTAAAATCTGATTATAGGTTCTGAATGCAATAAAATTTAGTACTCAAAATTTTGAAAATATCGAAATGCAATTTCCGAAAGGATAACCCGAATTAGTCGATAACACAAATTATAGAAACAACTATTCGATTTAAAAAAAAAAATTTAGTTGCTTAAGGAAAATTAACCGATTAAAAAAAAAAATTTATCGATAAAAAATCTGATTATTAAAAGTTAATGGATAACAACTAAATATTATTAAGAAAAAAAAAAAACAAAAAAATCGTAAATTAATGAAATCAAAAAAAAAAAAAATTAATGGTTAGTCTGATAACGATTATTGAAGTTATCGATATCAGATCTAGTGACGGTTGAAAATTATTTATACAAAATGTTTAAATTACGACTTGTCAAGTTGACAACGTTAATCCGAATTCAATTTTGAAATCGATAACTTTTAAATAACGATATCAATTATCGACGTTATTGCAATCAAAGATGTAAATGTATGGTTATGGTTGTTCCCGATACCAATCCCCCACTTTTCCCAAAATCAATTCCCACCGACGAGGATTGTCAACATCGATATTGATAATCGGATGATGCCGGTTGTTATCGATGTCAGTTATTATGATGATGATGACGCCGTTATGATAATAAATTGTCAAGGAAAATATTTCACGGTCATCGATTACCGGTAATGTCCCTCCGATGACCCAGACTATCTGTTGTTTCCTATGAATGATGTCGGCGTTGTAAGATATTTTAACGATCTTTCCAGGAAATGGTGGTATTGAATGGAATCTTTAGTTCCAACCCCTAAAAGGACTGTCCGACCTTGAAGATTAATTAGCCTGTTAGAAAAAATTCCACAAATTACTCACACTTTTCCGGACAATGAAAAAGTTTTTCCCTACCTTTTAAGTTTAGCGCCGTGCAAATTACGTTAACAAAAGTATTTATCTTCTAACTCTTTTTAGTGGCCAATAATCACATTTATAAAATATTTTAATTTTGTTTGACAAGTTTCCGTCCACACAATTTGAAATCCAAAATATGAATGAATATTTTTGAAAAATTTTCCAAATTTGTCGTTTCAATTTAGATAAAATTTGAATTTCGTTCTGACAAATAAATACACACTACAGTGGAGCAAAATAAATATTTACAAAAAAAGTATTTTATAAATGTAAGGTGAAACACAAAAGTGAGGTCGACCTCACAAATCACAATTGCAATACCAACCTGACCAGGTAAATGGCCAACATATGTGCCAAACTTCAGGAACCTGTGTAAAGTCTTTCAAAAATTTGCGTATTTTCAACAGACGGACGGACGGACATCGCTAGATCGTCTTAGAATCGACCGAGGGTCATGAATATATGAAGGGCTTATTGTAAAAACACGATAAGCAACATTTCATTTTATGGGGGTTTTTACGATTAAAGTTTTTAAATAATGTAGAAAATAGTACTTTTGCAGATCTTTTTTTCCCAATTTACTTGCACGAAGGGTTAATGCAAGACTTCATCCAAAAATCTGTCAATGGAACATCAGCAAAAGGCGAAAAACACGAAAAAATAAAAGGTGGCTTATCAAGTTCTTGCAGTAAGCCCCTCATTAGACTGCCCAGAAAAAAACAAAGTTGTTATTTTCTTGGGGGATACCTGCGAATTTTGTTCCTTGATGTGCAAAAAAATTTCGTTTTTTTTTTGGGATTTTTAAAATAATATCTAGAGGTCGCGATCTCGCGTTTTATAACGATTTATTTTTTTTGAGTTTTTTATTATTTTAAATTGTTAAATATGATTAATATGATAAAATATTAATAATTTCAGACAAAAAAAAAATAAATTAAAAATTAAATATCGCTCATTCCATGAGATATCTCCCAGCATCTAATCAAATGTTCTTTAATTTATTTGAAATTTCGCACACAGGTACACTATGGAGCAATTAAAATAAATTCGTTTTTAGTTTCGCGAAAATCCACGAATTCGCGAACGCGAATATATTCGCGAATTCACGGATTTTCTCGGAACTAACAACTGATTTATTTTAATAGCTTCATAGTGTTCATGTGTGCAAAGTTTCAAATAAATTAAGGAACACTTGATTAGATGCTGGGAGACATCTCATGGAATGAGCGATATTTAATTTTTAATTTAATTTTTTTTTGTCTGAAACTATTAATATTTTATCATATTAATCATATTTAACAATTTAAAATAATAAAAAACTCAAAAAAAATAAATCGTTATAAAACGCGAGATCGCGACCTCTAGATATTATTTTAAAAATCCCCAAAAAAAACCGAAATTTTTTTGCACAAAAAGGAACAAAATTTGCAGGTATCCCCCAAGAAAATAAAAACTTTGCTTTTTTCTGGGCAGTCTACCCTTCATATGTACTTAGACCAATATTTTGAGGTGTTACAAATGGAATGACAAACTTATATATACCCTCTATCACTATAGTGGAGGGTATAAAAACAAAATTGTTTCAATTAACAAGACAAACCGACATTTAAAATCCTGCTGATGATAACACTAACTGGATTGTTTAAAACCGGTATTGGAATACCTGAAATGTCTATAACTTTTATAAATTCAATTTTTCTTTTTCATTTTTTCAACTTAACATAATTAGAGCCCGAACTCGATCTGTACTTACAAAAAAAAAGCAATAAATAAAATTACTGACAAAATATGTCCCCATTAGGCACGTCTCCGAAACAGATAAGATACAACAAGTAATTATGGTCGGTCAAGACCGACTTTTTTAAATTAAGTAAGTTTTTAAGTTTATTTTTGAAGTATTGATAACAATTGACAACAATTAAGGCAAAGTGAGGTTAGCTAGTGATTGTTTATCAGCGCGTGATTGTGGGTTCAAATCCCACTTAAAGCTCTGGTTTATTGTATATTATGTGGTTTAAATATTAAAACTCTTGTAACAAGTTTCCAATTTTTCCAGTTATTCCGAATACATGGTCCTTATTAAAGCAAAAAATTTATAAGAAATTTGCAATATCTGGAATTTTAAAAAGAAAAATATATTTTACAATTGATTTAGAAATTTTTTGATTTCAATTTTTTTAAAACTTTACATCAGTCATGGTGGGCAAAGAAACATCTAGAAATTTTGTAGCTTTCATAATGGTTGGTTTTTGAGAACGATGCATTATTAAAATTAACATTTTACGATAACGTATATCTGTTAGAAACCATTTATGATTGTAGACAGCGTGGCCAATACTTTCACTCTAAAAATGAAAATAAAGTAATATTAAAATAATGTCTAATATAAAATTTTAAGGATTTAAAAGAGTCCGATTCTTAAAAAAATCAGTGAATTTAAATATTCCCGAGTAAAAGAGTTTATATATAATTTGATAAAATTATATATAATTGTATATATGTGATAAAATTAGATAAAATTATATATAATTTGATAAAATTATATATAATTATATCCTAATTTTTTTATACAAAAATTTTAAAAAATTATATCAATTTATATCTAATTTGATAAAATTTAATAAAATTAGATAAAATTATATATAATTTTATCAAATTATATGAATGTTTTATATAAAATTTTATATAATTATATCTAATTGTATATAATTTGATAAAATTTTATAAAATTATATAAAATTTTATAAAATTTTATAAAAAAAAATCGGATATAATTACATATAATTTTATCACATTATATATAATTTTATAAAATTTTTTGAAAACAGAAACGTCTATATAATTTTATATAATTATATATAATTTTATCATATAATTATATAAAAAACTTTTTTACTCGGGTTATTACATTACAGAGTTTTCCTATATAAAAATTGTTCTTCTATCACTAACAATCTTAAAAATTGAAATTTTGGTTTTAAAATATCATTACTTTACTAACCTCTATTATAAGTTGCTGCCCGTAATTGCATATTATCAGTATTTGCACCAAGGAACAGAATAAAAACATAAATAACAAAGCCAAAGCTTCAATTGGCACACCAGTTGTCATTTGAAAACCCACAAAACACATGACAAATGAGGATGAAATAAAATTTACCAAAAGACTTACGCCAAAAACTTCGTTCATATACAAAGCCAAGCTAAAATTAAAAAGAAAAAGCTATACATGAGCAACTTATGAGAAACCAGTAAAAATGCATAAAATTATAAAAGTTTTCTAAAGCATTTTTGATTTGGCACAGCCGAATAGCAATGTTTTTTAATCATTATTTTATATATCAGATTTTTAAAAATTTTTTTAAAATTTTTCAATAACTTTACTGAATTTTATTGTGTTTCTTGAGTTTTTATATGTTTTAGAATTTTTTTTTAAATTTTCCCAAGTGTTCCCAAATTTTAAAAAAAAAATTTTTTTTTTACATTTTGAGGATGTATATTCTGGCTCGAGGTCATTATTTTCTTTACTAATTGAAACCATGATATTCTCATAGCATAATTTTCAAGAAAATTATTTTTTGTTTTAAATTTATTTATGTTGGTCATTTTTGCAAGACTTAATCGACACGTGTTTCGGAATTTGTCAAGATTCCATTGTCAAGATTATTTAGCAAAAATAGAAACGATTTACTACAAAGTAGCAAACGAGTCTAATAACAAATCGTTTGTGCACAAACTAAAGTATAAGAACATATTCGACTCTATCCACAATGTGAATTAGAAAGACGAAGAAATTGTACTATACTAGTAAGGCAACGATTGTCAATAACCAACAAAAATATTTAAAACATTTTACATATGATAGTCCAGTTTGTGCACAAACGATTTGTCATTAGACTCGTTTGCTACTTTGTAGTAAATCGTTTCTATTTTTGCCAGTGTTCGAAAAAAAACAGTACGTTATTTAACGTTCCGTTCCAAGAACACATTCACTAAAAAGTTTTTTAAGTGGTTGCGAAGGTGTTCGCAAACAGAATTCCGAACGTTATGCCTGTGAGCTTAAGAACAGAAACTTTACGATAACGTACCGAACTAGGTTAGAAACAAAATAAAGTTCTTTTAGTGTTCTGTTTGCGAACTTTTGAGACATTTTTTTTTTAAATTTAAAATGGCGATATCTCGAAAACTAAGCAAGATAGAGCAAAACGGAGCACATTTTTGGTTCTTGGGATCTCCATAGTATCGCTAGGCCTCTACACATGGGTGGACCCCATTGGGTCCATATTTTGAATCTAAAAAAGTTAGCATTCCGGGAAATTTAAAAATGCACATATCTTGCTAAATACTGCCGACACGACATAAAGTCTAAAAGCGGTCATGTACTACGAGACAAGATCCACAAAAATGCTTTTAGACTTTTCATCGTGTCGGCAGTATTTAGCGAGATATGTGCATTTGTAAATTTCCCGGAATGCTAACTTTTTTATATTCAAAATAAGGACCCAATGGGGTCTACTCATGTGTAGAGGCCTAGCGATACTATGGAGATCCCAAGAACCAAAAATGTGCTCCGTTTTGCTCTATCTTGCTTAGTTTTCAAGATTTCGCCATTTTAAATTTAAAAAATGTCTCAAAAGTTCGCAAACAGAACACTAAAAGAACTTTATTTTGTTTCTAACCTAGTTCGGTACGTTATCGTAAAGTTTCTGTTCTTCAACTCGCAGGCATAACGTTCGGAATTCTGTTTGCGAACACCTCCACAACCACTAAAAAACTTTTTAGTGAATGTGTTCTTGGAACGGTACGTTTCGATAACGTACGGTCGCTCCATAGTTCCGTACAGAACACTAACGTACCGTACGTTAGAGTTTTTTTTCGAACCCTGATTTTTGCTAAATAATCTTGACAATGGAATCTTGACAAATTCCGAAACACGTGTCGATTAAGTCTTGCAAAAATGACCAACATAAATAAATTTAAAACAAAAAATAATTTTCTTGAAAATTATGCTATGAGAATATCATGGTTTTAATTAGTAAAGAAAATAATGACCTCGAGCCAGAATAAACATCCTCAAAATGTAATATTTTAAAGGTCGAATAAAACAATTTTTATTTTTAATAAAAATTAATCAGAATTTGAACATAATGGTTGGCACGCCATAGTGATGAATAACCCTAATGTGGTCATTACATTCACAACAACAAATAACATATTGTTGTAGTCCATTGGACTATCATATGTAAAATGTTTTAAATATTTTTGTTGGTTATTGACAATCGTTGCCTTACTAGTATAGTACAATTTCTTCGTCTTTCTAATTCACATTGTGGATGGAGTCGAATATGTTCTTATACTTTAGTTTATGCACAAACGATTTGTCATTAGACACGTTTGCTACTTTGTAGTAAATCGTTTCTATTTTTGCTAAATAATCTTGACAATGGAATCTTGACAAATTCAGAAACATGTGTCGATTAAGTCTTGCAAAAATGACCAACATAAATAAATTTAAAACAAAAAATAATTTTCTTGAAAATTATGCTATGAGAATATCATGGTTTTAATTAGTAAAGAAAATAATGACCTCGAGCCAGAATATACATCCTCAAAATGTAATATTTTAAAGGTCGAATAAAACAGTTTTTATTTTTAATAAAAATTAATCAGAATTTGAATTTTTTTTTTTATTAAAATTTAAAAAAATTTTCTGAGAAACGTAAAGTACTGGGTATCAAAATAAATTATTGTCTCTCTTCCAAAAAACTTACTTTAATATTTTCTGATGATAATAAATACAATTCTTCAAAAACTTCATATCCTTTTTGTAGTCATTCTTGGGAATATAATTTTCTATGCATTTAGCCAAATAATGAAAATGCATTATCATCTGGGTAGCCACCACACATAATATTAAATCATTAGCCAACTGACCTGACAGACAAGTATGGCCAGCAAAATTTTCCGAAAAATATAATAAATAAAATGACCAGTTATTCTGCCAGTGCCAAGGTACCCAAATATAATAGGGCAAACTGACTGTCACCACTCTCTGTTGCAACCAATAATCAAAGATTAAATAACTTATGATGGGAAATAAATTATAATACCATACAAGCACCTCATTCAGGACAACATATATAAAACTTATTAAGTTGAATCTTTTTAAATATTTATCAGTTTTAGATAGGTATTGTACTTTCTTGTCTTTGGGATACATTTTATTAAGATCTCTCATTAGTATAGTGAGTAGAGATTTCTTTTGTAAGACACTTAGAATTTTGAGATCACCCACGAATACATAACCAATGGTGGTGATATTTTGAGTGGCTTCCACGAAATTATTACCATTTACCATGGCCATTACAACAAACATAATTTCGGCAAATAATATAAAATTTAAATTAATCGAATTAATCATGAATACCACTTTTAAAAGTTTTTCAAAACGTTGAGGTTTTGTTTCGTCATCGTAGGGTATTAGGCCAACGGATTTGGCTAAAATATTAGCTTGTGTTAAAAACTTTGAAAATTTTATAAATTTTGGCATTTCTTTTTAAGTTTTTATTTTTCTTTAGAGAAGATTTAAATGTTAAAGGTTCGCAATTTGATGGCAAACTAAATCTAATGAGATTTTTTTCGCAATACCCGTATTGCATATTTTTTTGTTAAATTCATAAGGATAACGTTACTACTTAATTGAGGGATTTAATAAATTTTGGTTAGTTATATATAATCATATAATTATTATGCATTATTTTTGGTTGAGGTTTGGTAAACAATTTAATATTTAATGTTATTGCCCTCCCTAATTGTAATGTTTGTTTTAGTAGTTACCTACACAAAAAAAAAAAAACTTTGTCAAATTACTAGAAAAAGTCCTGTAATCCAATTTTTTTATATTATTTATAATGAGTACACTAAAAACAAAAAAAAAACTTTTAAAAAGGCAAGACAAAATGCCTGCGAATTTTGTACTCTTGCTCAAAACATTAAATCATGATAGTGTTTTGCGGAAGATTTGGATGTACTTGCCAAAGCAAAGTTTTTTTTAGAAGAAATAATGTTATATTACTTTGCTATTCCATGCAAAATGAATTGAAATATCAGTCGAGGACCCCATAAAGTTTATATATTACACTGTGCTACAAAAGACCAAAAATAATTTATGCAGGGGTTCTCATATGATAATTCGGGTTGGTTGGAGTCCATAGAGTACTGATATACTCATAGTTTTTCTAGATCACTTCGCTAAGTACGTTTTTATTGGCAAATGTGTTGAAAAACGGAAATTCTTAAATTACAATTTTAAAAAATTATTACTTTGTTAGTTTGCAACCGATTTTCGATTTTATGGATTTGTTTTAAAGGTATAGGTCTTACCTTTCAAACAAAACAAAAATATTAAAAATCGATCAAGAATTGGCTGAGGTACGATCGCTTAAGTAAAAAAAAAACGTATTTTTTGAAAAATTTGTCATATTCTTTACACTCTAAGTTGAAAGTGAATCATTAAACAATTTTTTTGAAAAATGTATAGTAAAGTGGCTTTCCAAAACACCAAAAAACATAACAATCGGTTTAAAAATGAATGAGTTATGCTAAGTTTTGTGATAGGGCATTTTTAAATTTTTTCAGAAACGCTTGTAATTCAAGCATTATTCATAAATCTTGTTACTAGTAGTAATTTTATGCGCATATGCATATAAACTAGAGATGGGAACGTAATTAGATTTGTGCGTGATTCACAAATGATCAGAAGTGAGCGTGATTGAAAATTAATTTTACTCACGTGGTTGTTAGTGAGTGTCAGTGTGAGTGGAATAAAAAAATGGGCGTGTCAGTTACTTCCAAATCCTATTTATAATTTTTTGGGTTTGTTTAAAAAATATCAGTGTTACTTCTTAAACAAAAAAATATTGTGAATCGGTTGAAAACTGGCTAAGGTGCGCTTGTTTAAGTAAAAAACCTTTTTTGAAGAGTTATAGCTGCAACATTTTTATGACAAAAAACATTTGACATTTTTGAAACGAAATTGGTAAAATTGTGGGATCATTTGATGGAAATTTTACCTGTTTATAAATATACGTATGAGGCATTCCACACCAAATGTTCAGCGAAAAAAAACATGTGAACCGTAAATTTTTAAATGGGTTGTATGGATAGACATGTGAGGCATTCCACTCCAACTGTTCCACTACGAAAAAACCATAGTGGTTTCAATGGGATATCATTTGCAAAGTATTCGCACTTATGGTACTAATAAATAACAAAAATAAAATTTAAGTTTTTTTCAAAAAGTGGGCCTTGTAGGCGTGTTCAAATATTAAAAATATCAAACTTTTTTGCCTGAGTATTTATTCACGATCACGCACGCTAATGAAAGAAAAAAAATAATCAAGCACGATATTTTATTTTACTCACGCTCACGTGAACATCGTGACCGTAACTTATTTTTTTCTACTCACGTGTGCGTGAATGAGCGTGAGCAAAATAAAATATCGTGCGTGACTAAATTTTTTCTTTCATAAGCATGCGTAATCGTTATTAAAAACTCACTCACGCTACCATCGCCTCTTAAAATATTTTTTAAGTATTGATATTACTCATACGCACACGTTTTAAATACCATTATTGTATAAAATAAGCGTGTTGCAATTTTTGAATTTTGATTTTTAGAAAACAAGGCAAAACACATCTCTAAAAATTTCAGATCAGATAGAAAATTCCTTTAACTTTAAAAAAAAAATAAAAAACAAATAAAATTGCGGCATGTTTTTTGATAAATAAAGTCTAAGTTTAAATTTAAAAAATTCAGAACTTCTTCTGAAAATGTTCCAATTTTTATTTTTTTTTAATTGATAGCCCATTCAAAAATCTATAAACAGCTTTTGTCTTTAAGACTTTATTGTGTTTCATTTAATTTGCATAAATATTGAAGTAAAGATGCTCAGGCAAAAAAGTTAGATATTTTCAATTTTTGACCACGCCTACAAGGCCCACTTTTTGAAAAAACTTAAATTTTATTTTTGTTATTTAATAGTACCCTAAGAGCGAATACTTTGAAAATGATTTCATATTGACACGACACAACTTTTTTTTTTGCTGAACATTTGGTGTGGAATGCCTCATATATGGAGCTAAGAAAATTACTTTTTTGGTTGTTCAATTTTTCAAAAACTGGGCTTAGGAGGCGTGGTCAAATATTGGAAAAATGGTCAAGTTTGTGTCAAGTTGCCTTGTTTAAATATATATCAAATAAAAACGAAATGCACCAAAATCTCAAAAATTTACATTCTTGTATAGTTTTGTATCGGCTATCGATTAAATTTTTTTTAGAAAATTTCAGAACCCGTTCTGAAATTTTCCATTTTTTAAAAAAGTCAATTTATAAAAAATCCGGCCACTTTTGTTTTTTTTTGTAATTTTTTTTTTAAAGATTAGATGTTTGTCTAGCAAGATTTTTTTAAAAATTAAGAAAGTCTATAAAAAAAAAATTAAGAAGAAAAAAAAGTAATTTTTCTGATTTTCAAAATAAATTTTTAAAATTTAAAATAGTTTTTGAAAAAAATTAATTTCAATTTGTGTTTTTGCTAGTTTATGACAAAATATGCAATAATATGCACCTAAAAGTTCGAAATATGCACAATATATGCATTTAAAATCAAAATATGCAAAAATATGTATTTTCACCAAAATATGCAAAATATGCGAAAACAAATCGATGCCATTTAATGCAAATCTCTTGATTCGGAAAGATAATTGGTCGATATCGTTTTTAGGCTTTCGACAAAAAACATGCATTTGCATGGAAATCTCACCTTAGTTATATAAAAAACTTTTTTACCCGGGACACATTGAAAAAATTTTGGTACACAATTTTTTTCTTACTGAACATTTGGTGTGGAATGCCTCACATGTATATTTATAAACAGGTAAAATTTCCATCAAATGATCCCACAATTTTAGCAATTTCGTTTTAAAAAAACATGTTTGCAAGCGCACAGCTTTTTCTGTCATAAAAATGTTGCAGGTATAACTCTTCAAAAAAGGTTTTTTACTTAAACAAGCGCACCTTAGCCTGTTTTTAACCTATTCTCAATATTTTTTTGTTTAAGAAGTAACACTGATATTTTTTAAACAAACCCAAAAAATTATAAATAGGATTTGGAAGTAACTGACACGCCCATTTTTTTATTCCACTCACACTGACACTCACTAACAACCACGTGAGTAAAATTAATTTTCAATCACGCTCACTTCTGATCATGTGTGAATCACGCCCAAATCTAATTACGTTCCCATCTCTAGTTTATATGCATATGCGCATAAAATTACTACTACACCATTTACAGATGTAATTCGAAAAAGATCAATTGTAATTCGAAGATTATACTTGTAATTCGAAGATTCCATTTGTAATTCGAAGATTCCATTTGTAATTCGAAAATTCCATTTGTAATTCGAAGATTATACTTGTAATTCGAAGATTCTATTTGTAATTCGAAGATTCCATTTGTAATTCGAAGATTCCAATTGTAATTCGAAAAATATCAATGGAAATTCAGTTCATATTTTTCGAATTACAATTGGAATCTTCGAATTACAAATGGAATCTTCGAATTACAAATAGAATCTTCGAATTACAAGTATAATCTTCGAATTACAAATGGAATTTTCGAATTACAAATGGAATCTTCGAATTACAAATGGAATCTTCGAATTACAAGTATAATCTTCGAATTACAATTGATCTTTTTCGAATTACATCTGTAAATGGTGTAGTAACAAGATTTATGAATAATGCTTGAATTACAAGCGTTTCTGAAAAAAATTAAAAATGTCCTATCACAAAACTTAGCATAACTCATTCATTTTTTAACCGATTGTTATGTTTTTTGGTGTTTTGGAAAGCCACTTTACTATACATTTTTCAAAAAAATTGTTTAATGATTCACTTTCAACTTAGAGTGTAAAGAATATGACAAATTTAAAAAAAAATTCGGTTTTCTTTTACTTAAGCGATCGTAGCTCAGCCAATTCTTGATCGATTTTTAATATTTTAAGTAAGACCTATACCTTTAAAACAAATCCATAAAATCGAAAATCGGTTGCAAACTAACAAAGTAATAATTTTTTAAAATTGTAATTTAAGAATTTCCGTTTTCCAACACATTTGCCAATAAAAAACGTACTTAACGAAGTGATCCAGAAAAACTATGAGTATATCAGTACTCTATGGACTCCAACCAACCCGAATTTTTATATGAGAACCCCTGCATATTTTTGGTGTAGCACAGTGTTATTGATCCATTTCTAAGACACTATAGCTATGTACATCCGTCCATCTGTCGGTGGAAAGCAACACTCAAAAAAAAAAGAAAATTAAACTTTGGAAAAAATTTCTTCAAAATAGTTTATAAATTTTCCCACAATTTAGATAAATTTAACTAAAATTTGGGAAATTTTCCCAACTTTTAGGAAAAAATTTTAGTTCATGGGCTCTCAAATAGGCCATAATTTTCCTTAAATGGAATTCCCTAATACATTGAAGAAATTCTTACCGTCAAATAAATTTTCCCTAAATAATTGAAAAATAATCTTGATTTTTAAGACATATTTCTAAAAACAAAATTTAGTTCAAAAAATTCAGTTTTAGGACGTAATTTCCTACCAATTAGTTAATCATATTTATCTTCTTTAATTTGAGGAAGTTTTTTCCACAAGTTTAGTAAATTTTTCATAACTTGAAATTGTTTTTTTGATTTATGTATTTTTTTATGCTTGCTTGTAGTTCACATTTTGTTTATTATTTGTAGTACATGAATACAAAAAGTTTGATCTTGTATAAGACTGGTTCCATTTAAAATAGCATAGACTTATATTATTTTATTATTAACAAATAAAACAACATTTTATTAATGGAAATAAACGAAAATATGTCTTTATTGTTAGACTTTAAGTTTAAGACAGTTTTCTAAATCTCTTTAAAATTATAATATAGGTACATAAAATATATTCAAGTTCTTATTCTAGTTATTATGTTAAGTTGTTGGGAAAGGGAAACTGTTTAGCGGAAGAGGAACAATAACTTTAGTTAAATGAGTAAAATAAAATAATTAGATAACATATAAAGAGCGAGAGAGAAAGAGAGTAAATGATTAAGGTTTATTAGTTAATTGGAAAGGGAAACATTGAACGGAAAGGGAAAACGAACTTCACTAAAATAATGAGAGAGTTAAATAAAACATTTATATGAGAGAGTAAGAGTAGAAGAAAGAAGGTACACATATTAATAGGGAGGCTCACTATTATTATGTGACTATAGGCAATCAGCCGATGGTTGTTCAATTTATCCAAAAATTAACATATCCATTCTTCTGATTTTTATTGAATTTCGGTTTTTGTTATTTAGTCGAAATTGTGAATGGTTCGCGTTTTATCGCTGTTCAAAATTGGTATTTTGTCACAATTTTATGAGAAATACATAATGTTTAAATGATCGTATCTTTGGAACGCATCATCCGATTATCACGAAATAAAGCGCAAAATATATTTGTAAACGAGAGTTATTAACAAAAATCAATAAGGCTTTTCATGAAACCGCGTTTACAATTAAACCGCTTATCACCCCAATTTGGGATTTGCATATGTTGTTAAGTACATTTTGGGTTATATATGCAAAAAAAATAAAGGAAAATTAAAGATACGCATTTTGAGATATTTGCAAATTAAGGAAATTTTTTTAATTCAATATCCTTTGTGCTTAGCATCATATCCTTTTTCAAAATTCTATTTTAAGTACAGCAAAAATTTCCTCATTAGAAATGTTTTTTTAACCAAAAAATGGGACATTTTTTCCCATATTCTAGTTCAAATTTGTCCTTCTTTTAAAGAAAAATAAGGACTAAAAAGTAGTAATACATGGCAATGGAGCTAAATCATTATCAATTTTCCTTGGATTTAGTTAATTTTCCCATTTTTTAGTTAGTTTTGTTTTTCCGAGTGAAGATGCAGTCCAAACCAAAAGAGCTGTACATTTGGTAAATGAGTGCAAAAATAAGTGCCAAAAAGTGTTTTTACATTTTGGAGAGCATAACAGATTCGGCACCGAAGAATTTAACACTCTCACTTGATTTATGCACATTTGATAAACAAATGGAACATTTTTATGTGAAAAGTTTAAACTTGTTGAAAAAGTAGTTTTGGTGAAAAAAATGTTTGATGAAAAAAGTTTTTGATTAAGAAAAAAAAAAATTTGATGAAAACATAAAAAAAAAACTGAGAAAAAAAAATTGATAAAAAAAAAAATTTAATGAAAAACATTTTTTGATGAAAAGAAAAATCTTTTGATGTAAAAAAAATTTATGAAAAAAAAAAAAAAAAATTTATGAAAAAAAAAAAAAAATGATAAAATAGTTTGATGTAACAACAAATTTGATAAAAAATTTGATGAAAAAAAAATTGATGTAAAAAAAAATCATAAAAAAAAATTGATAAAATAAAATATGAAACAAAAAATTTGACAAAAAAGAAATTGATGAAAAAAAATCTGATCACTAAAAAAATTGATAGAAAAAAAAATTGATTTATTTACCACGAGGTGAAAAAAAAAAATTGTAAGAAAAAAAAAAAAATCATGAAAAAAATTTATGAAAAAAAAAAATTTGATGAAACAAAAAATTTAATGAAAAACAAAAAATATTTAAGGAAAAAAAAATTTGATGAAATCAAACATAAAACTTTATGAAAACATAAATTAAAAAAAAAAAAAACTGAGAGAAAAAAATTTGATAAAAAAAAAAAATTTGATAAAAAAAAAATTTAAAGAAAAAACATTTTTTTGACGAAAAAAAATAATTTTTTGATGTAAAAAAAATTGATAAAAAAAATTATGAAAATAAAAATTATGAAAAAAAAAAATTGATAAAAATAATTTGATGTAACAACAAATTTTATAAAAAAAATTTATGTAAAAAAAAATCATAAAAAAATTGATAAAAAAAAAATATTTGAAACAAAAATTTGACAAAAAAAAATTGATGAAAAAAAAAATCTGATGAATAAAAAAATTGATTTCACCATGAGGTGAAAAAAAATTTAATAAAAAAAAAAAAATTTTAAGAAAAAAAAAAAATTTCATGAAAAAAAAATAAAATTAATGAAAAAAATTGATGAAAAAAAAAATTTGACGAAACAAAAAATTTTATAAAAAAAAAAAAATTTAAGAAAAAAAAAAAAATTTGATGAAAAAAAAAAATGAATGAAAAAAATTGATGAAAAAAAATTTAATGAAAAAAATTTAATGAAAAAAAAGTTGATGAAAAAAAAAATTTGAAGAGAAAAAAATTTGATGAAAAAAAAATTAATGAAACAAAAATTTGATGAAAAAAAACTTGTATGAAATTTTTTTTTTGTTGAAAAGTAATTGTGTTACTTTTTATTCACCAGCTGGTGAAAAACGGGATTATTCACCATGAGGTGAAAAAAAAATTTTATGAAAAAAAAAATTTTAAGAAAAAAAAAAAATTTCATAAAAAAAAAAAAAATTCATGAAAAAAAAAAAAAATTTCATGAAAAAAAAATAAAATTAATGAAAAAAATTGATGAAAAAAAATTTGATGAAACAAAAAATTTTATGAAAAAAAAAAAATTTTAAGAAAAAAAAAAAAAAAATTTGATGAAAAAAAAAAATGAATGAAAAAATTGATGAAAAAAATTTAATGAAAAAAATTTAATGAAAAAAAAAATTGATGAAAAAAAAAAAAAAATTTGAAGAGAAAAAAATAAATTAATGGAACAAAAATTTTATGAAAAAAAAATTTGATGAAAAAAAAACTCTGATGAAAGATTTTTTTTTGTTGAAAAATAATTGTTACTTTTTATTCACCAGCTGGTGAAAAACGGGATTATTCACCAGCTGGTGAAAAACGGGATTATTCACCAGCTGGTGAAAAAGGGATTTATTCACCATGAAGTAAATTATTAGTTACAAACACAAATTACAAAAATTTTTGGTTTTAAGAAAATGAAAACAGTAATTCCAATTTTCTTTTTCGTTAATTGTAAGCCCGAGTAAAAAAAATGATATGACACAATATATAATTTAATATGGGTTCGTGTCTATTTTGATATAATCTTATACGAAAAATGGTTTCATAAGATTTGATCGAATAATATCTAATAATATCAGTTTATATAACTTTATATCGACTTTGATACGAGTTTTGGTCTAATCCAATGATATAAAATTATATCCAATTATATTAAAATTTATACAAATTTAGAAATAAAAATAAGTTGTTCTTTGAAAAAAACTTAGAAAAATTTCAAAAAATGGAGTAATGTTAAATTTTATATAAAACACTTAGAAAATATTTTCCAATAAATTTGTCCTTGGAAAAAACTTAGAAAAATTTTAAAAAATGGAGTTATATAAAATTTTATATAAAACACTTGGAAAATATTTGCAATAAAAAAATGTTCCTTGAAAAAACTTAGAAAAAATTTAAAAGATGGAGTCATATAAAATTTTATATAAAACACTTAGAAAATATTCGCGATAAAAAAGTGGTGCTTGAAAAAAACTTAGAAAAATAAAAAAAATTAAGTCATGAAATTTTATATAAAACCCTTTGAAAATATTTGCGATAAAAATATGTTCTTGCAAAAAACTTAAAAAAATTAAAAAATAATGGAGGCATATAAAATTTTATATAAAACATTTAGAAATTTGCAATGATGCATGGGACCAGATGTTACCATATAAAGTTATGTATGGCGATATCTTAAAAAAATCGCAAATCAAAATTTATTATATAAATTTATCTCGCAAGACATAGTGTCACACATGATCATATATGAAATAATATGACTATATAAAAGTATATAAGATCATATTAAATTATTTTTACTCGGGAGCTTATATAGTAAAACTGAGGTAGCGTCCTGCAACTTTTTTTAAAATTAGACTCCAGCCACACAAATATTATCATATTAAAAAATTTTTTTTGCTACCTCTTATTTGACAACAATTCCTTGTAATTTTACTAGCTTTTTACCAATAAAATTGTAAATTTTAAATTTTTTTGACGCTATAAAACTTACAAGGAGGTTTCGTATTTTTACTAGATTTTTTGCTACCTCCTATTTTACGAGAATTCCTAGTAAAAACTACGAGCTTTTTTTGTAATTTTACAAGATTTTTAAAATAAATTTGTTAAATTACAAAAAAAAATAAAATTTTGATCGAAATTTGTTTGTTAAAAAACAAGAAAATCTATCAGATATTAGTAAAATGGGATTACGAGACTTTTTCTTGTAATTTGACCAGGTGTTTTTTATGTGTATTGTCATATTCGATACCATTGTTAATTATTAAAATTCCCAATAAATTCCAAATTTCCCATTCTTTTTAAAAAATTTATGACATTTTCAACAATAAAAATGTAACAAAACTTATATTGTCGTTATATTTCATTTCATTCTACTTTCAAAACATTTATCCTTTTTTAATACCCAAAGATAAAAATATGGAGCTGAAAAAAGAAAAAAACTGGAAAAAATACATAAAAATACCAAATCATATACAAGAAAATCTCATAAAATCACTTGAGCCATAATTTTAACAAGTACAACACATGAACAAGAAAAAAACAATCCTATCCTGATGCTCATAAAAATCATTGCAGAAAAAGGATTAAATCAGATTTTCTTTGGCACGTTATGTGCGTAACTGAGAAAACAACTAGTACTAACAACAATGTATTTTTTTTGTGTGTATGTTTTGTGCAACACCATTTCCGATAGTAGATTCCAAATTTTTTAAAATAAAATTTAATAAAAGTTTTGTCGATTTTTTTCAAAAATATTTTTTTTTTGTTTTTTAATAATTTAAAAAAATAATAAAAATTTATCTGCATACAGAATTCAAAATTCCTTTAGAAATGGTGTAATTCTTCTAAACACTAAAGTAAGTGTTAAGGCGTTTAAAAATAGTCATAAATACATACTCAAATATGTATGTGTGTGTGTAGAAAAAAAAGCAACTAAATGTTTAATATTACATTTTCCCTAAAAGTAGGCTATATAAACTGTTGCTTTGGCATGCTGGGGCATGCCTTGTAAATTTTTTTTCTATTGGATTTTATTTTTGAAGATAAAACATAGGCAGAAACATGTAACAAAAATGTAACACACATAATAAATGTAACAAATAAACAAAAATGAGAAATAGAAACAAAAATTTACAAAAAAAATAAAATATTAAAAAAAGTGTGAAAAAATTTCTTAAATGAAACACTTAGTAAAAAAAGTTAATTTTTTTTTTCAACAAAAGTGATAAAACCATATTCTTGGAAAATTTTTATAGAAATATTTTGGGAAACTTAAATTTTAGACTCAAGTTTTTTCTTTGTAGCACAAATGTTACAGATTTTGATATTTATTACACACAAAATATGATTGCCTATTTGTAGGCTTTTAAATATAAAACGAGTAAAGCCTACTTTAAGGAGTGTAGTAAAAATATTAATTTTTGTTTTTATTTTAACTTTCTGAGTGATCTTTTTTTTAGGTTGAAAAGTTTGTTTCTTTTGTTGTTTCTTATAATCCTTAACTTTGTGATGAGCATTAACTTCATATCTTACTTACCCTTCCAATACGTCCATATTTGACAAATCTCAAATAGATGCGTTCCACTTTAAAGTTTTAAAATTGTTGGTGAGTGTTAAACTTTTTTTTTAATGTAAAAAATACTTCATAAAATATTTTTGTTGCTTACTGATGAATTTCAAGGACAATAGATCCACTATTTTGGGCAATGTTGATTCTAAGGGGATACAGTAAAAAAGTTTCGTAAAAATAATGAAAATTGGCATAAGTTTTATGAAAAAAATACTCACTTTTCAACCGAAACAAGTTTTATTAAATTAATGAAACTGGTGTCATTAGAGTTCCTTTTATGAAAACTTATATGGAAATAATGAAAATATTCGTAATACTTATTAAAAACGTTTTATGAAATGTATGAAAGCATTCATTGAATAGATAAGTCAAGGAAAATTGCAACATTAAATTGAAATTAACGTTAATATTCATTATTAATAACTTTTGGTGAGTTGTAACTATCACTAAAGTTTTATTTAATTTACGTGATTGTAGTATACAAGGTAGAAAAAATACACTTTTACATTTTGTATGGATTTACTTACAATTACAAAAATGTTACTCCAACCTTAACCTTATGGGCTTATAGATGAAATTTAAAATTGAAATTGTAATACATTTTTACTAATACACAAAATAATTATAATAATTATAAAGTTTATATAAAATTAATAATTTCTGAAAAAAATCGCAATAGAAAAATAAACTTTCACATTTATTTTATTTATAGATTTCTCAATTTTCTCACAGAATAATTTACAATATCCTTAAATTTTTATACATATGTAAAATCACGAAATAATTTAAAACAACGCGAATTTTAGTTAATATTTGGGGCATTCCATGTCAAATCGGACACTTTGAAAAATTTTTTTTTTTAGATTTTCCCAATATGCTTACAGTTTTTAGTACCCTTCGAAAACTCCTTCGTGGTAAATTTTCATATTTTTTTGATGACCCTTTAAAAAGATATCGAATTTTTTAAAATTGGTAGTTTGCTCCTTTACTAAAACTTCTTTTACTCATAACTTCTTCAATAATGGTCCAAATTTCAAATTTTTTTTGTTCAAAATTTTTGTTATTTTGCGTACTTTCTAAAAAAAAGTTCCAAAAAATTCTTAAAATTGTTCTAATATGCGATTTTTAAGTTTTTAAATTTAAATCTCATTTTTGAAAATGTTTGTACTCTTCGATTTTTTTTAAATTTTTTTGTGTAAAACTTCTATCAATTCTAAAAATTTTTTGCCCAGGAAGATCGTGGGATAACGATTATTACTATTTTTTAAAATTTTTTGAAAAAAATTTATTGTAATTTTCCAATCTTAAAATCATTTCTACTGCTCCAATGGTGCGTCATAGAGGGGTCATTTATAAGACCGACCCCCATTAATTTTTACGTCTTACCATTTCTTTGAAACAAACTAATACCCTATCTCTAAAATCTAAGGGGGCTCCCACACAAAACGAGATTTTTTTAAATTTGCTCCAACCGCTCTAACTGCCCAAATAGTGGCCTTAGAGCAACAAAATATATGATGACCCACAATATTTTTTTAGTCCAAACATTTTCTCTGAATACACCTACCCCCTATCTTTAACTGTTAAGGGGGTCCCCATACAATTTTTTTGATTTTTTGTAAATTTGTTTTATTTAATCAGCTTCTACCGGTCCAATGGTGCGTCCGAGAGGGGTCATTAGTGAAACCGACCCCCATTTATTTTTACCCTACAACATTTTTTTAAAACATACCTACGCCTTATCTCCACTCTCTAAGTATGCTCCCATACAAATAAAGTTGGAGCAAATTTTATAAAAATGTAATTTTGTATGGGAGCCTACTTAGGGAGTGGAGATAGGGCGTAAAAAAATGTTGTAGGGTAAAAATAAATGGGGGTCGGTCTCACTAATGACCCCTCTCGGACGCACCATTGGACCGGTAGAAGATGAATAAATAAAACTAATTTACAAAAAATAAAAAAAAAATGCATTAGGACCGCCTTAACAATAAGAGATAGAAGGTAGGTGTGTTCAGAGAAAATGTTTGGACTAAAAAAATATTGTGGGTCGGTCATACATTTTGTTACTCTAAGGGCACTATTAGGGCAGTTAGAGCGGTTGGAGCATATTTTGAAAAATGTCGTTTTGTGTGGAAGCCCCCTTAGAAATTGGAGATAGGGTATTAGTTTGTTCCAAAGAAATGTTAAAACGTAAAAAATAATGGGGGTCGGTCTTATAAATGACCCCTCTATGACGCACCATTGGAGCAGTACAAATGATTTTAAGATTGAAAAATTACAATAAATTTTTTTCAAAAAATTTTAAAAAATAGTAATAATCGTTATCCCACGATCTTCCTGGGCAAAAAATTTGTAAAATCGATAGAAGTTTTACACAAAAAAATTTCAAAAAAATCGAAGAGTACAAACATTTTCAAAAATGAGATTTAAATTTAAAAACTTAAAAATCGCATACTAGAGTGCTTTTAAGAATTTTTTGGGATTTTTATACCCTCCACTCTAGTGATAGAGGGTATATATAAGTTTGTCATTCCGTTTGTAACACCTCGAAATATTGGTCTAGGACCCCATAAAGTATATATATTCATGATCCTCGATCGATTTTAAGACGATCTAGCGATGTCCGTCTGTCCGTCCGTCCGTCCGTCCGTCCGTCTGTCCGTCTGTCTGTCTGTCTGTCTGTTGAAAACACGCTAACTTTTGAAAGACTTTACGGAGGCTCCTGAAGTTTGGCATATATGTTGGGCATTTACCTGGTCAGGTTGGTATTGCAATTCAGCGAAATCGGTCCAGTGGTTCAAAAGTTATGAGCAAAAGACTGAATTTCGGCAAGGGTTTTTCGTGAATTTATGAGATAAAAAGCACTATAACTTTCGAAAATCAATTCTGAGGATGCTGAAGCTTGGCATATATGTTTTTCGTTCCTCCAGCCTAGTTCGCATTGAATTTCACCCAAATCGGTCCAGTGGTTCAAAAGTTATTAGCAAAACCGTGAATATCAGATTAGCTTCACCTTAAATTCACGTGGTGAAAACCCATTAAACTTTTTTTAAAACCATTGGTAAGTCACAAAAATATTTTAAAACGTATTTTTGTCACTCAAAAATATTTTTATACCAAAACAAAAAAAAAAATACACTCGAAAAAAATTTTACACTCAAAAAAAATTTTACACTCAAAAAAAAAAATTAGTAAATTTTTTTTTGAATGTAAAATTCGAAAAAATTTTACACTCAAAAAAAATTCTACACTCAAAAAAAAAAAATTAGTATTTTTTTTTTTTTTAATGTAAAATTCGAAAAAATTTTACACTCAATAAAAATTTTACACTCAAAAAAAAAAAATAGTATTTTTTTTTTTCAAAAATTACTAAAAAAAATTTTTTTACACAAAATAAAATATTTCTAATCATAACTGTTATTTTTTTCACGTTAGAAAATTTACTATCACTTAAAATGGGCATTGTGGAGGGTATTCATAGATTCGGCCAAGTCGAATTTAATTTTTCTACTTTTTTTTTTTAAAGTACGCTAAAAAACAAAATTTAAAAAAAAACAAGTAGAAAAATTAAATTCGACTTGGCCGAATCTATGAATACCCTCCACAATGCCCATTTTAAGTGATAGTAAATTTTCTAACGTGAAAAAAATAACAGTTATGATTAGAAATATTTTATTTTGTGTAAAAAAATTTTTTTTAGTAATTTTTGAAAAAAAAAAATACTATTTTTTTTTTTTGAGTGTAAAATTTTTATTGAGTGTAAAATTTTTTCGAATTTTACATTAAAAAAAAAAAAATACTAATTTTTTTTTTTGAGTGTAGAATTTTTTTTGAGTGTAAAATTTTTTCGAATTTTACATTCAAAAAAAAATTTACTATTTTTTTTTTTTTGAGTGTAAAATTTTTTTTTGAGTGTAAAATTTTTTTCGAGTGTATTTTTTTTTTTGTTTTGGTATAAAAATATTTTTGAGTGACAAAAATACGTTTTAAAATATTTTTGTGACTTACCAATGGTTTTAAAAAAAGTTTAATGGGTTTTCACCACGTGAATTTAAGGTGAAGCTAATCTGATATTCACGGTTTTGCTAATAACTTTTGAACCACTGGACTGATTTGGGTGAAATTCAATGCGAACTAGGCTGGAGGAACGAAAAACATATATGCCAAGCTTCAGCATCCTCAGAATTGATTTTCGAAAGTTATAGTGCTTTTTATCTCATAAATTCACGAAAAACCCTTGCCGAAATTCAGTCTTTTGCTCATAACTTTTGAACCACTGGACCGATTTCGCTGGATTGCAATACCAACCTGACCAGGTAAATGCCCAACATATATGCCAAACTTCAGGAGCCTCCGTAAAGTCTTTCAAAAGTTAGCGTGTTTTCAACAGACAGACAGACAGACAGACAGACGGACAGACGGACGGACGGACGGACGGACGGACATCGCTAGATCGTCTTAAAATCGATCGAGGATCATGAATATATATACTTTATGGGGTCCTAGACCAATATTTCGAGGTGTTACAAACGGAATGACAAACTTATATATACCCTCTATCACTAGAGTGGAGGGTATAAAAAAAAAATAAAATGTGTGTAAAAAAATCTAGTTTTCATAGGGAAAACTTCTTAAAAAGCAAAAAATAACGCCGGGTTTAAATAGTAACATTTAAAACTTTACGTAAGCTAGATTTTTTTAGAAATTAAGAAAATCTTTTAAAAAAATTTAAAACAAAAAAATTTTTTTTTCTTATTTTACAAATCAATTTTTTAAATTTAAAACAGTTTTTAAAAAACAATAATTTTAATTTGTGTTTTTGCTAATTAATGCCAAAATATGCAAAAATATCCACTTAAAAGTTGGAAATATGCACAATATATGTATCTAAAATCGAAATATGCAAAAATATGCATTTTCACCAAAATATGCAAAAATATGCATTTTCACCAAAATATGCAAAAACAAATCAATGCCATTTTAACGCAAATTTCTTGATTTGGAAAGATTGGTGGTCGATATCGTTTTTAGACTATCGACAAAAAACATGCATTTGCATGGAATTTCATCCCTAGTTATGAACAAACCCGTGAATTTCAGATTGGTTTCACCTTAAATTCACGTGTTTAAAAAACCGTTAAATAAGCTTGTAAAATATTGGTTAGTCCCAAAAATATTTTAAAACGTAGTTTTGTCACTCAAAAATATGTTTACACTCAAAAAATAAAAAATTACACTCGATAAAAGTTTTATAAAGTTAAAAAATTTTACACTAAAACAAGTAGAAAAATTAAGTTCGACTTGGTCGAATCTATGAATACCCTCCACAATGTAATCTGATAGTAATTTTCTAAAAAAATTTAAAAAAATTACATCACAAATTTTTTATTAGAAATATGTACATATATTATTGAGTAAAACTTTTTTTTAATCAATCAAATTTTTTTGAGTGTAAAATTTTTTTGACTGTCAGCATTTTATTGAGTGTGACATTTCATTAAAAAAAAAATTATGTATACATTTTTTTTTGAGTGTAACATTTGTTTTAGTGTACATATTTTTTTAGTGTACAATTTCTTTGAGTAACAAAATTACTTTGTAAAATATTTTTGTTGTTTTATACCTCTATGCAAAACAAAAAAAAATATTTCACATATTTCCCACTTTTTATTTTACTTCATTTGATTTTTTTTTCCAAAAATTCTTACTATACACCGTTACATACAGTTACAATAACAAAACAATAACAAATATTTACTTGTCTAACAACTAAACTGCACCCCACGACAAAAAAACAAACAACAACAAGTTTCAAAAAACTGGTATTTCACCATGCTTTTAAAACTTGTTTAACGAGTTTTCAACAGTTTAAGGTGAAAGAAATCTGAAATTCAGTGCTTTGCTTATAACTTTTGAACCACTGAACCGATTTTGCTGAAATTCAAAACCAAATAGCCTTGGGGAACGACAAATATATATGCTAAGATTCAGCCCCCTCAGAATTGTCTTTCGAAAGTTATAGTGGTTTTAATCTTGTAAATTCGAAAAATACCCTTGCCGAAATTTACTCTTTTGCTCATAACTTTTGAACCACTTGACCGATTTCGCTGGATTGCAATACCAACCTGACCCGGTAAATGGAGAACATATATGTCAAACTTCAGGAGCCTCCGTAAAGTCTTTCAAAAGTTAGCGTGTTTTCAACGGACAGACAGACAGACAGACGGACGGACGGACGGACGGACGGACGGACATCGCTAGATCGACTTAAAATCGATCAAGGATCATGAATATATATACTTTATGGGGTCCTAGACCAATATTTCGATGTGTTACAAACGGAATGACAAACTTATATATACCCTCTATCACTAGAGTGGAGGGTATAAAAAATTTAGTATTTCTTTTTTTTCACAAAAAATGCTAAAAAAAAAGTTTTTTACTCAAAATAAAATATTTCTAATAAAAATTGTTAATTTTTTCACGTTAGAACATTTTGCTATCACTTAAAAACTGGCATTGTGGTGGGTATTCATGGATTCGGCCAAATCGGATTCACCTTTTCTACTTGCTTTTTCATTAAAAACATGTTTTATCTAAAACTTTTTTTATTAACAGTTTTCATTTAAAACTTTTTTTAGAATTTTTTTTTATTAACATTTTTTAAAACTGTTTTTTCATCAAAAAGCGTTTTTTTTATCAAATTTTTTTTATACAAAATATTTTTTTTCTAAATTTTTTCCACCAAAAGTAAATTTTTTATAAAATCTTAATTTCTCCTGATTAAAAATGTTCCATTTGTTATAAAAGTAAAAAAAATTAAGTGAGAGTATTAACCTTTAACTAACGAGGTGAAATTGTACCCCCTAAAATTGCACTAAAAAAATATAATAAAACTTTTGTTTTTATTATTTTTAGTTTATTTAAAATAAAATTCAACATTTTTTTTTTGAAAATTCAACTGAATAATAACGATTACGGTATGAGAAGATACTTAGAAAATTAAATTAAAACAGCTCTGGGGTAAAATTTACCACCACCTCGTAAGTTAAAGGTTAAATGTTTTTCTTTAAAATAAAACTTAAAAAATTTTTATTTAAAATCGGAATAATTGTGTAGTGTATTTTAAATTCGGCACTGCAGAATAAAACATTTGATACTTATTCTAATCTTCACATTGACCTTCAACAAAACAAAGTTTTACTTAAAAAAAAATAATCTCTCTTAAACTTATGTTTGTGGTAAAATTTGTTGAACTCTAAAATAATCCTACAAATTGTTTTTAAGTATCATTTTTCATAAAAAAAATAAAAATTTAAAGGTTTGTTCACTCACATTCAATTATTTGTAAATGATGTTGCTTTCTTTTTTCTCAATTGATATTTATCTTTTTATAAGTCTTATTTATTGATTTACAAACAACATAATCCATTTGGATGTTATCGGAATTGAAAAAAAAAGTATACAAAAACCTTTTATAAAGTTTTTATATATTATTTAAATTCAATCAACTTTTTCCATATTTTTAAAGTTAAATAAATATTAAATATTTTTTTGAAAGAGCAAGAAAACTTTTTTTGTGCACCAGAGGGTACATATAAGTTTGTCATTCCGTTTGTAACTCATCGAAATAAAGGTCTGGAACCACAAAAAGTACACTCAGAAAAGATATATGATTTTGGTAACTAGGGTCGTCTTAAGGTATGGCGGACCATGGGCACAGAAGAGTATGGGGCCACTGGAAAGTAAAAAGTCGCATGACAAGAAAAAAAAAAATCTAATTATTTTATATTTATTTTGGTTAATTGAAACCAAAATTGGCTATTATAAGCTGTTTTAAGAAATAGAATGTAGGAAAAAAATATTTTTAGTTGGATTATTCTAGCTCGAGGTGATTTACTTTACTTTTATTAAAACCATATATATTCTTACAGACACAAAAAAAACTTGTCAAATTAATAGAAAAAGTCTTGTAATCCAATTTTACCAATATTCGACAGTTTTCCTTGTTTTTTAACAAAAAATTTTCGATCGAAATTTAAATTTTTTTTGTAGTTTTAAATTTTTTGCAAATATCCGTATTTTTTGTTATTTTACAAATTTCCATTTGTTTTCTACAAAAAATTCTAGTAAATTCACTAGAATTCCTTTTTATTTTGCCAAAAAAATTGTAAATTTACAATTTTATTGGTAAAAAGCTTTTAAAATTACAAAAAGCTCGTAATTTTAACTAGGAATTCTCGTAAAATAGGAGGTAGCAAAAAATCTAGTCAAATCACGAGACCTCCTTGTAAGTTTTATGCCGTCAAAAAATTGTAAATTTACATTTTTATTGGTAAAAAGCTTGTAAAATTACAAAATTATTGGTAAAAAGCTTGTAAAATTACAAGAAATTCTTGTCAAATAGGAGGTAGCAAAAAACAAAAGTCACGAATTTTTCTTGTCATTTTACAAGGTTTTTTTTTTAGTGTATATAATAATTTTTAAGAACCGGAGACTTTTTCTAAACGAAAAAAGTCTCAGAATCTGAGATACTTTTGCTAAACGAAAAATGTCTCAAAATTTGACATATTTTCCTTACGAAAAATGTATCAGAATCTGAATAAACGAAAAATTTTAGACTTTTTCTATACGAGACTTTAAGTCTTGTGCATGGGACAACAAATAAATAAATCTAAATGTTTTAAAATCTTTCTTTTCTATGCGAAAATGCGTCAGAATCTGATACTTTTCCGTTACTAAAAATGTCTTAGAATCTGAGAACTTTTTATACGAAAAATGTCTTACACTCAAAAAAAAAAAAAACTGTAATGTTAGCAAAAAAAAAGCTTGTACACCTACAAGAAAATTTGCTGATTTTGAACCCACAATTTTTTTGCTAAAGTTAGCAAAAATGTTTTGCCAATAATTAGTTAACTATTTTTATACCCTCCAACCACAGTATGGGGGTAGGACCCCATAAAGTATATATTTTATTGATCAGTGATCGATTCTAAGACATTCAAGCGATGTCCGTCCGTCCGTCCGTCTGTCCGTCTGTAGAAGACACGATACAGTCCAAAATAAAACAGCTAGACTTCCGAAGTTTGGCACGAATATGTCTTATATTCCTAGGCAGGTTAAGTTCGGAAATGGGCAAAATCGGACAAAGGGGGAAAAAGTTCCCCCTTGGAGAACTAAACCAACCTAAGAAAAACCGCATTTTTTGAAGGTTTTTTTGTAATTTTGCTAAGCAAATGCAACATTCTTATCTCTAAAGAAGTTCATAATCGCAAGGGAAGGTGCCCCCCCCAAAAAAAAAAAAAAAAGACGCCCCTGGGTTTTTTTATATTGTTTTTTTTTTTTTACATTTTGGAGGGTATAAAAGATTCGGCACAGCCGAATGTAACACTCTCACTTGTTTTTTTTTAACTTAGTTCATACACATCTGAGGACCCCATTGGGTTCGGACCCGATAGGTCCAGACCCCGATGGGCCTAGACCTAGTTGGGTTCCTTAAAAATCGTCATAGTTTTTGATCCAAAATTTGTGTCCGTTTCGCTCTACCTTGCTTAGTTTTTAAGATACGTGATTATAGGGGACCACTGGGGTCTTGAAAATTAAAAAACTCGATAACTTCAAAAATATTACTCGGAAAGCTTTTGACTATTTTGCGGTCTTGTTCTACGTGCTGAGAGCTACAAAAATGGTTTTGGACTTTTTGTTGTGTCGGCAATATTTACCGAGATATGAGCATTTTAAAATTTTCGGTAGTGCTAACTTTTTTGGATCCAAAGTTAGGGCCCGTTAGGGTCCACACATGTGAAGAGGGCCGGCGATAGAGAGCTCGTGAACCAAAAATGGCCTCCATTTTGCTCTATCTGGCTTAGTTTTCGAGAAATCGCCATTTTAAGTTTTCTGAAAATAAAAAAAAATTTACCATTTATTTTGCTAATATTAGCAAAAAATCTTGTAAAAATGTTGTCAACTCAATTTCAAATCTTAGCAAAAGAAATTAGTTCAAAGTTTGTTTAAAATTGCTAATGTGCTAAATGAAGCTTACAAGAATTTTTTGCTAACATGCTAATCTCAACTAAAAATTTGCTAAAAGTTAGCTAACTAGCATTAGCAAAAAAAAATTAGTAAATCTACTAACGTATTTTTTTGAGTGTAGACTCTGAAAATTTTCCATACGAAAAATGTCTCAGAATCTGAGTATTTTCTATACGAAAATGTCTCAGAATCTGAGAATTTCTTTACCCAAAATGTCTAAGAATCTGAATCAGAATCTGAAACTTTTTTTATACGAAAAATGTCTCAGAATCTGAAACTTTTTCTACAAGAGCAATGTCTTAGACTCTGAAAATTTTCTATGGGAAAAATGTCTCAGGAATTAAGAAAAATCTTCACGAAAAATGTCTTAGACCTCATACTTTTTCAATACAAAAAATGTCTCAGAATTAAAAACTTTTTCTATACGAAAAGTGGCTCAGAATCTGAAACTTCTTCTATACGAAAAATTTCTGAGAATATAATAAATTTTACTAACGAAAAATGTCTCAGAATATGAAACATTTTCTTCACGAAAAATGGCTCAGAATCTGAAACTTTTGCTATACGAAAAATTTGACAAACATTTTTTTTTAACAAAATTTTTATTTTTTTTATTTTTTGGTTGTTGATTATATCTCAAAAACTAAGCGAGATAAAGTAAACTGGGCGAAATTTTTTAAAAAAAGTTTTTTAAAGTTTTAAATTTAAATTTTTATTTTTTTTTATTATTTAAAAAAAACAAAATGTTCCATAATTATATAAAATTTTTTCAAATTATATATATTAATATATAAAACGTTTTTACTCGGGTATACATAATTTTTTTTTTAATTTTCAAAAATCCAAAACTCTGAAAGCCGGGCGCCACAGGCTAACTGCCGATTGGTCCCAAATTTGTGCATCAGTTTTAGGCGAAGAAGAATAAAAATTTGTACGGTAGTTGAAAATCAAAAAAAATGCACGTTTATTGGCACATGGAACATTTAAAATGTGCCGGTAGTCATACTGCCCTGTGAGGAAGAGAACCGGTCCTGTAACCGGTTTTGAACTGGTCTAAAGTGACAATTAACGGTCCCAGACATAAAACTTTCCTTATAATTGACATTTCACTTTTACATGCACTCAAAATAATAACTCTGTTAAATTACAGAGAAACTCTGCTAATTTAACAGAGTACACTTTTCCAGCTAACAACATTTCTTGGTAATTTTGCTAAAAAACTCTGTAAAATGATTTTGACAAAAAAAAACTGTTAATTTACAGAGTTTAGAGTAAAATATTTGTTAAATATGAAAGCTATTTAACAGACAAAACTCTGTAATTTTACTTTAAAACTCTGTAAAATGATTTGGACAAAAAAAACTGTTAATTTACAGAGTTTCTAGTAAAATATTGGTTAAATAAACCACCATTTAGCAAAGAATACTATGTAAATTTACATATATTTGTAAAATGCATTTGATGCAAAAAAAATTAACAGAAAAAACTCTGTAAATTTACAGAGTTTAGTTAAATGCATGTTATTTTGTAAAACTTTTATAAGATTTCTGAAAAAAAAATTTTATAACTTTTTTGCCACTTTTTCTCAAAAAAAAAAAAAAAATATACAGATAAAATTTTGATGTTTGGTAACAAAAACTACTCAAAACAGAAAACTTTTTTGTTAAAAAAAAAATACGAAGTATTTTGCTTAAATCTGTATTTTAGCAGAAAACTCTGTTAATTATCTGTAAAAAATAAAAAGTAATGTAACAGAGGAAACACAAATACAAAGTATTTTCTTTTAATCTGTATTTTGACAGAAAACTCTGTCAAATATCTGTTGAATTGCGTGTTCAGATCATACTGACTAATTGACTCTTTTTTCACTCATAGAATATGCGCCCATTTACCAGTTTTGGGACTAGTCTTATTTTAACAGGATAAGAACTTTTAGGTCAATTGCTCCATCTTTACTCACAGGGCAGGGTACATAACATATTTTGAAATGTGATGTGCAAAACACGTGTTGGCCATTTCTTACCTTAAGACATTCTATCGATGTCCGTCTGTCTGTTGAAATGTCGATCACGGCCAAAATATAACACATTTATCACATTTACTTGTTGTTGTCTCTTAAAGGTTGGTATTGCGCTTGAGCAATATCGGTGAAGCGATTCAAAAGTTAGAACGAAAATGTAAGAACACCTCGAAAGTTTTGGTACATTTCACATAACCTAAAAATACAAAATGCCTTAATTTGACTGCTGGTTGCATTGTATGAACAAAATTGAGACATATTTTTTTCTTGAAATAATACCTTGTATTATTTCACGAACACTTTTTTTCAAAATTCTTTTTCTTAAAATTAGCTTTTCGTAAATTTTTAAAAATTTTTTTCAACAATTTTTTTTTTCAAATAAAGTATTTCGTCGGTGCGCCGACCAGATTTTTTTTTATTGGCCCATTAGGAAGCCTATCAGGTAATGCATTTATCCCCCAAAGCGTTTCCCGTTATCTCAAATGGTTTCAAAGTTAGCTTAAACTCCTATGTGTTACCTATAATAGAAATTCTCCGGCAAAAACACTTATGTGTTATTAGTACACATAACTGTTTTTGATTTAAACGTAAAAACACTGCGTCTGCCTTTGGTTTTTTTATAAATTGACATTTTAAAAGTTTTCTGAACATTTTTTTTTTAATATTCCGAAACTTTATTGCGTAACACTGTGCAACACGATTTAAAAAAAATAATTTTTATTTTTGCGTTTTGAATAAGCTTAAAAAAGTATAAAGTATAATTCTGAGGTAAATAATATCAAAAGATGTCTGTAGGTAAATTTTAAGGCGGTTCTTTTCTAAGAACATACATACATTAACCCTGTGTGTCCCATTTTTACGTGTCGTTTTGGTACTTTTTTTAAATATCCTCGTAGAACACCATTAAAACGTGCGGTTAAAGGGTTAAAATGTCCTACAAAAAAAATAGTTTTACATCAAATTTTACTAGGGGTTGTCACAGGTCAAAATTTTGTGCGAAAAGTGCAAAATGCTTAAATAAATTTAATTGTAAATTATCACAAACTGTTAAATTGTTTTTTCACCAAAGTCGTGTAAAATAAGTAAAAAAAAAAAATATAAATCTTCTTCTTAGCTAAATGATGATGTCTTCAGTAAAATTTGATGGCGGTTCTTTTCTTGGAACACATTATCTTTCAGTTTTGGGGGTAATCTTGGTCCTTTTGCCAAATACCCTCATAGAACTTCACTTAAACGTGCGTTAAAAGGGTCAATATGTTCTACAAAAAAGTTCTGCAGCAAATTTTACAAGGGTTCTCAAAGGCCAAAAGTTCGTGCGAAAAGTGCTTAAAATAGTAAAATTGGTAAGACACAATTTAACATATTATGATAATTTAAAATTTTCCTTTTTCAAACATTTTGCTTACATCGCACGAACTTTTGGCCTTTGACAACCCCTAGTAAAATTTGATGCAGAAAATGTTTGTAAAATTGTTTAACCCTTTAAACGTATGCCTTAGTAGTGGTCTATGATGATATTTAAAAAAAGCACCAAAATGAGGATAAAGGGTTAAAATGTTCTAAGAAAAGAACCGCCATCAGTTTTCACTAAATTATCTCTTAACTTTATTTAGCTCAGAGCAGATTTATATTTTTTTCGACTTATTTCACTCGACTTTTGCAAAAAAAAATTTAACAGTATTTGATAAATTTACAATTTTACTTTTTTAACCATTTTGCACTTTGCAGGAACTTTTGGACTTTGACAACCCATAGTAAAATGTGATGCAGAAAATCTTTGTAGAAGATTTTAACCCGTTAATGTACGTTTTTGTGGTGTAGGTGGTGTTGTATGAGGGTATTTAAAAAAAGGACAAAAATGACCCCTAAAAATGGGAGATAGAGGGTTAATATGTTCTACGAAAAGATTCGCCATTAAATTTCACTGACGATACATTTTGCCATTTTTTGCATCAGAATTATATTTAATACTTTTTTTGACTTATTACTTATTATTATTTTGGTTTTCCTGATAATCACTTTCTGCATTGGTAAAGTTTGTCCGCCTCTTTGTGATAATAAAATTCACGTCAGGAGTTTTCAGCCTTGCAAAGTACGAAATGAAAAACTTTTTACAACAAACACATGGGATGAAAAAAACACCAAAATAATTTTACGTGTGTTTGTTGTAGTAAATGTTGCATTTCGCACATTGCAAGGATAAAAATTCTGACGTGAATACCATCAATATTTCGCTACAAGTCCTTGCGGATATATAACTTGCAAAATTTTTACTTTTGAACAACAAATAAAAATTTATTTAAAATAAATTTAAGAACAAAAACACCTATGTGTATTATATTTTTTTTATAAACATGTAAAAAGTCCGAAACAAAATCACCTATGTGTAGTTTTTTGTTAAAATCTTGTACCACTTCAGAACAAAAAAAGGTTTTTTATGTTTTTCAACGCGTAATATTTTTAAATGGGTCTAGGAAAAATAAAAAAAATTTACTTTAAAAAAATGTTGCGAATTGGCAAAATAAAACGGTTTTTTTGCTCTCCTGAACAATTCATAAAAAACACATAGGTGTTCTGGTCGGCGCACCGACGATTTGTAATAATCTTTATGTGGAGGTAACAATACATTTAGCCTTGCCTTTTAATTGTTTATTTTTGAATTACACCGCTCAACAAATCGAAGGTTTTTGGCTCCGGTTTGAAGTTTCATATAAAATTTTTAAAGATTATGACTCGCTGATTCAAAATCTGTGCTCCAAATTTTTCCACCACGTCTAGAATTTTAATTATTCGCGGTTGAAAATGCGAAAAATCGCCATTTTTGCCTTTTTTGAAAGCATGCACAGCAGTCACTAGGTGAAATAAAAATCTGGTATAAAGCGTCAGAGAAGAATTGAACTATGATCTCAAATATATGATCAAAAAAATTTTAAGTTGTTGCACTTTTATTGGCCAAACATGTATTTTAAAAAAACACTGTGAAAAAAAAATTAGAAAAAGCACAATTTTTAAAAGGATCTAAAACAGAAACCAGATGATCAATATTTACTGTGATGAGCTCAAAATTTAGGCAAAAGTTTATTCTTTCTTATAGACTTTTAAACCCATTAAATTTATCTTCCGGTTTATACGAAAAATAACACAGAAAACTTAAATTTGTAAAATATTTATTTTTTTTTAGTTTTTCTTTGAAAAATATCAAAAAAAGACTACGGTATCTACCTTAACTTTTTTACAAAAATAGTAATTTTAACAGTATCATTTTAAAAGTGTAACCCAACCAAACGTAACCCAATAATTAGGAAAAAAATGTTTTCTATGTTGGAGACCATAGACAAATTATTCTTTTGCGCTTTATACCAGATTTGTATTCCACTGAATGGCTGCTGTGCAGGCTTTCAAACAATGCAAAAATCGTAATTTTTCGCATTTTCAACCGTGAATAAATAAAAATCGTGATGGAAAAATTTGGAGAACAGATTTGGAATCAGGAGATCAAAGTCTACTAAAATTGATCACCAGAATTCAAACCGGAAAATGAGTGTTGAGCGGTGTTATTTTTAAACAAAATTTCAAAATTTTTTTTTTTGTTTTTCAAATAAAGTTTATTTGCAATAATTTTTTTGGGGGAGGGTATAAATAAATTCGGCCTTGCCTTTTGTTTATTTATTTTTCAAAAGTCATGATGGCATGTTATGAGCCGGATATACAAAACAGGAAAAAAGATGATATGGAAAAACCAAACCATCAATGTTTTTAGTAAATACAATACGTTTTTGCAAAGTAAAAACTTTTTGGAAAGAAGAAAAAGTTTGTTGTGGCTAAAAGAAACTACAATATTGAGAAAAAATATATTTACCAAAAAACAAAAAAAAACAGAAACAAATTAAGTTTATGAACCATAACAAGTCAGTAAAGTTAAAGTTTTTTCTTATTTTTAACTTCATAAGAAAAGAATATGAGGAAAATCTGTATTATTTTTTACTTTCTACAAGTTATGCTAAGGTATGTTAATGTTTTTAGTATTTTCTTTTAAGAATTAAAAACTTTTAAATAATGTAAAGTTTTTTTTTTCAATGGTATGAAAAAAATATAACTTTGAGGTACTTACATAGATCTTAGTAAAACCCTAAAACCTATTAGTAGCAGGAACAAATTGTTTTAAAACCTTTAAAAGAATTATCAATTTTCCATAACACACAAACACATACTACAATTTTGTTGTTGTAATGCACCCTAAAAGTATACTTCAAACTTAAAATTTTGGTTTTAATTGTCAATTTTTCTAAAATTTTGTATTTGTAATTTATCCCTTAACTACTGTAATAGCAATTATCATTTTTTTATTGCAGTTTTTAGTAATCCCCAATTATTTTTCTCAAATTGTTATTTTGCAAATATTATTTTTATCAATCTAAAAATTTATGCATTTTTTTGCAACTATTTGATATTTTTAAATTTTTTTCCCCTAAAAATATGCAATATTATTACTAAGACTCAAAAGATTTAAAATATAATAGCAAAATTTATTTAAATGTTATCATAAAAATTATAATAACAACTTTTTCTTTGCAAGACAAATGATAAAATATAAATTTTTTATTTGTTATGCCTTAATGTTTTTGGAAATATTTATGCATAAAAGTAGGGGCTTTCAATTGAAATGGTAAAAAGTTCGTAACGCTAACAATTTATTGTACTTGTAAAAGTAAAATACAGCCAGCGATTTCCATAAAATTTGTATAGAAAAAGTCTCAGATTCTGAGAAAGTTTTTCTATAGTTAAAGTCTCAGATTCTGAGAAAGTTTTTCTATAGATAAAGTCTCAGATTCTGAGAAAGTTTTTCTATAGAAAAAGTCTCAGATTCTGAGACAGTTTTTCTATAGAAAAAGTCTCAGAATCTGAGACAGTTTTTCTATAGAAAAAGTCTCAGAATCTGAGACAGTTTTTCTATAGAAAAAGTCTCAGAATCTGAGACAGTTTTTCTATAGAAAAAGTCTCAGAATCTGAGACAGTTTTTCTATAGAAAAAGTCTCAGAATCTGAGACAGTTTTTCTATATAAAAAGTCTCAGAATCTGAGACAGTTTTTCTATAGAAAAAGTCTCAGAATCTGAGACAGTTTTTCTATAGAAAAAGTCTCAGAATCTGAGACAGTTTTTCTATAGAAAAAGTCTCAGAATCTGAGACAGTTTTTCTATAGAAAAAGTCTCAGAATCTGAGACAGTTTTTCTATAGAAAAAGTCTCAGAATCTGAGACAGTTTTTCTATAGAAAAAGTCTCAGAGTCTGAGACAGTTTTTCTATAGAAAAAGTCTCAGAATCTGAGACAGTTTTTCTATAGAAAAAGTCTCAGAATCTGAGACAGTTTTTCTATAGAAAAAGTCTCAGAATCTGAGACAGTTTTTCTATAGAAAAAGTCTTAGAATCTGAGACAGTTTTTCTATAGAAAAAGTCTCAGAATCTGAGACAGTTTTTCTATAGAAAAAGTCTCAGAATCTGAGACAGTTTTTCTATAGAAAAAGTCTCAGAATCTGAGACAGTTTTTCTATAGAAAAAGTCTCAGAATCTGAGACAGTTTTTCTATAGAAAAAGTCTCAGAATCTGAGACAGTTTTTCTATAGAAAAAGTTGCAGAATCTGTGACAGGTTTTCTATAGAAAAAGTCTCAGAATCTAAGACAGTTTTTTTATAGAAAAAGTCTCAGAATCAGAGACAGTTTTTCTAAAGAAAAAGTCTCAGAATCTGTGACAGTTTTTCTATAGAAAAATTTTCAGAATCTGAGACAGTTTTTCTATAGAAAAAGTCTCAGAATCTGAGACAGTTTTTCTATAGAAAAAGACTCAGAATCTGAGACAGTTTTTTTAAAGAAAAAGTCTCAGAATCTGAGACAGTTTTTGTATAGAAAAATCTCAGAATCTGAGACAGTTTTTCTATAGAAAAAGTCTCAGAATCTGAGACAGTTTTTCTATAGAAAAAGTCTCAGAATCAAAACATAAAAAGTGCTGATCTAGCACTAGGCACTTTTTCCAAAACTTTTGTGTTAAGTCCACAATAAAGTGTTAGATTTAGCCCTAAAAGTGCTAAAATGGCATCACTGATCTAAGTAATTGTATCTGATCACAAGATGGTGAATAAAATATATTTATTTTAAAAAAAAAAAAAAATTTTTTCATTAAATTTTTTTTCATCAATTTTTTTTTTCATCAAACTTTATTTCATTAAATCCATCATCCACATTTTTTTCATAAAAGTTTTTATTTTTCATGAATATTTTTTTATCAATGTTTTTATACCCTCCAACTACAGTATGGGGGTATACTCACTTTGACATTCCGTTTGTAACGCATCGAAATATCGGTTGGGGACCCCATAAAGTATATGGGGCATTCCATGTGAAATCGGACACTTTGAAAAACTTTTTTTTTTAGATTTTCCCAATTTGTTTACAGTTTTCGGTACCCTTGGAAAACTCCTTCGTGGTAAATTTTCAGATTTTTTTGATGACCCGTTCAAAAGATATCGAATTTTGAAAAATTTGTAGTTTGTTCCTTTACTCAAACTTCTTTTAATCATAACATCTTCAATAATGGTCCAAATTTCAATTGTTTTTTTTCAAAAAAAAAAAATCCCAAAAAATTCTTGAAAGCGCTCTAGTATGCGATTTTTAAGTTTTAAAATTTAAATCTCATTTTTTAAAATGTTTGTACTCTTCGATTTTTTTAAATTTTTTTGTGTAAAACTTTTATCAATTCTACAAATTTTTTGCCCAGGAGGATCGTGGGATAACGATTATTACTATTTTTAAAAATTTTTTAAAATATTTTAAAAAAATTTCTACTGCTCCAATGGTGCGTCATTTATTTTTACCCTAAAACATTTTTTCAAAACATACCTACGCCCTATCTCACTCCCTAAGTAGGCTCCCATACAAATAACAGTTGGAGCAAATTTTATAAAAATTTATTTTTGTATGGGAGCCTACTTAGCGAGTTGAGATAGGGCGTACGTATGTTTTGAAAAAATGTTGTAGGAAAAAAATAAATGGGGGTCGGTCTCACTAATGACCCCTCTAGGACGCACCATTGGACCGGTAGAAGCTGATTAAATAAAACAAATTTACAAAAAATAAAAAAAAATGTATGGGGACCGCCTTAACAGTTAAAGATAGAGGGTAGGTGTGTTCAGAGAAAATGTTTGGACTAAAAAAATATTGTAGGTCGGTCATACATTTTGTTGCTCTAAGGGCACTATTAGGGCAGTTAGAGCGGTTGGAGCAAATTTTAAAAAATGTCGTTTTGTGTGGGAGCCCCCTTAGAAATTGGAGATAGGGTATTAGTTTGGTCCAAAGAAATGTTAAAACGTAAAAATTAATGGGGGTCGGTCTTATAAATGACCCCTCTATGACGCACCATTGGAGCAGTAGAAATGATTATAAGATTAAAAAATTACAATAAATTTTTTTCAAAAAATTTTAAAAATAGTAATATCCCACGATCCTCCTGGGCAAAAAATTTATAGAATCGATATAAGATTTACACAAAAAAAATTTCAAAAAATTCGAAGAGTACAAACATTTTCAAAAATGAGATTTAAATTTTAAAACTTAAAAATCGCATACCAGAGCGCTTTTAAGAATTTTTTTGGATTTTTTTTTTAAAAGTACGTAAAAAAACAAAAATTTTGAAAAAAACAATTTGAAATTTGGACCATTATTGAAGAAGTTATGATTAAAAGAAGTCTGAGTAAAGGAGCAAACTACCAATTTTTAAAAATTCGATATCTTTTGAACGGGTCATCAAAAAAATCTGAAAATTTACCACGAAGGAGTTTTCGAAGGGTACTAAAAACTGTAAACAAATTAGGAAAATCTAAAAAAAAAATTTTCAAAGTGTCCGATTTGACATGGAATGCCCCATATATTTATGATCCTTGATCGATTTTAAGACGATCTTACGATGCCCGTCCGTCTGTCTGCTTGTCTGTCTGTTGAAAACACGCTAACTTTTGAAAGACTTTACGAAGGCTCCTGAAGTTTGGTATATATGTTGGTCATTTTCCTGGTCAGGTTGGTATTGCAATCCAGCGAAATCGGCCAGTGCACAGTGGTCGGAGCTCTATGGAGATGGCGGCCAAAAATACTTCAAGTATAGGTATCATCGTGAAACTTCGGTCACGGCTTTTTAAATATGTCAGAACTATTGAATGATAAAATGGGAGTGGTTGATGACTCATAACAACCCCCACCCCCTACCGTACCCAAGCACTAACATTCACCCCACCTAAGAAAAACGAAAGTTTGTTTTTAATTCACATTTAATTCATAACTTTTTTACAAAATTAGTTTTAAAAAAAAAAATATTGAATTATTAAATATGAAATAGTAGGTAATAAAAAATTAAAAAAAGGTTAAGGGGGGTTGTTACTAAAAAAACAGCCTTAATATTAACAATTTTTAAACAGCTATAAAAAAATAAATACGCAATAATTTTTAATTCTGTTTTTTTTATATAAAAGACAAAAATCGTTATATTTTAAAAAGTTTTTATAACTCAAATTTGGTCAAAGAGAATTGCCAGGGTTGCCACCCAATTGTGGTATGTTTTTTAAAGGATAAAATTGGCTGCAGTTGTACAACAAAAACTACTGAACCGATTTTGATGAATTTTTTTTTTTTATTTGTAGATTAATTAATCCTCTTGTACACATATTTTATTATTTTGATCTAATAATTTTCTTTAATTAATGAAAAAATTTAAAATTTTCCATTTTTTCAGTTTACATTAGCATAACTTCAACAAAAATCAAAATTTTTCAAAAAACTGTCACGCTAAGTACTAGAAAAACTGACAGGTCGTTTTACAAGTCTGCTGGTCTAAACTACCCTTAATAAGGATAAAATTAAGAAAAAATAAAATTAAAAGTCCGCTAAAAAGAAAATAAACAATCACATTTCTTACATGCATAACAATACCAGAGCAACGCGAACACAAATTAACAAAACACCACACAAAAATTCAAAGTTTGACAGCCAAAACAACGAGGCCGTTTTGATCTGTGGGTGATAACTCAAAGACATGCAAAAGAATGCAGCTGATATTACCAATTTTAGAATCTTGAAATATTGACTAATAAATCAAAATAAGTCTGATTGGAGATTTCAGGGGGGAACACAACTAAAACTCTATTAGAAATTTCAATATATTGACGAACAAACACTAAAATTGACACTGGAAAGATATTAATTTTATACAAACTCCAGAACAGGCTAAACATATTGTAATTATTTTAAAATTTAATTAATACCTTCTAATTCAATATTAGTTTTGATTTATTTCAACAAAAAATTTTTTATATGGTTTTAATTAATTGAAAGTTGAACCTAATTTTCCATAATTTCACACTGCAAAAACCAACTGTTAACTCGCTATCTCTTTTGAAGCTGTTCTTAAAGAGTACAGTTGGAGTAAAACAGAAACAGCTCAAAATTTTAAAACCTTATTTTTATTAGAAATAGTGATGACACATTTGGCGACAAACTTTTGACTTTGATTTTTTATTTTTGGCCAATGGGATCGACCAGTGTGCAGTGGTTCAAAAGTTATAGGCAAATGAGTGAATTTCGGCAATAGTTTTTCGCGAATTTGAGATATCTTCTTGATAACTTTTGAAAGACAATTCTGAGGATGCTGAAGCTTGGCATATATATGTGTCGTTCCCCATGCCGCACTGTGGTCAATATTTTGAGATAGCGGCCAAAACTCCTTTTGGTTTGTGTTCTCCGATTTTAAAGTTATTAGACTCATATGAAAGTAGACAGTAGTAAACCTCGGGAGCCAAAAAATTAGAACTCTATTTCAACTATTTCACTGAGAACAGGGTGGCCCAAAATGGGCTTTTTCAGAATTTAGTAAATTTGTGATATTTTTAGTTAATTTTTTAAGTTTAAATGATCATAATTTTTTTGTTTTTCAAGATTTTTGGACGAAATAAATTTTGTGTTGTAACTTAACTTATTTCCTATTACTGGTAAAAAAAATTAAAGCTCTACTGTTTTCAGAACAATTTTAATATTTTTTTTAAAAAGGGCAAATTTCCCGGAAATTTCCTACTTCATAGAGCACAACTCCTGTGAGTCAAGCTGAGTCAAAACACAAATTTACTATTTTGTAGTCCTAACTCTCCCCAACATTCCTATATATACATGTCCATGCATCGGAACTGCACTTTTTGAGCTACAGCAATTTTTCTGACCCAAGGTAAGATATTCGGTACAAATGCACGTCATATTTTTTGAGAAGTTATTTGTATGTGGAAGTGGCTATTATGCATATATTTTGATGAAATTTTGTGCAAGAGTTCTTATTGACCCAAAAAATAATTCTGTTGAAATTAGGAGAAGTTGGCCCATATTTGGACCTAGTCCACATAGAAGGGTGTATCAAAATTTTTACAAAAATGACAATAGAACTCCCAAATTATGTGGTATCTGGCAATTCATTTGGAAAAGGTAAAAAATGATTTTATTGCCATCTAATATTACATAACTTAAATACCTGAAAATTGCAAATAAATTTAAAACCAATGCAAATAACTGGTAAAACCAAGTACCTGTTATATTATGTTTCAAAGAGGTAAAAAAGATCATGTTGAAACTTCGAGCAATAGTATATTAATCCATGCATTCATTTTTTTTCTTCATTATTTTTTAAACAATGGCTAAATTCAGTTATTGTGTTGTATCTGATATATATTTTGAACGGAAAGATGAAAACGACATTATTTTACATATAATGAATAATCCATTCTTCAAAATATGCGACAAACAAGAAATTAAAATTCATAACTTAAAAATAAAAAACTTTTTAAATACTTTAAGAAAACGGTACAATCAATGTTCCAGAAACAAGAAATTGTTTTACTCACGCAACCAAGAATGGCTAAGAAATAAACTTATTTTTAAAAAGCCATCAGTAACTACCACGGAAACTGGAAAAGGTGGTCGACTAGCAAAGCCAATTGATAATTGTAGTGAAAGATCACGAAGATGCAAGCTTAAACATATCAATGAAGAAGTTTCTTGTAACATCATAAAGGATCCATTTCTCAAATCATAAAGGATTCATTTCTCAAATTCAGCCATCGAAAACTAAAAAGAGTAAAATTGCTATCATTGAAAAAATTGTCGAAGCAAGCCCCAGACGCACAAAAAGGATTTTAGAAAGTATGCCGACACCAACTGAAGAAAATAAATTTACTCCAGAAGAAGCATTTGCACTATTTTTGGATTTGAAAATGACTAAAAAACAATATGCAGAATTGCGGAAGCGAACCAATGAAAAAAATTGTGGAATTTTTCCATCATATCGAGATATAGTTTCTGCCAAAAAAGATTGCTTACCTTCACCAACTGCTATTAGTGTAACTTCAAGTTCAGCAGAAATAAAATTGCAGGATCTTCTTGAACACACTGCAGAACGATTATTAAAGACATTTGATGCTGACTATTTAAAGAAGTTTAAAAATTTCAGCATGACTTTAATTTGTAAATTGGGATGTGATGGGTCCTCTGGCCAGAAAAAATACAAACAATGTAATGCGGAAAATTCATCAGATGCCAATTTATTCATGATTTCTTTCGTTCCATTACGTTTAACAAAAACTTATATTGGTTCAGAGCCGTCAACTACACCTTTTCCAATTGAAATTCAGAAAGGATCAATTGTAATTCAGAAATCCCAATTGAAATTCAGAAAAGCACAATTGAAATTCAGAAATCATAATTGAAATTCAGAAATCACAATTGAAATTCAGAAAAACCCAATTGAAATTCAGAAATCACAATTGAAATTCAGAAAAGCCCAATTGAAATTCAGAAAAAATCAATTGAAATTCAGAAAAGCACAATTGAAATTCAGAAAAGCCCAATTAAAATTCAGAAAAGCACAATTGAAATTCAGAAAATCACAATTGAAATTCAGAAAAGCCCAATTGAAATTCAGAAATCGTAATTGAAATTCAGAAAAGCCCAATTGAAATTCAGAAAAGCACAACTGAAATTCAGAAAAGCACAATTGAAATTCAGAAAAGCATTATTGAAATTCAGAAATCGTAATTGAAATTCAGAAAAGCCCAATTGAAATTCAGAAATCGTAATTGAAATTCAGAAAAGCCCAATTGAAATTTAGAAAATCACAATTGAAATTTAGAAAATCACAATTGAAATTCAGAAAAGCCCAATTGAAATTCAGAAATGCACAATTGAAATTCAGAAAAGCACAATTGAAATTCAGAAAAGCACAATTAAAATTCAGAAAAGCACAATTGAAATTCAGAGAAGACCAATTGAAATTCAGAAAAGCACAATTGAAATTCAGAAATCCTAATTGAAATTCAGAAAACCCCAATTTAAATTCAGAAAATCACATTTGAAATTCAGAAAATCACATTTGAAATTCAGAAAATCACAATTGAAATTCAGAAAAGCCCAATTGAAATTCAGAAAATCACAATTGCAATTCAGAAAATCATAGTTGAAATTCAGAAAAGCACAATTGAAATTCAGAAAAGCCCAATTGAAATTCAGAAAATCACAATTGAAATTCAGAAAAGCCCAATTGAAGTTCAGAAATTGTAATTGAAATTCAGAAAAGCCCAATTGAAATTAATTTTTTTGCTAATTTTAACCATTTTTTTTGCTATTTTTTTTTTTTGAGTGTATTGATATTGTTGGGAATTTCAGTGTTATTTTTCAGTTTAATCCTCACAAGAATTAGCTTTCTTCCAAAAAAAAAACCAACCTTTGGCCCCTTTGAATATTGAGACTAAATAAATGTCAGGGGCCAAATGTTGGCATTTAATGACCAAAATTAAGATTAGGAATAATAAATAAGTATTGGTTGTAAAATACGATGGAAGAAAATAAGAAATTATAAAAAAATACCTACTTAAAATGTGAAAATATTCAACTTTTATATGGAAACTCAACAAAAAATTAAAGTGCATTTTTAACTCCACATTACTTACGTTCCTATCAGTCGATTTTTACGTTTGAACACGCAAATTGAAGCTTAAAGTCCCTCCTATTGAACAAAACAAATTGCGTAAAAAAATACCAATCCGGTCAAAAGTTATAGAGTTTTGACCGCTATCTCGCGAAATTGACCACTGTGTGCCGGTTCGTATCGAATTTCAGCCAAATTGGCCTAGTGGTTCAATAGTTATTTGCAAAACCGTGAATTTCAGATTAGTTTCACCTTAAATTTACGTGTTGAAATCCCGTTAAACATGTTTTAAAAACATTGGAAAGTCACAAAAATATTTCATAACGTATTTTTTTAATACAAAAATGTTTACACAAAAAAAAAAAAATACACTCGAAAAAAATTTTACACTCAAAAAAAATTTAGTAAATTATTTTTTTTTTTTTCAAAAATTAGTTTCTACAAAAATTTTTTTCTACAAAATAAAATATTTCTAATCAAAAATAAAATTTTTTGCATGTTAAAAAAATTACTATCACTTAAAAAGGTCATTTTTGAGGGTATTCATAGATTCGGCCAAGTCGAATTTGACTTTTCTACTTGTTGCTTTTTAAGAAGTTTTTTCCTATAAAAACAAGATTTTTATTACAAACATTTTATTTTTTAGTGCATATTTTAAGGTTTTTTAGTGCATGATTTGAATTATTTAGCGCATATTTTCGATTTTTTAGTGCATGAAAATCTCATCCCTACACTAAGAAAATTATGTCATTAACTGTATGTAGGTTATTTTAAAAATTAATCAGTCAAGTTATTTTAAAAGAAGAATCATTTATTTTATTATGGATTTCTTGTTTTCTACTGTTTCTGTAGTTAAAAAAAATATTTTACTGTCTTAAAACTGAATTTTCTGTTACATTCAATTTCGGCAGTAAAAAATTTCTTCTATAGTTTTACTGTTTTTCAATACAAAATAAGTGAATATTCTTTAGTTTTTTAATGTTTTGGATAGTCATTAAATTAACATTAAAAATTGACTGTAATAAGTTTTTATTTTAAATGAAAAAATAGTGGAATGCACTCAAAAAATAAAACTTGTAAAGTTACCAATAAATCTCGTGATTTTACGAGGCTATTCTCGTAAAATATGACGTAGGTAAAATTCTCGTAAAATTACGAGGATTTCCTCGTAATTTTGAATGCACCAAAAATTGGTAAAATAACCAATTTTATTGGTAAAAATATTGTTTTAAATCCGGAAAGATACAAAAAAAATTGTAAACTTACAAGAAAAAATGGTAAATATGTTTAAAAACAAGTAGAATAGTTAAATTCGACTTGGCCGAATCTATGAATACCCTCCACAATGCCCATTTTAAGTGATAGTAAATTTTCTAACGTGAAAAAAATAACAGTTTTGATTAGAAATATTTTATTTTGTGTAAAAATTTTTTTTTTTAGTAATTTTGAAAAAAAAAAATATAATTTACTAATTTTTTTTTGAGTGTAAAATTTTTTTTGAGTGTAAAATTTTTTTTGAGTGTAAAATTTTTTCGAGTGTACTTTTTTTTTGTTTTGGTATAAAAATATTTTTGAATGACAAAAATACGTTGTAAAATATTTTTGTGACTTACCAATGTTTTTAAAACAGGTTTAACGGGTTTTCAACATGTGAATTTAAGGTGAAGCAAATCTGAAATTCACGGTTTCGCTAATAACTTTTGAACCACTGGACCGATTTAGGTGAAATTCAATACGAACTAGGCTGGAGGAACGACAAATATATATGCCACACTTCAGGATCCTCAGAATTGCTTTTCGAATGTTATAGTGCTTTTTATCTCATAAATTCACGAAAAACCCTTGCCGAAATTCAGTCTTTTGCTCATAACTTTGGAACCACTGGACCGATTTCGCTGGATTGCAATACCAACCTGACCAGGTAAATGCCCAACATATATGCCAAACTTCAGGAGTCTCCGTAAAGTCTTTCAAAAGTTAGCGTGTTTTCAACAGACAGACAGACAGACAGACGGACAGACGGACGGACGGACGGACGGACGGACGGACATCGCTAGATCGTCTTAAAATCGATCGAGGATCATGAATATATATACTTTATGGGGTCCTAGACCAATATTTCGAGGTGTTACAAACGGAATGACAAACTTATATATACCCTCTATCACTAGAGTGGAGGGTATAAAAATGGTAAATTTACAAACCAAAATGGTAAATTTACAAAAAAAAAAAAAAATTGTTAACAACATAAATCCTCGTAATAAAATCATTTTTTGTAAAATAACTGTTTTTTTTTTGTAAATTAAATCCTCGTAATAAATTTTTCAAAATTTTGTCAACTTTTTTTTAAAATATTTTTCAATAAAAAAAAAATGCCAACAAATAAGTTTTTTTGTTAAACAACATAAATCGTCGTATAACATAATTTTTGTAAAATAAAGTTTTTTTTGTGTTATTCAACTAGAATCCTCGTAATAAAAACTTTGTTGTAAAATTACAGTTTTTTTTTGTAAAATAACCTTTCAAAATGGTAGAATACAATTACGAAAATAAACTTGTAAAATTACCAATAAAACTGTAGTTCTCGTTTGAGCAAAGTACAAGATTTTTTGTTAAAAAAAATGGAAAATTGTTAAATATTGGTAGAACGGCATTACAAGGTATTTTACCAGGCGTTTTACCAGTTTATTTTTTTGAGTGTGGTTTTTAAATAAAATTTCATTTGTTTTAAGTGAATATTCACTGGAATTTACCTACATAATTTTTTGAGTGTACACTCAACAATAAAACCTTGTAAGATTACAAGAAAAATTTGTAACATTTTTTTTTTTTGCTACCTCATATGTGACAAGCTTTTTACTAATATTTTTGTTATTTTACGAGGTTTTTACTAATAAAATTGTAAATTTTCAAATTTTTTGACAAGATAAAATTTACAAGGAGGTTTCGTAACTTTACTAGATTTTTTGCCACCTCCTATTTTACGAGAATTCCTAGTAATTTTACAAGCTTTTTACCAATAATGTTGTAATTTTACAGTTTTTTGGCGTAATTAAAATTACAAGGAATTCTCGTGAACTTACTAGATTTTTTTTGTAAAATTATCTTGGAAATTTGTAAAATTACAAAAGAAAACAAATAAATTTTTGTTAAAAACAAGGAAAACTGTCAAATATTGGTAAAATGGGATTACGAGACTTTTCCTAGTAATTTGACAAAGTTTTATTTTGTGTATAGTTTCGGCAATACTAAATCTATAGAAATAATTTTCCAAATTTCAAGAATACAACGTATTTATTTTTTATGAATGCCATTAGTATAAATAACATTAAAAAAATTTCAATAAATTTTTTTAAACACAACAATTTCATAAAATTCTGGAATTTTAAATGAAAGGCAACAAAATGAGATGATTTTAAATTATTTTAAAATGTTAAAACTATAAATATATGTAAATATCTTTAAAAATTGTTTAATAAATTTCTTTTAATAAAAACAGGAAGTTTTAATAAAAAAATCAGACATAAAATATAATCTTCTTTTAGGCTTACTAAACAATAATATACAAAAGTATACTTTAAGGAGCTTATGCTAGTTTTACACTGCAAATACCTTTCATAAGTTAAAATTAACTTATGAAAACCGAGACACCACCCCACCCTTAAAATCTTCTCTTTTATAAATGTTTTAAGTTCCAGGCAAATCGATGTATACCAGTTGGTATAGTTCCCTTGTAAGTAATATTTTTCAAGGGTATGAGTTTCCTTTTAAAATCCAAATAATTCATTTAATTGGCTAGATAATGTCAAACACACTCATAACTTATTTTCTTATAAAATTTTCCAAAAATTTAAATTAAATTTAACTTACACTTAATTAGATTCAATGAACTTGTAATTACTGGTAATGTGCATAATATTCAAACATGTTTTCTATTATAAAAGAAGGCTCTAAAGTTAACGCCTTTATAATTTGATATAATAATGTTATTATAACATTGATATAATTATAAATTCAATAATGATAGTTGTGCGTGTTTAATAAGAGTAATTTTCTTTGACTAGACATGAAAATTCTAAAGAAATAGAAAAATGTTTGATTGATTTAAAAAAATTTAAAAAAAATTTAGCATGCCCGGTCGGAACTTCGTTACCGGTTATATTAAATACCGGATAATAAAAGGATCAGCAATTGAGTTCCCATTCGTGATATTCTCCCTTACGAAGTCTCTGTGGTCCTTTGATCCCTTCATAAAAACTGTTTATAATGATTTAATTAATAAAATTAAAATAACCCCGTTAAGACTGGAATCATGTTCTTCCAGGTGAACTTTTTTTGTGATAATTTATGAAACTTTATATCGTAAAACAAACTATGAAACTAGAAACCCAGCAAAATTTTTTGGAATCGTTTCTTTGTCAATGTATTCTAGAATTGATTCCCCAGAAATATTACTCCGTTCCCCTACTGTTTCCACGGAATCGATAAAAAAACTTATAATTTTTAAAACAAATGTCAAACAGAAAAATAAAATTTATAAAAAAAAAAATTATTTGTTATCTTTATGTTGACAAATTTTTGGATTTTCGCAGCACTTATTGTGCTTCTGGATACATTTGGCAGATATTTGGTGGAAATAACGTAAGTACACGTCTTAATTATTATGAACATATTTTGGTTAACGTAGTACTAATTATTTTGTTTTATTGTTGCTTTCAGATTACAAAAAAGTGAGGATGTAAAAATTTACATATTTTAAGCTTTTAAGCTGTAATTTGGGAGCACTGAGGCTGTTCTAATGAAACCAGGAACGTGGGATAACCTATTTATCTTCCAAGTATGATTGTAGTATGTATCCACAGTTTTACAACATTTTTGAAAACTCCAAATTTTTTTTAAGTCCGCGATATTTTCTTAAGCAAAAATGTCGCGAATTATAGAATTTTTCTAAAATAAAAAATGTTGTAGATATTTTTCTTTTAGAAAAAGTCTTAGATTCGAATAATTTTTACTACTATATAAAAAGTCTCAAATTCTGACACATATAAGTCTCAGATTCTGAGACATTTTTTTATAGAAAAAGTTTCAGTTTCTGCAACATTTTTCTTGTAGAAAAATTCTTAGATTCTGAGACATTGTTCCTATAGAAAAAGTCTCAGATTCTGAGACATGTATCTTATAGAAAAAGTCTCAGATTTTGAGACATTTTTCCTATAGAAAAAGTCTCAGATTTTGAAACATATGAACAAAATTGTTCCTATAGAAAAAGTCTCAGATTCTGGGACATTTTTTCTATAGAAAAAGTCTCAGATTCTGGGACATTTTTTCTATAGAAAAAGTCTAATATTCTTAGACGTTTTTCCTAAAAAAGGGGTGAGATTCTGAGACATTTTTCCTATAGAAAAGATTCAGATTCTATGACATTTTTCCTATAGAAAAAATCTTAGATTTTAAGAAATTTTTTCAATAGAAGATTATTGTGATAAATAATTTTAAATAAATATGTACTTATGTATGTAATTTTAAAATTGTTGTAAAGAAAAAAAAAATTAAATTTAAAAAATAGTTTCATTTAATTATTCAGAACTAGTTCCATAATTCATTACATGGAACAGATATGTAACCGTTAAAAAAATCGCGGAATCCCTTGTACCACTATATGTAACATATTGTAGAATAGATTCCGTAGAACAGATAAGTGTTCTAGTTTGGAGGAAAAGGTTGTATTGCTTTCGTGACAATCTCAAACAAAAATCATCGATGATGCAATGCATAGTAGAATCAATTGCAGGGTAGTATAGTTGATTCCACAATCTATCCCAGCAAAACTTTGAATGGGTGGTGATTATATAACACATTACCAGGTAATGTATATAACTTATTTGTAGCATTATTTTGTGATGTCTTACCAAACATTTGTTCCACAACGTATTATTTTAAAGTGAAAAATAATGCATTACTAATAATTTGCTACGTAATGCATGATTATTGGAAAAAATGTATTTCATATTTATTATTTCTAAACATTAAATCATAGATGACTTATATTTGGTAACATTATGTATTATTTGAAAGTTTGAAATAATGCATTATTTATAATTGGATGCATAATGCATTACAATAACATAAAAATAATTATTTTATAAAAAAATGCATAAGTTTGAACTAGAGATGGGCTCACGACAGGAAATTTCCAACGACACACACCCACGAGCATATTTTATCTACTTACACTCACTTACAATCACGTGAGTAAGTTTAATACAAAATTACTTTTTCACTACTCGTAATACCTTATATATTAACTTCTGGTATGCTATATTATTTAATTTCTCGTAACCTATAAAATATCATATATTTTACACCTTACTCGTATTCTTCGTTATAAATTTATGACTTATTTTATACCTTACCGGTATTCTTTGTGATAATGTGGATGCATTACTTTGAGTCTCATCGCCTGTTAAAATCATCAATGCTGCAATGTATAAAATAAGAGATCCTATACCTTTTTTGTACCTTATTTGGTAATCTAAGTTTTGCTGGGTTTATTTACAAAATAGATGATTGTTCCAAAACATAAATGGTTTTTAAGAAGTTTTGAAGTTTTTTATTTTTTTTTTATTTCGAACATTTTTGCTGCCTTTAAATAAAAAGTTCTCAAAGCACTTTTTACATTGTATTTAATCATTCCGACCTTCTGACATCACTTTGAGGATAACACCGTCCGAAGAAAATATGAACTATTAACCAGATGATATACGTCTGAAATTAGAGACAAAATGGATTAAAACTGCATTTACAGTTTTTCATTTCGTGGTCCTGTTTCTTTTTAAAAGGATTTCAAAGTTTTAAAGGATACATTTTGTAAAATATTTTTTGAAATATTTGTGCTTGTCCTAGAAATACACTGGTGATGGCAAATAAAAGAGGAGGATCTCCCCTAATTTTTCGATTTTTTTTTATTTTGTCATATGTATTAGGGTATAAGGATATAAGTAAAGGCATTTGAAAACTTTACCAAAATATTTTTTTAAAAATGTTGAATGATATTGAAGGATAATTTTTTTAAAGGACGTTACATACCTCCTTTTTCCTGATATGTAAAAATAATAAAATAGGAAAATAAGGGGAGATCCTACTCTTTCATTTGCTATCACATTTGGCATCCCAGGACAATTACAAATATTAAAAAATATTTTATAAAATTTAATCCTCTAAAACTTTGAAGTCCTTTTAAAAGGAAAGAGGATCACGAAAAGAAAAACTGTAAATGCAGTTTTACTACATTTAGTCTCTAGTTTCAAACGTTTAGTATCCAGTTCGTGTTTAACGACTTTTTTCATTTTTGTCGTATGGTGTAATATACAGAACGCTCGTACATCCGTCCACAATGCTTTAACGACGCTATTACGATTTTATTTTTCTGCCTTGGTGGTTCTTTGGTTAGCGGTGATGGTCTAAAGTTCAGACTCCTCGCATAGACCGGCTGGTGCATAGCGATACCACATGTTCCTTTAGCGACGAGAATAAAACGCGTTAGTTCATATAAGTCTCATCGTTTTTGCGTGGGTGGCTCTTGGTAACTGAAAATTTTGCTTGAGTATTTTAAATTTAAGCGACGAACGTAATACAAAATAGAACTGCCGTTTAAATAACATACGGAATTCAAGGACAGCATTCAACGGACACTTATCTTATCGTTTTTATCATTTTGAATCCCTTCGTTCAGTTCTCACGCAGCTAGCTTCTCTCTGGATGGCTTTTAATCTTTACATACGTTTTGATAATTTATCTTTACAAATTCAAAACAACATTTTTTTACAGCATGCAGTAGCAGTAGCATCATCATATATCGTCATTTGCTTCTTTTATATGTGATAGTACAGTGTGCTCCAAAAGTATAAAACATTCATCAAGTAGTAAAAAAAACTATCATTCGGTTGCCGCAACCAAATTATGAACGTTAGGCACAATTTTCTCCTCAAAATAAATGTTTTTAATATCATTTATTATGGTTTTTAAACAAAACTAATACAATTTTATCTTTATTCTGTGCAAAATCTTTTTAAAATGACAATGTTTTTAGGCTGGTGTTTAATTTTAAAAAAGTTGCAGGACGCCACCTCAGTTTGACTATATAAGCTAACGACTAACAAAAAAGAAAATCAGAACTACTGTTTTCATTTTCTTATAACCCGCAATTTTTGTATCTTGGGTTTGTAACATGGATAATAATTCACATCGTGGTGAATAACAAAAATATTCACCAGCCGGTGAACAAAATGTAACATAATTATTTTTCATCTTTATTTTTTTTTCATCAATATTTTTTTTTTTCATCAATATTTTTTTTTCATCAATATTTTTTTTCATCCATATTTTTTTTCATCAATATGCATTATTTTTTATACCCTCCACTCTAGTGATAGAGGGTATATATAAGTTTGTCATTCCGTATGTAACACATTGAAATATTGGTTTAGGACCCCATAAAGTATATATATTCATGATCCTTGATCGATTCTAAGTCGATCTAGCGATGTCCGTCTGTCTGTCTGTCTGTCTGTCCGTCCGTCTGTCTGTCTGTCTGTTGAAATCACGTTTTTGGCTATAATCCAGAACCGATTTAAACGCCTGGGGTACCAAAAGTTGCGTAATTCTCCTAGGCAGAATCTGATGGGTTTTTTTTTTTAAATCGGTTAAGTATTTTAAAAGTTATGAGTGAAAATGTAAATTTTGATGAGTGAAAATGTGAATTTTACACAAAATAAATGCTATAACTTGACACCTGTTGAATGAATGTAAACAAAACTTTGAATTTAATGTAATTTTATCATTCCTAACACTCACAAAAAATTTGGGCCGAATCGCACAATGGGACGAGGCACCAGCAATTTAACCCAAAATTTTAAAATGATTTATCTTGGCTCATGGTTGACATATTCAAATAAAATTTTAAATAGGTTCATATTTTATTGTTCTCAACGTTTTTCTGGTTATTTTGGTACCAATTATGGCAAAATCAGTCTAGGGGTTAAGAAGCTATGAGCAATTGAGATGAGTTTCAATATAACAATATAAACCTCTATGATATGGCGTGGTAAGGGGTAGTGACTATATAACACATTACCAGGTAATGCATATAACTTATTTGCATTATTATATGATTAGCATTATTTTATGATGTCTTACCAAACATTTCTTCCACAACGTATTATTTTCAAGTGAATTTCATATTTGTTATTTCTAAACTTTAAATCATGGATGACTTTTATTTGGTTACATTATGTATTATTTAAAAGTTTGAAATAATGTATTATTTATAATTGGTTGCATAATGCATTACAATAACATAAAAAATAATTATTTTATAAAAAAATGCATAAGTTTTAACTAGAGATGGGCTCACGACAGGAAATTTCTAACGACACACACACACGAGCATATTTTATCTACTTACACTCACTTACAATCACATGAGTAAATTTAATACAAAATTACTTTTCACTACTCGTAACACCTTATATATTATCTTCTGGTATGCTATATTATTTCATTTCTCGTAACCTATAAACTATCATATATTTTACACCTTACTCGTATTCTTCTATATAAATTTATGACTTATTTTATACCTTACTGGTATTCTTTGTGATAATGTGGATGCATTACTTTGAGTCTCATCGCCTGTTAAAATCATCAATGCTGCAATGTATAAAATAAGAGATCCTATACCTTATTTTATGCCTTATTTGGTAATCTAAGTTTTGCTGGGTTTTAATACACCAAAAGACGTGCCTTAACGAGTAGAACTGATTTGCTTTTTGACTTTTTACTTTAAGCCATTCTGAGCGGAAAGCGCGATGATTTTATCTAAACCTCTTTTGATCTGTCACATCCAAGGCTTTACACGAAATCGGATGAAATTTTTTTTAAATGAAAGGCCACTTGATGTGTCATCATAAAATCAGAGGCGGGTTAAAAAATTTTGATGATTATAAATTTTTTGGACCATACTAAATTTTCTTGTTATAAAAAAGCATCACCGATTTTTTTTAAACTACTGGTACAATAATAGGATTTTCCGTGATTTTTTTCAGTAATACCAACGCGCATTGCCCAAATATGTTATAAAAAAATTGTGAAACTTGTCTTTTGCCGCGAATTAATCGCGATTTTAGGTACATAGATATTTTTTTTTTTAAATCGTTTGGTCATTAAAGGGTTAAATTCATATCATATATTTTAGAAGAAATGATATATCCAGGCATGTTTTAATAACGTATGCAACAAATGTGTAGAAAAAAAATCTTTAAAATATTTTTAAGATTTTTTTAACCGCTAAATCTTAAAACCGCTATAACTTTTGACCCCTTTGCGCGATTTAATTGACGCGAACGAATTTCTTATTCTTAAATAGCTTCTAGTATTTATGCCAACTTTCATCGATGTGCCATCAAAACAAAAATCACATCTTTTTTACCTCAAAATTTAAGTCTTAGATGGAACTTCTCATATGTGCCAAACTTCAGGAGCCTCCGTAAAGTCTTTCAAAAGTTTGCGTGTTTCAACCGACAGACAGACGGACAGACGGACAGACGAACAGACAGACGAACAGACAGACGGACGGACTGACATCGCTAGATCGTCTTAAAATCGATCGAGACCAATATTTCAAGGTGTTACAAACGTAATGACAAACTTATATATACCCTATATCACTAGAGTGGAGGTCATAAAAAATTTTCCATCAAAAATGTTTTATGAAAAAAAAAATTATGTAAAAACAAGTAGTAAACCCGTGTAAAAAAATAATTATATCAAAACATATCTCCTTTGATAAAAACATATATGGATCATATCTAAATGGATATAATCAGATCTACTCCATATATATTCATATCTGCTTCAGATATGTTTTGATCCGTAAATTGAGTCTATCTGACAATTTTACATATATGAACATATCTGAAAATGTCTGATCATATATGCCAGATAGACTCAATTTACGGATCAAAACATATCTGAAGCAGATATGAATATATATGGAGTAGATCTGATTATATCCATTTAGATATGATCCATATATGTTTTTATCAAAGGAGATATGTTTTGATATAATCATTTTTTTACACGGGAAGTTATCTATAAATACCCTCCACAATGCTCTTTTTAAGTGATAGTAGGTACACTTTCTAAAGAGAAAAAATAAAATTTTTTATTAGAAATATATTATTTTGTGTAAAAAAAAATTTTTTTTAGTAATTTTTGAAAAAAAAAAAAAAAAATTAATTTACAATTTTTGTTTTGAGTGTACAATTTTTTTTGAGTGCATAATTTTGTTTGAGCGTATTTTTTTTTTGTTTTAGTGTAAAAATGTTTTTGAGTCACAAAATTACGCCGTAAAATATTTTTGTGACTTACCAATATTTTTAAAACATGTTTAACGGGTTTTCAACGATTGTATTTAAGGTGAAACAAATCTGAAATTCACTGTTTTCTTAATTACTTTTGAACCATTGGACCGATTTGGCTGAAATTCAACACGAGCGAGGCCAGAGAAACTAGAAATATATGAGCCAAGCGCTAGCATCCTAAGAGTTGCCTTTCGAAAGTTAGCGTGTTTTTTATCTCGTAAATTCACGAAACACTCTTTCCGAAATTTAGTCTTTTGCTGGTAACATTTGAACCATTGGACCGATTTCGCTGGATTGCGATACCAACCTGACCAGGTAAATTCACAAAATATGTGCCAAACCTCAAGAGCCTCTGTAAAGTCTTTCAAAAGTAAGCGTATTTTCACGGACGGACGAACGGACGGACGGACAGCGCTAGATCATCTTAAAATCAATCGAGGATCATCTATTTATACACTCCAAAAAAAAACTGTAAAGTTAATAAAAAAAAGCTTGTAAACCTACAAGAAAATTTGCTGATTTTGAACCCACAATTTTTTTGGTAAAGTTTGCAAAAACGTTTTGCTAAAAATTAGTTAACTGAATTTTTTTTATTTCAACTTAGTTCATACACATTTGAGGACCCCATTGGGTTCGGACCCGATAGGTCCAGACCTAGTTGAATTCCTTAAAAGTCGCCATAGTTTTTGATCCAAAATTCGGACACAATTGATTAGTTTTTAAGATACGTGATTTTAGGGGACCACTGGGGCTTTGAGAATTAATAAACTCGATAACTTCAAAAATATTACTCGGAGAGCTTTTGGTAACTTGTTTTTTTTGGTATTGTTCCACGTGTTGAGAGCTACAAAAATGCTTTTGGACTTTTTGTTGTGTCGGCAATATTTACCGAGATATGAGCATTTTAAAATTTTCGGGAATGCTAACTTTTTTGGATCCAAAGATAGGACCTATTAGGGTCCACACATGTGAAGAGGACCGGTGATACTATGGTGAGCCCGATAACCAAAAATGGCCTCCATTTTGCTCTATCTGGCTTAGTTTCCGAGATTGCGCCGTTTTAAGTTTTCTTAAAAAAAAAAAAAAAAATCAATTTATTTTTGCTAATATTATCAAAAAAGCTTGTAAAAATTTGGTCACCTTAGTTTTAAATTTAGCAAAAAAAATTTGTTCAAATTTTGTTTAAAATAGCTAATGTGCTAAATTATGTTCACAAGATATTTTTGCTAACATGCTAATCTCAACTAAAAGTTTGCTAAAGGTTAGCTTACTAGCATTAGCAAAAAAAATTAGTAAATCTACTAATGTATTATTTTGAGTGTATAGTCAGCTTACCATTTACCGAGATTAATATTAATAATCTTTTCAACAAATTATTTTCTTAAAATAAATTTAATATTTATTATTAAAAAAAATTTAAGACTTGATAATGAGTTTTAATGTTTTTGACCCCAAACAACATTGTTTTTAGCACTATCAATAGAGGCCATAAATAAAATTTGATATTTTTGCAAGATTTTTTTTTTTTCTATTCGAAAAAAAAAACACCATTTAAAACTGTCTACTTTGATTTATTAAACCGTATGTTCTATTTAGAAAAAAAAAATAGAAACTAAATATTGATAACAATAATAAAATGTTCTCCATTTGCTTCTGGGCTATAATCCAACTACTAAAAATATGAAACACACATACAACATAAAAAAAAAACTTGATTAAAAACTAACTGTGGTGGAAATTGTAAAAGGAAATGCACATAAATTTTTGGGTGGAAAGCTGAGTAGTTAGTTTAAATAAACCCCCCTATTCAGAGGGTACTCCATTTAAGCCCTCAAACACTGTTGGCTATTGGTTTGGGAATGATTTTTTGTTGGTTGTATGTTACTTTGTGTTGTTCGTTAGTGTTTGTTATTGGTTACATTTGAACCAAAAAAAAATGTACAAAAAAAGAATTGGGTTTATTGGCAACGGAAGTTGTTTTATGAGGATTTACTCACTTGTATACAAAATATTCAAACGACCAAATAAACAATAACTTGAAATATTAGTTTTGAAGTTCAGAACGAAAAAAACAATCAAGCAAACAAAGCCAAAGATTAAATGTTGGAATTAGTTTAAAAAAAAAAGTGAAATAAAAAGTCACACAGAAGAATAGTCAAATATTGATATTCCACCAAATATTGATATTCCACCCGTATTTTTTTCGTTTGGCGAAATTCCTGCTAGTTCGGCTTTTATACGGATTTTCCCGAAAGCCCTTTTTTCATTAGGTGGGAACATTTTTTTAAACTTGAGATTGGGCAGCTAAAAAAAAACAGGTAAGTCTTATTTTTTCCCTTTATTCCTATATTCAAGTTTTAGAACAATCGGTGGGTGCCCTGTGAAAGACCTTCCTTGTTAGTGGGGGTCCTTGATCGATATTTCAATTCGTTTTGCATGGATTAGCAAATAACATTATTTTTTCTAAAATAAAATCTTGCTTCAAGACTTTAAAAGTTATTTTTAAATCTTAAACAACTCTTTGTTTTGTTAAAAACAAAACTAACATTTAAACATGTTGTTGTCATATCTTTTTACACAATATTCATTCATCGGAAATATATTTTTCAAATCATTTAATTTAGATTTTCTCCCTTCACCACCATCTCTTTGAAATTTAATTTCCTTTCTGTAATTCCCTTTACAAACACACAATAAGTGTTTTTATTTACTTAACAAATGATTTTCTAATTTTCTGCTCTTTATTTGATTCGTATTGAAAAACAACAAAATGGAAAAAATAAAAAAAAAAATCATATAAAACAGACAACAACATAAAAAATAAAAGCAAACATTTGTAAATGATTAAAACATAAAATCAAATCAAAGCAGATTTGTATATGTAAATATACATACAGCTGTGTGAAAAATAATAGAAGCAAAAATAACAAGTAGAAAAGTTAAATTCGACTTGGTCGAATCTATTAATACCCTCAACAATGCCCTTTTAAGTGATAGTAATTATCATTTTTGATAAGTTTCTATTTTGTGAAAAAAACGTCTTTTTAAGTAATTTTTGAAAAAAAAAGAATTTACTAATTTTTTTTAGTGTAAAATTTTTTTTGAGTGTACCATTTTTTTCGAGTGTATTTTTTTTTTTTAGTGTAAAAATATTTTTGAGTGGCAAAAATACGTTGTAAAATATTTTTGTGACTTACCAATGTTTTTAAAACATGTTTACCGGGTTTTCAACACATGAATTTAAGATAAACCTAATCTGAAATTAACGGTTTTGCTAATAACTTTTGAACCGCTGGATCGATCTGGCTGAAATTTAAAACGAACTAGGCCAGGGGAACGACAAATATATACGCCAAGCTTCAGCATCCTGAGGATTGCCTTGAGCAAGTTAGCGTAGTTTTATCTTGTAAATTCACGAAAACCCCTTTGCCGAAATTCAGTCTTTTGCTCACAACTTTTGAACAACTACACTCAAAATAATACATTAGTAGATTTACTAATTTTTTTTTGCTAATATATATATTAGAGTGTCCCTTATTTTGGAAATGTTGGAAATGTTGAGACGGTACCCCTCATTTTTTTCCTTTTGACTAAAAAATAACTCAGGAAAAATTTTACGCCCCTACGACCACGCCTTCCCTACGCGACGGGGCCGTAAAGAGCGGGGCCTTAAAAATCATTTTTCCATACAAAGCAAAAATTTTTTTTTTTGATTTTAAATTTTTTTGTTATACCTTGGGTTCCTTAGTTGGGTTCCTTAAAAATCGTCATAGTTTTTGATCCAAAATTTGTGTCCGTTTCGCTCTACCTTGCTTAGTTTTTGAGATACGTGATTTTAGGGGACCACCGGGGGTTTGAGAATTACAAAATTCGATAACTTCAAAAATATAACTCGGAGAGCTTTTGATTATTTTGCGGTCTTGTTTTACGTGTTGAGAGTTTTTTTTGGACTTTTTGTTGTGTCGGCAATATTTACCAAGATATGCGCATTTTAAAATTTTCGGGAGTGCTAACTTTTTTGGATCCAAAGTTAGGACCCATTAGGGTCCACACATGTGAAGAGGACCGGCGATACTATGGAGAACCCGAGAACCAAAAATGGCCTCCATTTTGCTCTATCTGGCTTAGTTTCCGAGATAGCTCCATTTCAAGTTTTCTGAAAATAAAAAAAAATTCACCATTTATTTTTGCTAACATTAGCAAAAAAGCTTGTAAAAATTTGGTCAACTCAATTTTAAATTTAGCAAAAAAAATTAGTTAAAATTTTGTTTAAAATTGCTAATGCGCTAAATGAAGTTTACAAGATATTTTTGCTAACATGCTAATCTCAACTAAAAATTTGCTAAAAGTTAGCTAACCAGCATCACCACTGCTTTTTAATTGTGTCCTCGATGTAGTAATGAAAAAGGCCACAAGTCATAGACGAGGCATAACGTGGGGTCTGCAAGGTCGCTTAGAGGATTTGGATTACGCAGATGACATCTGTTTGCTGACACATTCATTTTCTGATATGCAGTCAAAGTTAACAACTACAGGTATGAACAGAACAAGCCCGGCACGACTTTTTCCATACGATTTGACAGTTAAAAACCGTGACCGGCACGACAAAAAATTAAAACTTATTTTATTTTATCTCCGGGTTCTCTCAATCTCTCTTCCTCTCACACTCCAGGGTTGCCGTATTTTCACAACAATTTTTAATTTTTTCATTCACAATGGTGTAACAAACGTACAGTAGTGCCAACTTAATCACATTGACTATGTGACAAGCGATTTTTTCCCGTAAAATTACTCTAATTTTATTAAAAGTTGGCACCACTGAACAAACAAATGACGTTTTTTGCCGTCGCCGTCCCCCGTCATTGTTTTGGGCCTATATTCTCCGGTAACGGCAACCGTCCCCCGTGCCGTGCTTGTTCTGTTTCTACCTTATCTATGAAACCGTACTATCCGTAGGTCTAAAGATAAACATGGACAAAACAAAAACAATGCGCATGAATGTTAACAACGAGCAAAGGTTTACTATACAATCCCCTCAACTTGATGATGTGGAATCCTTCTGCTACCTTGGTAGCATATTCGACAGGAGTGGTGGCTCTGGCGTAGATATCTCCAGCCGAATAAATAAAGCTCGTCAATCATTTTGGCAACTAAATCCTGTGTGGAACTCGTCATACATGTCACGTCGTACAAAGCTAAGCCTGTTTAATTCAAATGTAAAATCCACCTTGTTATATGGATGCGAGACGTGGAATGCAGCAACTCGAGACATACAAGCCATACAAGTTTTCATAAACAAATGTCTACGCAAGATTCTGCGGGTATACTGGCCCTCAACAATTTCCAACACTCGACTGTGGTCAGAAACCAACCAACAACCGATTCAAAATGAAATCCGCAAGCGAAAATGGTCCTGGATAGGTCACACTTTGCGAAAACCACCAGAAGATATAGCAAAACATGCTTTAGAGTGGAACCCACAAGGCAGTCGCCGTTCAGGACGTCCATCGCATACCTGGAAATGCCAGATAACAATTGAGATGTCCAAACTAAATCTAAATTGGAATGAACTTAAACATCGAGCATCGGATCGAGAATATTGGAAGCAACTTGTTTTGGCCCTATGCTCCTTGTAGGAGTTTAAAGGAACTAATATATATATTATAGTGTCCCTTATTTTGGAAATGTTGGAAATGTTGAGACGGTACCCCCTCATTTTTTTCCTTTTGACTAAAAAATAACTCAGGAAAAATTTTTTTTTAAAAAAATTTTTTTTCCATAAAATTTTTTTTTTCATCAATTTTTTTTTTTCATCAATTTTTTTTTTTTTTCATAAATTTTTTTTTATTAAATTATTTTTTTCTTCATTTATGTTTTCATCAAATTTTTTTTTCATAATTTTTTTTTTTTTTTTTATTAATTTTTTTTCCATCAAATTTTTTTTTTTTATCAAAATTTTTTTTTTTTTCTTCAAAATTTTTTTCATAATTTTTTTTTTGTCAAATTTTTTATCAGTTTTTTTATGAAATTTTTTATTATCAATTTTTTTCTCACCAAAAAATTTTTTTTTTCATAAATTTTTTGTTACGTCAAAAAATTTTTCTTATCATCAAAAAAATTCATCATAAACTTTTTTTCATCAAAATTTTTTTTCACCAAAAATTTTGGGTCCATAAATTTTGTTTTTCGTAAAAAAACAATATTTTTTTTACCAAAACTACTTTTTCACCAAGTCTAAGCTTTTCGCATAAAAATTTTCCATTTGTTTATCAAATGTACATTAAACAAGTGAGAGTGTTATATACTTTGGTGCCGAATCTTTTATACTCTCCAAAATGTAAAAACACTTTTTTGCACTTATTTTTGCACTCACTAACGAAATGTACAGCTCTTTTGGCTTTTTAATGGGGTCCTCGACTGATTTTTCAATTTGTTTTGCATGGAATAGCAAAGTAATATAACATTATTTTTTCTAAAAAAACTTTGCTTTGGCAAGTACACCCAAATCTTCCGCAAAACATAATTATGATTTAATGTTTTGGGCAAGAGCACAAAATTCGCAGGCATTTTTTAAATTTAAGATTGGGCAGCTGAAAAAACAGGTAACTCTTATTTTTCTCCCCTCATTCTCATATGCAAGTTTCAGGACAATCGGCGGTTGCCCTTTGAAAGACCTTCCTTGTATGCTTCAAATAGGTATGTAGATTGCTAGTTTGATGCTGGGTGGTTGGTATTTTTAACGGTTAATTTTCAGTAATCTACTACAGACCAAAAAAGTCAAGACCTACTCATATTAAAGAAAACCCGGTATTATTTTTTACCTCGAAATTTGTTTGACCTTCAGTTGAACACAACTGTATATTTGAACACAAACTTGTGTTTCCAGTATATTTTTTGCCAGAGTGTGAGTTGTTTGCGTTTGTGTGAATTTCCGGTTTTTATCATTTCTAATTGAATTCAAAGCACGTTTGTACAAGTGGTTCACAAAGTGAATGATTTGCGTAAAGTTGTTGTCATTTACACAACAATATGCACACAGACGTGTTTAGGCAGGCAATATCCGAAAAAATACAAGAACAAACATGAGATTCACAAAAAAAAAAAAATAAATGATAAATTATAAAGTGTGCCTCAAATAAGGAGAGTGTTATTAAATAATAATTACAATTTTTCAATTAGTTTAGGAAAGTTTGGTTGAATTGAATTTTTTAAATTGTTTTAATTTTTCTGATATTTTCTAATTTTTTCCTAATTTTTATGATTTTTATACCCTCCACTCTAGTGATAGAGGGTACTTAAGTTTGCCATTCCGTTTGTAACTCATCGAAATGTCGGTCTGGGACCCCTTAAACTACATAATTGATCAGTGATCGATTCTAAGACATTCAAGCGATGTCCGTCTGTCAGTGTTCACAACTTGGGGTTAAAGTAGTTTTGAACGAGGTTTGGTAAATGTATATGCAAGAACTCCGATCGGTTTAAAGACAATTTGGCGATGTCCGCCTGTCTGTTGAAAACACACTAACTTTGAAAAGGCGATTTGGGGGTTCTTATGTCTCTCACCCTGTTAATTTTCTTAATTTCTATTTGCTTTTTCTAAAATCCTCTTGGTTTTTTTCTAAATTTCAATTTAAAATATTCAATTTCCTAAATTCCTTTAAAATTTCTTTAAATTGTTCATTTATTTATTTAAAGAAAATCACTTTATCACAACATTCATCTGTGCCGACAAGTAATTATTATATTGTTGCTGCAAGTACTTATATAATCTGTTGGAAAAATATTGTACATAATTTTGGTTTTTAGATGCTATCATTTAATTAAGTAACATTTTTAATTAAGTTACAAAAATACTTGTGCAATTTTAACACATACATGAACACCCCGCACATACACACGCACACACACACATGAATATACAAAAAACACATACACACATGGTTACAAATATGAGTGCAGACTGTATGACGACGATGACGACGACAACAACAACAAGACAACCGCAGAATTTATAAAATGTTTGCACTGGCAAACACTTTATTTCGACATTCACTCACTCATACTTACTTATATTCATTTGTATGTAGTATTAGAGTGGCAGTTTTTTTTAGCTTTTAGTTTTTACAAGTGTCCAGCCAAATTTTTTATTTACTAGACCTAAAAAATTATGTGGTACATATTTGAGGCCAATCGGATAAAACAAACCAGTGGCAGCGCCCGGCGATCGAAATTTAAAAAAAAAAAAATCTCAAAAATACAAAATTGTATTTTTAATAAATTTAGGCCACATCCGATAATTTCAACCCGTGGCGTCTACCGATCAATTTTTTTATTAGAAGATTTTCAACAAAAACTCTAAACTTTGATCAAGGGTGACATGGGTTTAAATGGTCTGATTTGGCTCAAATTTAGTTTAAATGAAAGTGTGTCTCAATCTGTATGAAAAAGTCAATGGAAAAAGATTTTAAGATTATTTTTAAAAAGATTTCTTGAACATAGGAAAAAACCGCAATTTTGACAAATTTGAAATGGCAAAATCTTAAAAACCGCTCTACCGATTTTAGAATTTTTTTGATATTCGTATTAAGCAGTTTTTTTTATATTTATATTTTTAAAAAATCTAAAATTTTTCGGGAAAATTTCCAAAAATTATAATTTTTTATCGAAGGGCGTCACGGGTTAAAATTATCGGATTTGGCTAACATTAAGTTGAATGAATGATTTTCTAAAGCTTTATGAAAAGGTCAAGGAAAGAAATTTTGTGATTTTTGTTTGTTTTGTAAATCCTTGAAGGTTGGAAAAAACCGTAATCTTTTGCAAATTTCAAATAGAAATATCTCGAAAACCGTTTGACTGATACTAATACATATAATTTTTATACCATCTACTTATTGGAAAATTCCCCTCCAAAACCGAATTCAAAGGAGACATGTAGAAAAGTAAAATTCGACTAGGCCGAATCCATGAATACCCTCCGCAATACCCTTTTGAAGTGGTAATAAATTTTCTAAAGTGGTAATTGGGGGGGGGGGGGGGCAAATTTCCTTTCGAATGTGTTTAAAAATTCATTCTTATGCTTTTTGCACTAAGGACATACAAGAAAAAAGTGGTATTTTTCATAGGTTGCTTTAGTTCTTCAAGGGGGAACTTTTTTCCCCCTGGTCCGATTTTTCTCATTTACGAACTTAACCTACCTAGGAACATAAGACATATTCGTGCCAAATGTCGGAAGCCTTTTGGGAAATTTATGTGAATATCGGGAGGGTGGTCTGTATGAGGACTAGAATTTAAAATGTTCCGATTCCGTTAAAATTTAGAGTGATTATTTATGGCTACAAAAAACAATTACCAGTCGAATTTCAAGAGGATATTTGTGAAAATACCATTGTTAGGGCTTTTTAGTAAAACTGGAAGGGGAAATTAACATGGGGGCTATAGGATAACATGGACCGATTTTGTCAAAAATTAAATAGGTTTTGTTCTTTCGATAAAAAAATCGTAAATTTTAAATTTTATCCAAATCGATTGAAAATTGTGGTCTGTATCGCGTTTATACTGTTTATTTGGACAGGCAGATGGACCCTAAAAAACCGAACAACTTGCGAGAACTAGCACGCCATACTGAAACGTCACAACAAAAATAACCCAAAATAATAAACAAAACAGGAATTGGACCGAATACGATCGAATTTCAAAAATTGCAGTCCATGAAACTATAGTTTATATCACACATGTCAACTTCTATAATGCACTAATAATAAACTAGATACACACAGGCCACAAGCATTTATTTTTGAGTTAAAACATACCTTTTACTTTCAATTAAAACTTTTTGGCTCAAAATGTATAAACAATTGAATTAAAAGTGTCAAGAAATACTCACTGAGTAATTAGGCCCCGAATTCCTTTAATACACTAGCTGCAGAAAATGTATATTTGACAGCTTACAGCTGTGCGAATATTGAAAGCAAAACAAAAGTAAAAACGTATATTTTTTCTGTAAAGTGTAGGTAAACGATGCAGTGCAAAAACATTTATCGATCTTAATTTTTTAATTTTGACTTAAGCGCCGCTAGATCAGTGATTTCGGCCACAGTGCAGGGGGGCAAAAAAGTTCCCCCTTGAAGAACTAAACCAACCTCTGAAAAATATATTTTTTTTCATGATTTTTTGTGTTTTTGTGTCACAAATGCAACATTTTTCTTGCTACAAGAAGTTCAAAGTTCCTGCATTTGGACCCTGAGAATTAGAAAATGTCGTTCTTTTCGGTCCGCCCCCTTTTATTGGAGTGGAATAAAAAAAAATAAATTATGATAAAGTTTTTTTCTTTAGCACAAAAAACATAAGAATGAATTTTTAAACTTATATTCAAGAGGAAATTTGCCCCCCCCCCTACTACCACTACCGACCCCCCTCAACACAAAAAAAAAAAATAAAACGCCCCTGATATTTTTTTTATTTTTTTGTATGTTCGAGGGTATAAAAAATTCGGCACAGCGAATTTAACACTCTTAGAGAATAATCACAATTGGAGCGGGAAGCGGTATTCCGCAACTCTTCCCTTACACTTTGTATGAAAACAAAATTCCGCAGCGTTTTTCCGCCGAAATTGATTCTATTCAATTTTCATGGCGTTTTTTTATCTCTTTATCTCATTATACCCTACACCACTATGTGGTACAGGGTATATTGAGTTTGTGCTGATGTTTGTAACTATCCGAAATATTGGTCCTAGAGCTACCTTCAAGTATACCGATCGACTCAGAATTACTTTTTGAGTCGATTTAGCGATGTCCGTCCGTCTGTCCATCTATCGGTTTAAGCACGATACAGGTCGCAATTTTCAATAAATTGACTTCAAATTTGAAACTTAAGCATCTTTTGGCCCTAGGACGAAGCCTATTGAAGAACATCGGTCCATGTTAAGACCTAGCCCCCATACAAACGCCCCCTTTAATGACTCTAATGACCGTATTATAATAGATATCAAATTTTGTGTGCATGAATCATCATTCCAAATTTCAAAGGAATCGTTTCAGCCCTTCTGGTAGTCCCCATACAAGCCACCCTCCCAATATTCACATAATTCCCTCAAAATTCATAAAAATGAAAATATTTGATAAAAATTTAATTTTTAGGTGTAAAACGTGTTAATACATTTGGACCATTTTTGGACTTACAAGGGAAGTCTCCCTGGTGTCACCCTCCGATCTTCATGAAATTTGGATATGTTGTTAAGAACGAAAATTAATTCGATTGTATGGGGGAAATTGACCTTTTTCAGTTTTTTTTACGATTTACGCCTATTTAAACAAAATTAATATAGGCGTGTGTGGTATCAGATTAAAGGTATTAAAATTACCTATCTCGTGGTGCTAACAACGGGCCAAAGAAGGTATTATTTTTTGACTTATTAACAAACTATTTTTTCTGATCTACAAAATAAAATCAATTCCATAAAGATTCGCGGGTGACACCAGACTTCCCTTGTTAGTCCCCCACATAAAAATTTCGACCGATATTCAGTTAAATCGGTCTATTGGCAAAAAAGTAAACCAATTCCACTAAAATTTGATCTAAAAGATAGGTACAATCAGTCCATGTTTGGATTTGGGATCCATTTTCCCGAAAACACTGGTGTAGGGTATCATATGGTTGGACTTGACCGATTTATCTTTCTTACTTGTTTTTTTTTTTTAATTTTTTTTCCATTTCTTTCCACCAAACCTAGATTTTCATCAAATTTAAACTTTTGACATAAAAATATTCCATTTATTTAACAAATGTACAAAAAACAAGTGAAAGTGTTTAATTCTTCGGTGCCGAAACTTTTATACTCTGCAAAATGTCAAACAATTTTTGGCACTTAATTTACAGATTTTTTGGTTTGGACTGGTAGAGTGTCTTTGAAATGGATCAATAATATACAAACTTAATGGGGTCCTCGACCGATATTTTAATTCGTTTTACATGGAATGGCAAACGAATATCCAGTCAAACAACATGATCTGGAATTGCAGACACAAACTAAGGAATTTAATATACAAAAAAATTGCCACTCTAATGTAGTATGTTCTTTTCATACATATGATGGTTGAGGATTATGATATTGTTGATAAGCATACAATATTATAAATGTATGTATGTATGTATGTGTGTGTGTGTGTGTATGTCTATGATAAGTGTTAATATTTGTGTGTGTGTGCATAAGTATGCAAGTGTACATTTAGAATATGGGAGTGCTAAAGTAGGGTGTTATTTTCTAACACCGTCGTGTGTTCATATCTGATTCCTTTTAATGCATTTGTGTATTTTAAATTATCTTTATATTTACTCACACATACTCAGACACTCATTCACACTCATTCAGTTGCTCATATTTAATTAATGCCATGATATGGTGTGTATGTATGTATGTGTACTTACAATAGTAACATTTGCAGCAGCATCAATATGCAGCAATTAGATTGCCTACATTACTTCATCATTAAGTAAATGATGGTGCTATTATCAACAAAAACAACAGCATTAGAAGCAGCAGCAGCAATATTTGAATTGTAGTTACTAATGAAGGTGTATTTTAACACTTTTATTCAAACATACACTTGGATAGGTTGTTAATATGGTGTGGCATTAAGATTTCAATTGGCGATTTAATTTTCAAAATATAATGGAGGTTATGTTAAGTTCAATATATCCTAGTCCGCAAAAAAATCACCACTGACATTCGGCTGATTGTTCCTTTATAAAATTACTGACATATTAATACAACTTTTCCAAATGCCCCAACGAAAAGTCAGCAAATGGTCAGCGGTCTAATAGCATTGTTGGTGGACACCAATGCTGAAGGGGCACTGCTGACCAATTGCTGACTTGTTTTTAAGGACATTTGAAAAAATTGTATAAAGATTTCAGCATTTTTATAAAAGGGAGGGTTAGCAGAATAAATATTAATCGACCTTTCCAATTTATATAAATAAAAAATTTTCGAGGTCGAGAAATTTTTTTATTTATTTCAATTGGAAAGTTCGAATAATAACATTTTTAATTAACTTGAACGGAGAGCGCGCCGTTATTATAACATCAAAATGGTTTATATGGCCTCGAGCTCGACATTTTTTTATTTATTTAAAATTTTATAATTTTAAAACATTTTTCCATAAATTTTTTTCATTGCAAAAACTCTTAGGTGTAAACATTTTGAAACATTTTCAAAACCCCTTAAAACATGTAGGGTATTTTTTTATTCTTCTAAAACCGTTTAAACTTGTTTTCTATTTATTTTGTTGCACTTAATGCATGAGCAACATTTGCTTGCAATGTTTTAACATATTGTTGCCAGCTACGCACCATATTATACGATGTTATACACAGTTAAAACATGGTTGAAAAATATAGTGTAAAGTTTTAGTTTTTTTAAATAGGATTTGTTTTAGTGTCTAAAGCCCAGCAAACATTTTTTCTTAAAACAGGAATGAAAAAATTTATTTAAATGACTTTCTCCGTTACTGCACAGAGGCATTTTGGGTAACGAAAAATTTCCGATATAGAGAATTTTTTTTTGCTAGATGATCCCGTATTATACATTTAAGTTTTTTAAAAGCATTATTTTAAGAAACAGAAGAGAGACCAAAGTAAAATTTTTTCACTTTTAAGATTATTAAATATTTTTTGCCTTTAGCAAATTGAATAAGAACCAACAATTTATTTTTGACCACATTTTCTTCTCCTAGAATCAGAATTCGTTAAATTTTTTCATAATGTTTTGTTATGATGGAGGATCCTACATTTCAAAAATCAAGTTTTGCTGACCATTATTTCAAGAGCTCGAAAAACTACCAAAAAATTTTTTTTAACATGATAATATTTTAAAGTGTTACGAGATTTTAAAACAACTTTGCTTAAATAATGAAGTTACCTTATTATGGGTACCAGGGCACGAAGGAATAGAAGGAAACGAGAAAGCAGATGAACTCGCGAAACTTGGAGCAGATGGCATAGGTACCACCATAATGCTTTCATCGCCACTCCAGCATTTCAAACTAAAACGAAATACCCTTACTGTCGCCAAAGCAAATCGAAGATGGAAGGAACTTGGGACAAGTCGTATAAGCAGAATTTTATGGCCACGCTATGATTTAGGAAGAACTAACTTCTTACTTACACTTACGAGAATAGAAGGTCGTATGTTTACAGGTTTAATAACGGGACACTGTCTTGTCGGAAAACATGCCAAGAACATGAATCTTATTACGGACGCAAGCTGTAAAAGGTGCGAGACACCAGACGTCGAAGAGACCATTGAACACCTCCTGTGTCACTGCCCGGCTTTGGCACGAACTCGACTATCAATTATTGGAAGTTCACAGTTCGAGACTTTGGAGGAAATTACGAGGATAGAGCTGAAGAGCTTGAAACAATTCGCAATGAAGGTCAATGTATTTAGTTTACATCGATAAGCGGAAAAAGTTTTGTGGTATCGCTATGGACCAATTGGTCTATGCGGAGTGCCCATCTGGCACCGTCACCCTAACCTAACCTATAATGTTTTGAGGCTGGTATCCAACTTTAAAAATGTTGCAGGACGCCTCCTCAGTTTGACTATATAAGCTATCGACTAATCAAAAAGAAAATAAGAATTACAGTTTTCATTTTCTTAAAACCAAAAAGGTTTGTTACTTCGATTTATAACTTACAAGGAAAGTCTCCCTAGAGTCACCCGCGGATCTTTATGGAATTGGTTTTATTTTGTAGATCAGAAAAAATAAAGGGACACATATTTTTTTTTAGCGGCCCAAATTTATATTTAGGGGGTAAAATGGAGGGGGGAAGACAAGGCCATTTTTCAGTTTTTTTCGTTTATCTCCTATATTATGCTAAGAAACCCAGTCATGTTACATACCAAATGAAAGGTCTTTGGAAAACCTATCTACGTGTGCTAAGAACGTGTCCAAACAACTTTTCGTCATATTGAGTAAAATACCAAAATTTTAGGACATTTTCGTTAATAAGTTGAAAAATATAAACTTATTTGGCCAGTTGTTAGCACCACGAGATAGGTATTTTTAATACCTTTAATCTGATACCACACATGCTTATATTAATTTTGCGTAAATAGGCGTAAATCGTAAAAAACTGAAAAAGGTCAATTTCCCCCCATGCAAATCAATCCCCCTAAAAATGAGTTTGGCCGCAAAAAAAAAAAATACGCATCGAATTAATTTTCGTTCTTAACAACATATCGAAATTTCATAAAGATCGGAGGGTGACACCAGGGAGACTTCCCTTGTTAGTCCACTTGTTTTTATCAAACATTTAATCAATTTTTTTTTCATAAATTTTTAATCAATTCTTTATTTTTTATCAAAAAAAGAATTAATTTTTTTGTTCTTCAACATTTTTTTTCATCAATTATTTTTTCATAATTTTTTTTTAAATTTTTCCATCTATTTTTTTTTTTCAACTATTTTATACCCTCCAACTACAGTATGAGGGTATACTCACTTTGTCATTCTTATGAATTACAAATTGTGGATTATTGATCCACGATCGATTCTAAGACATTCTATGAATGCCCGTCCGTCTGTCTGTAGATAACACGATGCAGTCCAAAATAAAACAGCTAGACTCCTGACGTTTAGCACAAATATGTCTCATGTTCATAGGCTGGTTAAGTTCGTGAATGGGCAAAATCGGGCCAGGGGGAAAAAGTTCCCCCTTGGAGAACTGAACCAACCTATGAAAAAATACACTTTTTCTTCATGTTTTTTTCTATTTTTGTTGAATAAATGAAACATTTGGTATAGTTATCGCGATGGGAAGGTGGCCTCAACGTCCTCCACTGACTTCATCACCTCCCCCCACCAAAAAACGCCCCTGAATTTTAATAACCTCCAACCATAGTATGGGGTATACTCAGTGAGTTAATCGATCAAACAAAATCTAACTCTTGTTCGATTAATTTAAAAGTTACGTTTTTGGAATAACGAATAAATCGATTAATTTATGTCAATTAATCGAACAATTATAGTATCGAAATATCAGCCTAGGACCCCATAAAATATATATATAAATGATCAGTGATCGATTCTAAGACATTCAAGCAATGTCCGTATGTCCGTTCGTCTGTGGAGGGCACGATACAGTCCAAAATAAAAGAGCCATACTCCCGAAGTTAGGCACAATTATGTCTTATGATCATAGGTTGGTTAAGTTCGGACCCAAAATTGGACAAGGGGGGAAATGTTCCCCCTTAAAGAACTAAACCACTACCAGAAAAACAAAATTTTTGTACATGTTTTTTTCTATATCTGTTCAACAAATGAAATATTTTTATATGTCATATGAAGTTTTTTGACCTTTGGACCAAGACGATTAGGAAATGCAATTTTTCGGCCCGCCCACTTTTAAGGGCGTGTTTATAGAAAATAATACAAAATAACAACAAAAGTGTGTTTTTTAGGCGTACATATCGTAATAAATGAATTTGTAAACATTTAAGTGAAGAGGAAAAAGGTGTCCTCCAACGTCCCTTGCCGACTCCACAAACTTAAAAAACTTAAAACTTAATAAAAATATTTTTTAATAACCATTTTTTTTATTCGTTATTCTCATCGATTAATCGAATAATTTTTTAGATTTAATCGTTTGATCGAACGAACAAAAACAATTATTTGAATTATTCGAACAATGTTGAAAGGCGAATAATTGACAACTGTAATCTTCACCCATCCGGACTTGAGTTTTTTTACAATTTTGGAAATTCACCTCCCATTTAAGATATCGGGGGTATTCCCTGGATTTCCGAAAGGGGTTAAAATTACATTTTGATGCCTAAAAGGGAGTTTACGTTTAAATTAACTTTTTCGAACCGCAATAATTGTTAATTTGGGTATTTTTAGCCGAAATTCACATCCTCTTTGGGATATCGGGGATATTCCCTGGACCTCTGGGAGGGGTTAGAATTGCATTTTGATGCTTAAAAGGGAGTTTACGTTTAAAATATCATATCTTTACCCAAAAATAATAACCGCTTTTTCGAACCTCAATAATTACCAGTTTCGGATCTTTAGCCGAAATTTCGAAACTTTGAGCCCATTCTGAGAGCAGAAGATATCACCCGATTTCAAAAAAAAATCACATCTGTAATACCCATCTGGGTAGACAACTTTTGCCGGGTATAGCGTGTCGATCCGACGAAAAAGTGGCAAAACGACCCACCCTATTACTCACTTTGTCATTCCGTTTGTAACGCATCGAAATATCGGTCGTGGACCCCCTAAAAAATATATATATTTGCTCCATGATCGATTCTAAGACATTCTGTGAATGTCCGTCTGTCCGTCCGTCTGTCTGTCTGTAGATAACACAATGCAGTCCAAAATAAAACAGCTAGACTCCTGAAATTTGGCACAAATATGTCTTATGTTCATAGGCAGGTTAAGTTTGTGAAAGGGCAAAATCGGGCCAGGGGGAAAAAAGTTCCCCCTTGAAGAACTGAACCAACCTATGAAAAAATACACCTTTAATACCCTCCAACTATAGCATGGGGGTATACTCACTTTGTCATTCCGTGTGTAACGCATTAAAATATCGGTCTAGGACCCCATAAAGTATATATATTTATTAGAGTTGTCAGTCGATTAAGAATAATTCGATTAATCGATCAAACAAAACCCAACTCTTGTTCGAATAATTCAAAAATGACGATTTTCGAATAACGAATAAATCGATTAATTAATGTCGATTAATCGAACAATTTTTTTTAATTAAAAAATTAAATAAATGCTTAGAATTTGATTTATTTTCATAAATTTTGAAAGATTTTATACAAAATGTAGGAAAGTTAAAATATATTGTAGCCATAGCCCTGGATAGCACATCCATTATAGAATTAGAGGGAGTTATCAAGTTTTTAATAAATAATTTAATAATTCTTTTGCATCAGACTTACTAAAACGTATTAAAATAATAATTAATGAGAGACGTATAAAAGTGTTAAATACGTTAAAAAATTTTCTAAATTCTGGAAATTTTCCGAGCAATGAAAGTTTCTTAAAATATTCTCCAAAAAGCGAAACAAAAGAATATGCAAATGAATTATACTCCAGATTATTTTATGTTGAAAGTAATCACAATAATTCAGATAAAAGTATTGAAATAGAGGAAGTTATTATTAATGAAAATAATAATCTTTTATGCGAGTTAAATATTTCAATTCAAAGTATTAAAAATTTAGAAAATAAATAGGACTTCAGCGATATATCAGACGATATGGTATATTTGGAAAAATCTGAAAAAGAACAGAAAAAATAGAAAAACTTTTTCAACAATTAGCATAAGAGTGTTTTCAAAAACTAATTTAATAAAAACAAAAACCAAAAATCGTTTGAAAGCAAAAAAATTGAGTCAACTTTTATTTTTAAAAGATTATTTCTTAAGAACAACTTAAATTGTCTTATTTGACAAAAATTAAAATCATTTATGATATATTTTGTCTGAATACTTCAAATAATAATTTGTATTTGAATTATTTCTCAACAAGTATTAAAATCGACATCAGTTAATTAAACAAAAATTAAAATCATTTATGATATATTTTGTCTGAATACTACAAATAATAATTTGTATTTGAATTATTTCTCAACAAGTATTAAAATCGACATCAGTTAATTAAAAGTGATCTCAGTTATTCAATTTTTAAGTTTTTTTAACTTTTAACTACATATTTTATTTTTAAGTTTTGTATGCATTTTTTCGTTAATAAAAAGTTTAACTTTCTTATTTTAAGATTATAAAAATATGAATTGTTTATTTTTTTTTTTTGTTAATAAAAATACTTTTTTAAAATAATTTTTTTATTCGTTATTCTCTTCGATTAATCGAATAAATTTTGATCTTTAATCGTTTGATCGAACGAGGAAAAACAATTATTTGAATTATTCGAACAAAGTTAAAAGTCGAATAATTGACAACTCTAATATTTATGATGAGTGGTCGATTCTAAGACATTATAGCGATGTCCGTCCGGCCGTCCGTCCGTCTGTCCGTCTGTAGTTAACAGGATGCAGTCCAAAATAAAAGAGCTAGTCTCCCGACATTTGGCACGAATATGTCTTATGTTCCTAGGCAGGTTAAGTTCGTAAATGAGCAAAATCGGACCAGAGGAAAAAAAGTTTCCCCTTGAAGAACTAAACCAACCCATGAAAAATACCACTTTTTTACATGATTTTTTGTGTTTTTGTTTAACAAATGCAACATTTTTATGCTACAAGAAGTTCAAAGTTCTGCATTTGGAATCAGAGAATTAGATAATGTCGTTTTTTCGGTCCGCCCCCCATTTTATGGGCGTGAATAATTTTTTGTTTAAATAATGATAACTTGTATTTCTTCAGTGCAAAAAGCATAAGAATGAATTTTTAAGCACATATTCGAAAGGAAATCCCCCGCTTTCACTTCCGACCTCCCCCCACAAAAAAAAAAAACGCCCCTGCATTTTTTTTTTGCATGTTGGAGGGTATATAAGATTCGGCACAGCCGAATTTAACACTCTTACTTGTTTTACAAGTTTTTTTTGTTTTTTAGTTAAATAAATGAAACATTTGGTATATTTATCGCGATGGGAAGTTGCTCTCAAAGTCCCCACTGCCCCAAAAAAAAAACGCCTCTGACAATTTTTTTTTTAATTTTTTTTACATTTTGGAGGGACAATTTTTTTTTTAATTTTTTTTACATTTTGGAGGGTATAAAAGATTCGGTGCAGCCGAATTTAACTCTCTCACTTGTTTTTTACAAATTTTTGTGTCATTAATTTTTTTTCATATTATTTTTTTTTCATTAACTTTTTTTTCATCAATTTTTCACCTAATTTTTTTTTATCAATTTTTTTTTTTATTTTTTTCTATTTTTATTCACCAAAACTACCTTGCATCAAGTCTAAACTTTTGACATAAAAATGTTCCATTTATTTAACAAATGTACAAAAAACAAGTGAGAGTGTTAAGTTCTTCGGTACCGAATCTTATATACTCTCCAAAATTAAACTTAAAAATTTACTCTAATTTTTTTTCAAACATTTAATTAATTTTTATTAAAAATTTATTCATTACTATTAAATCGTTTACTGGTGCAAAATTGAGTAATTTGAGTAAAAAATTTTACTCAATAGTATTACAAATTTACTCAAATATTTTTTTATTTTTTTCTGTGTATATATTGAGATAAAAACTCTAGAATTTTTTATTTCTTAAACGGATGTTATTAAATGGATCAGGGAACGAAATGGATTAGAACAGGGAACGAAAAGGAATGGAACATGATACAAAAGAGAATAGAACAGGGAACGAAAGGGACCCGTGTAAAAATGGACCGGATCTATTTATATCTTTTTAAATATGATCGTATCGGATTCCATATTATTATATATGAAATGACCAAAATTGAGATCTCGAATTCGGTCAAAATTGGCCCAATTTGACAATAGATTATATCTGATCAGATAAAATTATATATAATCATATACAATTATATATTATCAGATCAAAGCAGATCAGATTAGATCAAATTGATTTTTACACGCGAATAAATGATTTTTTGGTACTAAATTTTTTTTTTTCACTCAGAATATTTTTTCACTAAAATTTTTTTTATTTGAATTTCATGTTTGAAAATTATGATTCTCTTGGTGAGAATTACAGAAATGGGACCTAAAAAATCTTGCTGGTTTATTTTAATGTATTTAAAAAAAAAATTGTTACTGCCATTTCTGGTGTTTGGTTTTAATGTTTTGTAACGCATTTTCTATGTCCTCCAAACACAAAAAAAATTTAGAACAAAAAATACAAAAATGTTAAACAATTTTTACAAATTCAATACACTCAGCTTAACTGAAAATGTACAACGAACTGGTTTTCATGTAAATGTTGTTCAAGCATGTTGTTCAAAATAGTTAAAAATTTTAAATTTTATATCAAATGTTGCTGTTGCTTGTACTAATGCTGTTGCCTCTTTATTACTGTAGTTGTTGTTATAATAATGCCTACGTTAGTTTTTTTATAGTATTTTCTACCGATTTGTTCAGATTTTTAGCATATTTTTTTTGTTGTGTCTGTTTTAAATGATAATTGCACTTAAATGCAATTTTCTGCCAACAACAATAAGTTGCAAAACAAAAAAATGCTTTCAAAAATATTTTACTCGTATTGAAAAATGTTGTTTTATTGTTAAACAACAGCAACAGCAGCAAAATGTAGTAGCAGCCAGCAGTAACAACGCATCGAAAGAAAAAAAAAAAATAGAATTTTACATTTCCTGCTGTTTATATTGTTACTTACTGTATTGTTCATGTATTGTTGTTCTGCTGTTGTTGCTGTTTTGATCTACATGGAGTTGCTGTTGTCATCAATGTGTTGTTAATGTTTCAATATTCTATTGTTTTTTTTTTTTTGCTCCTGTATTATATTGTATGTTGCATTAGACCGGCATTTATTTTTGGGGCTCAACTGCAAAAACTATTTTTAATGAAAAAACACTTCTTTTATTAAAACTTTTTTTTTAACTTGGGCCGCTGTTCCAAAAAAAGTAATTCACATAAAAAATGTGAAAATGAAAATTTCCGAATTTTTTTGTGTTCTAGATTTCACATCCGAATTTCTTTTTCGTTTTGTTTCACATAAATAAAATTTGGTGAAAGTAAAACGAATGCACTTTTTCCCTTATAATTTTTTAAATTTCAATTATCCGATTTCAACTTCGAATGAAAACGTGATCAACAAAACGCTAAACTTGATTTCATGTGATTCGGAAATTTTAATGTGAATTCGAAAGTTGTGAAAGACAGAACAGAGGCCTTGATAATGTTTTTAGGCTGGTGTCTAATTTTAAAAATGATTGACGCCACCTCAGTTTGACTATAAAAGCAACCGACCAACAAAAAAGAAAATAAGAATTACTGTTTTCATTTTCTTAAAATCAAAAAGGTTTGTAACTTCAATTTGTAACTTGGATTAAAATTCACCTGCTGGCGAAAAAAAATGTTTTTCATTTTGAATAAAATGTAACATTAATATTTTTTAAAAATTTTTTTTTATCAACATTTTTTTTTCATTCAAATTTTTTTGTTCATCAATATTTTTTTTTAAATTTAGTTTTTTTTATCATTTTTTAATTTTTTTTGTTTTTATATTTTTTTTCATCACTTTCTTGTTCATCCAATTTTTTTTTTCATCAATATTTATTTTTTTTCAACAATTTTTTTTTTTTTCATAAAATTTTTTTTCCATAATTTTATTTTTTTTCATTAATTTTTTTTCATGATTTTTTTTTCATCAATTTTTATACCCTCCAACTCATTCCGTGTGTAACGCATCAAAATATCGGTCTAGGACCCCATAAAATATATATATTTATGATCAGTGATCGATTCTAAGACATTCTAGCGATGTCCGTCCGTCCGTCCGTCTGTCCGTCTGTAGTTAACACGATGCAGTCCAAAATAAAAGAGCTAGACTCCCGACATTTGGCACGAATATGTCTTATGTTCATAAGGCAGGTTAAGTTCGTAAATGAGCAAAATCGGACCAGGGGGAAAAAAGTTCCCCCTTGAAGAACTAAACCAACCTCTGAAAAATACCATATTTTTACATGATTTTTTGTGTTTTTGTTTAACAAATGCAACATTTTTATGCCACAAAAAGTTCAAAGTCCTGCACTTGGACCCAGAGAATTATAAAATGTCATTTTTTCTGCCCGCCCCCCTTTTATGGGCGTGGAATAAAACATTTTTTTAAAATAATGATAATCTTGTATTTCTTTAGTGCAAAAAGCATAAGAATGAATTTTTAAACACAAATTCGATGGAAAATTTGCCCCCCCTCAATTACTACAAGCACATTTAATTTTTAAAGTCATTTATTTTTATTCTATAAGTAAAAACTACTAATTATTCTTTAAATTTTTAATGATTTGTGTAATTAATTTTTTTTTAAATTGTTGGTATTTTTTAATGATATATCATTAGTTTTTTTTGTAGGTTATTTTTTTCGAATTTGTTGGTAAAAAAGAATGAAAAAACCGTAGTTTTTTAATGTTTAATGTTATTTATTTTAGAAAATTTTGTCAACAGTAAAAAATAAATGTTGATGTTTGTTAAAACAAATGAATAATTACTGGAATAGTTTTCAATTGTTTATTCACTGGTTTTAAATGTGTTTTTTATTTGTTTTTGCCTACAAAATATTTTGAGTGATTATAACGTGAATAGAAATATTTGCGACAACAACAAAATGCATACAGGATTACCGAGGGTAATCAGTATGTATGTTCAGTTTTAATATTTGGTTTTTTGTCTTCTGATTCCCAATGAGAGTAGAGTCGAATATATATTTATATTTTAGTTTGATCATTAACGATTGTCATTAAAGACCATTTGCTACTTGTAGTATAGGGTTTTTATTTTTGCTAAATAATCTGGACAATGGGATCTGACAAATCCCGAAACACGCAAATTTAAAACAGATTTTTTTTTTTTTTTGAAAATTATTCTCTGAGAATATCATAGTTTTAATTAGTAAAGGAAATAATGACCTCGAGCTAGAATAAACCTACTCAAAACATTTTTTTTCCATCGAATTTTTTTTGTTTGTTATTTTTTTGCACCAAGTCTAAACTTTTGACATAAAAATGTTCCATTTGTTTAGCGTATGTACAGAAAAAAAAAAAACATATGAGAGTGTTAAATTCTTCTGTGCCGAATTTTTTATATTCTTTTTATAACCTTTTCATTCAATTTTTTTTTTTATCAATACTTATTTATTTTCATCAAAATAGTATGGGAGTATACTCACTTTGTCAATCCGTTTGTAACGCATAGAAATATCGGTCGGGGACCCCATAAAGTATATATATTATTGATCTATGATCAATTATAAGTCATTCTATGGATGTCCGTCCGTCCATCCGTCCGTTCATCCGTCCGTCTGCATAAAGCATTATTCAGTCCAGTTGGCACGAATGTGTCTCATAGTCATAGGCCGGTTAAGTTCGAAAATGGGTAAAATCGGATAAGGGGCGAAAAAGTTCCCCCTTAAAGAACTAAAAAAAAACTCTATAAAAGCGCCATTTTTTCAGCTTTTTTTGCATTTTTGTTAAACAAACCATTTTATGTAAGAAAGAGTTAAAAGTCATACACTTAGACCCCGGGGGCTACAAAATAATGTTTTTTTTGAGGATTAAACAAGAACATAAAAATTATGAGAAAATGGTATAACTAAAGTTCAAAAAGCATAATAAATAATTTAGTAAATATTTATCGCGTTGAAGGTATCCCGCAGCACCCCCACAGAGCCCTTTCCCCAAAAACGCCTCTGAAATTTTTTATATGTATTTTAACATGTTGGAGGGTATCAAAGATTCGGCACAGCCGAATTTAACACTCTCACTTGTTTTTCATAAAATTATTTTATTTCATAAAATTTTTTTTTTCATCATAAATTTTTTTTTCAACAATTTTTTTTTTATCAAAATTTTTTTTTCATAATTTTTTTTCATATTTTTTTTTATCAAAGAATTTTTTGGAATAAATTTTTTTTAATGAAACATTTTTTTTCTTCATCAAAAACTTTTTGCTTACCAAATTCTTTTTTTTTTAAGCAAACATTTTGCTTCATATATTTTTTTTTTTATCGAAATTTTATATTTTATCAAAAAATTTTTTTTTGTACTACAACTACTTTTTTTCCATGTCTAAACTTCTGACATAAAAATGTTCCATTTGTTTAGCAAATGTACAAAAAAACAAGTGGGAGTATTAAATTCTTGTGTACCGAATCTTTTATACTCTCCAAAGGACCAAAAAAAACTTTTTTTTATCAAAAAAAATTTTACTTTCCACAGACACACGGATCTGTTTTTGCTCACTTACCCAACTCACAGCTCTTTTGGATTGGACTGCATCGTGCTTTCCACAGACAGACGGACGGACATCGCTAAAATGTTTTAAACATTTTTGAAAAATTCAAATTTAATACGATTTAAGGATAAGAAGAAAGATGCCTCTCTAATGTTGCATGTATTGTTACTGGCAATATTGTTCAAGTGCTTGTTTTTATTATTTCATTTATATTATTTTTCATTGTTTAAGGTATTTGAATAACAAAAAAAACCATTAGAGAAAATATTTTAATTGCCTTAGATATAAAAAAAATTGTGGAGATGGGAAAAAATATAATATGCATTAGGTAAATAAGGATTTGCTAATGTGTTTTAAATTGTTGTTGTTAACACTTAAATATGAATGGTGCAAAAAATCGTAAATGTTTATAGAGGATTTTTGAAAGTTTAAACACATATTGTCAAAATAATGCTGCGGATATTTAAACATAAAGTTGTGGAGTTACATCTTTTTGTTTTTCGGAAACTACAAAATTGTTGAATTACAGTAGAAAAAATGAAATAAAAAGCAATGTCATGCAAAAATTGCTTAATTTGTAGTTAATTTTACAAAAAACAACATATTTGTTGTTAATAATTTAAATAAAATAAATCTGGAAAATAAGCTTTTTCCCCCGAAAGCTTCAAATTGCCACAAAAACGGTCGAGAATTGAAGATTGGGAATCAGCGGTTTAAACATTTCGTTGACGATAAGAAAGTCTCAGAATCTAAGACATTTTTCTTTTAGCAAAAATCTTAGATTCTAAGACATTTTTCTTATAGAAAAAGCATTAGATTCCAAAAAATTTTTCTTTTAGAAAAATTCTCAGATTATTTTTATAAGAAAAATTTCTTATAGAAAAATAATTTTTCATTTAGACTTTTTTCTTACAGTCTCTGATTCTAAGACATTTTTCTTATAGAAAAAGTCTCAGATTCTGAGACATTTTTCTTATAGAAAAAGTCTCAGATTCTGAGACATTTTTCTTATAGAAAAAGTCTCAGATTCTGAGACATTTTTCTTATAGAAAAAGTATCAGATTCTGAGACATTTTTCTGATAGAAAAGGTCTCAGATTCTGAGACATTTTTCTTATAGAAAAAGTATCAGATTCTGAGACATTTTTCTGATAGAAAAGGTCTCAGATTCTGAGACATTTTTCTTATAGAAAAAGTCTCAGATTCTGAGACATTTTTCTTATAGAAAAAGTCTCAGATTCTGAGACATTTTTCTTATAGAAAAAGTCTCAGATTCTGAGACATTTTTCTTATAGAAAAAGTCTCAGATTCTGAAACATTTTTCTTATAGAAAAAGTCTCAGATTCTGAGACATTTTTCTTATAGAAAAAGTCTCAGATTCTGAGACATTTTTCTTATAGAAAAAGTCTCAGATTCTGAAACATTTTTCTTATAGAAAAAGTCTCAGATTCTGAGACATTTTTCTTATAGAAAAAGTCTCAGATTCTGAGACATTTTTCTTATAGAAAAAGTCTCAGATTCTGAGACATTTTTCTTATAGAAAAAGTCTCAGATTCTGAGACATTTTTCTTATAGAAAAAGTCTCAGATTCAGAGACATTTTTCTTATAGAAAAAGTCTCAGATTCTGAGACATTTTTCTTATAGAAAAAGTAACAGATTCTGAGACATTTTTCTTATAGAAAAAGTCTCAGATTCTGAGACATTTTTCTTATAGAAAAAGTCTCAGATTCTGAGACATTTTTCTTATAGAAAAAGTCTCAGATTCTGAGACATTTTTCTTATAGAAAAAGTCTCAGATTCTGAGACATTTTTTTATAGAAAAAGTCTCAGGTTTTGAGAAATTTTTCTTATACAATAAGTCTCAGATTCTGAGACATTTTTCTTATAGAAAAATTCTTAGATTCTGAGACAAGTTTTACAACAAAGCGTATGATAAATAATATTTTTATTATTAATCATACGCCTTTATATTTTAATTTTCCTTTTCTGTATTTAATGACTGCAATTCAGTTTAGAAACAAATTTAATTTTAACTGCAATTCCAATAATTTCAGTTGACATTAATAATTTCAGTTGACATTAATATTTTTTAAAAAATCAATGCTCTGGTCATAATAATCCTTTAAAACAAACGTTATTTTCTTGTATATCCAATATTAAACATTTGACATTCATATCAATATCTATATCAGTCATACGCATTTTTGTAATTCCTATTCCCGCGGGAATAGGCGCTGCTTGTGCGCTGTCAACACACATACACTATAAAATTCTGTTGCTTGAGCAAATTTGTTGACTTTTCGCTTGCTACTACCCACACAAGCATAAATGTTATAGTATGTGTATGCGCATCACTGATCTATATTAAAATCCGATTTTTTTTTATTGTTTTTACAATGCCATTCGATATGACGAAGACCAACAGATGTATATCAGCGGAAGTAAACACTAATATGCTGGCACACACACACATTTACCTTCTTGCTGTTATACGAATGTGTATAACAAATACACCAGCAAACATAACAATACCCATGTGATACAAAAAGAAAAACAACAACAACATCAGCAATATATTTGTTTTTGTTTATTTTGCCCCTATCCAATAATATTGTAATGTAACTGTTTTATATAAATGAATGACTGAATGAATACACACAAGCATTAAAACAAATGAAAACACATGCATACTGAAACACACACACACACAGAAAAACAGTCGGTGCAACATAACATGTATTATATTCATAAAAGCATTGCCCGAATGTGTGCGCCAATTATATAAAGAAAATACGTAAATAAATAAATGAACGACAAATATGCTGAATGTATGGAAGCACTGCATGGAGGCATAAATGCATAAACTTTGCTCCAAAATTATTACAATATTTCAAATTTAAGTTGAGATATTTTAGAATCTGAGAAAATTCTGAGAATTTTTTTTTTTTTTTAATTTTTAGAATTTGAAACTACCCAGGCAGAAACTGCCAACCGTTCCAAAGAAAAAGTCTCGGCAAAGCACTTTATTTTTTGTGTAGACGGTAGTATGAATTCGAAAAAGTGCTTTCCGAGCGCTTTGCCAATGTTTTTATACCCTCCAACCACAGTATGGGGGTATACTCACTTTGTCATTCCGTGTGTAACGCATTGAAATATCGGTCTAGGACCCTATAAAGTATATATTTTTTTGATCAGTGATCGATTCTAAGACATTCTAGCGATGTCCGTCCGTCCGTCCGTCTGTCCGTCTGTCCGTCTGTCCGTCTGTCGGTCTGTCCGTCTGTCCGTCTGTCCGTCTGCCCGTCTGTCCGTCTGTAGAGGACACGATACAGTCCAAAATAAAAGAGCTAGACTTCGGAAGTTTGGCACGAATATGTCTTATATTCCTAGGCAGGTTAAGTTCGGAAATAGGCAAAATCGAACAAAGGGGGAAAAAGTTCCCCCTTAAACACATATTCGAGAGGAAATTTGCCCCCCCCCCCATTACCACTTTCGACCCCCCCCCCCCTCCAAAAAAGAAAACGTCCCTGAAATTTTTTTTTTTTGCATGTTGGAGGGTATAAAAGATTCGGCACAGCCGAATTTAACACTCTTACTTGTTCTATTTAAATCCGTTCAAAGTATAAATTTTTTATTAAAATTTATTAATTTTCATAACAATTGGAATTTTTTTTATTTCCCTGCAGGATAAGTAGCCGGGCCTTGATAGTTCTCATGATATGTCACTTATACACAATGACCTACATAGAGTCTCTGGACCTACATATTACAAACTTAACATCTTTTATATAAAAACACCTGTTTCTTTCGTGAGGAAGTGTCTTAAACTCCGGATACATCCCCCTTAAACTCCGGATACATACCCGTTTCCGTTCAATATACCACTTTGTTTTCGTTACTTTTCCAATTTTTTTCCTAAAAGCATTTTTAATAAATTTTTTATTTCAAAACGCAAAGAAAACTGCAAACAAATTTTTTCCGGGACTTGGAAAATTGTTCAAAGTTTGTTCCAAATTTTTTTATCCTAATAAATGAGTCAATAAATTTTTTATCCTAATTTAATAAATTTCTTTATTCAAATGAACACCAAAAAAAAATTGTGTCTTATGGACTTATGTATACAATTTAGATACGTCCCATTTTTTTGTTCTAAAAGTGCTATAATAGTACCATATTTTTTGTTTTTAAAGCGCTTTCAAAGCGCTTTAAAATAGCAACGGCATACCGTTTACCGTGGTTATCATTTTGGACGCTGGGAGAGTACTAAACTGTGATGCTTTCCCAGCACACAAGCGACCATAAAAGGTACTTTGCCAGCGCTCTCCCGTTCGCATTTTTCTGCCTGGGTATTTATTAATTTTAAGAAATAAATTTTAAAACAAGTAGAAAAGTTAAATTCGACTTGTCCGAATCTATGAATACCTTCCACAATGCCCTTTTTAAGTGATAGTAAATTTTCTAACGTGAAAAAAATAAAATTTTTGATTAAAAATATTTTATTTTGTGCGAAACAACTTTTTTTAGTAATTTAAAAAAAAAAAAAAAAATTTACTAAATTTTTTTTGAGTGTAAAACTTTTTTCGAGTGTAAAATTTTTTTGAGTGACAAAAATACGTTGTAAAATATTTTTTTGACTTACTTTTAAAACACGTTTAACGGGTTTTCAACACGTGAATTTAAGGTGAAACCAAGGCAGATTTATATAAGGTAATATTTTAGTGACGTAAATTAAAACAATTTTTTTCAAATTAATTCTAGTCGGCAAAAACGACTTAAATGTTCAGTGCACACATAAACCAATTTATTTATTTATTTATTTATTTATTTATTTATTTATTTCAGTCTATGGATACAATATTATCCTTACAGACTAGCAACTAATGTCTAAAGTAAATAACTTATTTTAACAAATTATTTAAAATTACTTTAAAATTTTTGTTAGTAAAACTTAAATCTAATTGATTACAGTGATTATTAAATAATCTCATAGCCCTAGTTAATGGTTCATTCATAGCGTAATCAGTTCTATGAATGTCAATATGAAAAAAAGTTACTTTATTTCTAAGTGACCGTGGAGGTACATAGATCTTGATAGCATGTAATAAAACAGGACAATCAATTGAACCCCAAATAATGCCGTGCAAAAAATTAAGCGAAAAGATATTTCTCCTAACCTCTAAAGTTTTCATTGAGAGTAAAGCACATTTATCTGCATAAGAAACATTTACATTTGAAGGAACTGGCGAGGAAAAGTTTAAAAAAGAAAGAGCATATTTTATGAACTTTTTCTGAATTCTTTCAATTCTATTAATATGAACTTCAGCATTAGGTCCCCATATAAATGAGGCATATTCTAATTTAGATCTTACGAACGAAGTAAACAACGCTTTTTTGGTATAATGATCAAAACAATTATCAGAATTACGACGGATAAAAGCAAACATTGAGTAAGCTTTAGGAATTATATAGTTTAAATGATTGTTAAAAGATAGTTTAATATCAAATACCACTCCCAAATCTAAAATTTCATCCACAGATGATAAAATATTAGTCTTTATTCTATATTCAGACACTAAAATATTACGACGCCTATGATACGACATAGAGAGGCATTTATCCACATTGAAAGGAAGACCATTTCGATCAGACCAAGAGACAACTCTATCCAAGTCCTCCTGAAGATCAGAGATATCTTTGAGGCAAGAAATTTGTTTAAAAATTTTCAAATCATCAGCATACAAAAGAAGCTGGGAGTTTTTGAAACAATTAGTAATATCGTTGATAAAAACATTAAATAAAAGTGGACCCAGAATACTACCTTGGGGAATACCCGAGGTAGGTATAAAAAAATTTGAACAAACGCCATCAACAGATACAACAGAATATCTGCCAGTCAAATAATGCCTAAACCAAGACAGCATTTCCGAGTGAAAACCAATCTTGGAAAGTTTGAATAACAGAAGCTCATGTGGTACACGATCAAATGCTTTCGCAAAATCAGTGTAAATTGTGTCAACTTGTAATCCTTTTTCAAAACTAGTTATACAGAATTGAGTAAAGACAGCTAAATTAGAAGTTGTCGACCTACCAGCCATAAACCCATGCTGAGAAATAGTGATATATCGTTTCAAATTAAAGAAAAGTTTGTCATATACAATATGCTCAAAAATTTTTGCAATATTAGTCAATTTAGATATTGGTCTGTAATTACAGACATTATTTTTATTACCAGACTTATGAACAGGCAGAATAGAAGTGTATTTCCATCTTTGAATGAAATAACCAGCACTTAAAGATTTATTGAAAATCATTTTTAGCGGAAAAATTAGGGAAAAATAACATTTTTTTTAAAAGGTAGGCTGAAACACCATCATTATCACATTTAAATGAATTAGATAGTTTCGAAATTCCTTCAATAATATCTTCATCAGAAATTTGCATTGATCCAAAATCAAAATACGAAACAATTCCATCAAAATCAACCTGATTAAGTTGAAAAGTGTCATCATTAAAATTTGATTGAAAGTATAAAGAAAAAAGATTTAAAGTGTCATTCAATGAATTAGATGTTAAATTATTATAATTCATTAATATAGGAATTGAAGAATTGTTTCTTTTAGAATTTACGAAACTCCAAAATCGTTTGGGATTATGTTTTAACGAATCATTAAAACTCATTATATACTGATTGTACAAAAACTTATTGAGAAAATTAAATTCTCTCTCATAATGTAGAAAAGTTTGCTTATCCACAGCATTATTTGAGGATTTATATTTTTTATGAAATTTATTTCTAAGATTTTTTAATTTTTTCAAACCTTTTGTGTACCATGGCAGTTTATACACTCTTGGATTAGCTAAAGGAATGTTATTCTGAAAAATATTTAAAATATTAGACAAGAAAACTTCATAACATATAGCAACAATATCACTAGTCAATAAATCTGACCAATTTATACTATTAATTAAAGCATTTAATGCACTAAAATCACAATTATAATAATTATACCGTATATCATCATTACTTGTACAAGATATATATTCATAGAATTCAACTTCAATTTCTAAGCCGGAATGATGCAAAGTGGCAGGTGAAATTGGAAAAGTGGACTCAGTAAGTGAGAACTTTATATCAGAATTTAGAAAAACTAAATCCAGAATTTTATTTAGTTTATTATAAACAGTATTGATTTGTTGCAAATCAAGGCTAAAAACTGAATCAATAAGATTTATCTCAAAAGATTTATTAACATTACTTGGAAGAAATACATCCGAGTTAGGTACCTCAGACCAAACTATATCACTTAAATTGAAATCACCTAGTACACATAACCTATCATTATTATTATTGTTAATGCGGTCATACAGCTCTACAATATTAGAAACATAAGCACCATAAATTTCCTCAGAACTCTTTGGAGGAATATAGGAAACACAAACAAATAGTTCATAACTAACCGCCTTTATAGACACACATAATTGATCCAGTATTGAATCCGTATTAGATAACGGAATAATTCTGCAACATAATGATTTTTTTACAGCAATGAGGACACCTCCTCCTTTCTCACAACCAGACTTAACAGCATCCCGATCTTTTCGGTACACTTGATAAAGATTTGGATTAAAAAATTCTTCACTGTAGAAATCCGAGTTAAGCCAACTTTCAGTAATAACAAAGACATCATAATAACACTGGGATGAATAGGAAATAAATAATGACGATTTGGTTCTCATTCCCGAAACATTGTGGTAATAGATTTTTAATGCATTAGAACTGACTGTTACGTTTGACCCTGTGGGTCTGTTTTTTTTGGAAAAAACTTAAAAGGACGCACTTTAATCGCTGAAGTCCAGAGATCAGGTTTAAAAAGATTTTCATAATAAGCAGCAGAAACACCAAGCTTAAAGTTAATAAACTTGAAATCATCAATAGATGCATCTTTCTTAATCAATTTATGACATGAAACGTGTTCTTTATCAATATTCAAATGTTTCGTAACATATGATATAATATTTTCTTCAGTAACTGAAGTTTTAAAAGATGATAAGTGGACCCATTTCATTTTAAGAACCACCTCTAATTCAGAATTAGTATTCACTCCAACCACTACTTTACGTTTTTTAGGATGTTTTTTCCTCCTAGTAACATGACTCCAATCATGAGCATTTGATAAAACATCGGAATTAAAATCCGCTACATTCGCATCACTGATAGATTGATTCTCAACGTCATCAATAACAGCATCAGTTTCCAGCAGAGTAAGTAAATGGTGATTTTGATTTTATCAATCTCATTGAGAAAAAATTTTTTTGTTTGTTTTCATTTTCTTTGCTCTGAAATGATTGTGTTTCTTGTTTGCTCGTTTTGTGTTTTTTCGAAAAATGAATTACACAGCAAAGCTCAATATCGTGATAATTCAAATGGTGTTCGGTTTTCTTTGAACAGCAAACGAGATGAGCTAAAATTGAAATGAAAAATAAAATGAGCTGATAGATGAAACGAGATTGAGATGAATTGAGATCTCGCGAGATTGATATGAATTGAGCTATCAATGAGATCTCGCGAGATCTCATATCAAACAAAATCATTTTTTTTGTGTTTTTTTTTTTTGCAAGCATAAATGGAAAGGTGGTTGTTTATTGCTTATGATGTGTAGGGATATAAAAAAAAGCAAAAGGCAAGTAAATTCTAATAATGAATTAGAATTTTTACAGAATTATTTATTAAAAATAAATGCCGTTTAATGTTGGATTGTTTCTAACCATTTTTTGGGGGTTTTTTGTACGTATCACGTAATAAGGCAATAGTTGTGTTTTTGCACTCAAAAAAAAAAGTTTGTAAAATGACATAAAATCCCCGTGATTTTACGGGGCAGGTTTTGTAAAATATGTACTAGCAAGAATCCCCGTAATGTTACGGGGATAATTTGTAAAATGATATAACAAAAGAAAATGTAAATTTACAATTTTTTTTTGTAAAATATTAACTTAAAAATTAAAATTTACAAAACAAATTGTAAACTTACAAAAAAAAGTTGTAAATTTACAAAATAAAGTAGAAAAACAAAAACCAAAATTGTAAATTTACAAATTGTTTGGTTAAACTACTGTTTTTTATGGCAAAAAACTTGTATATTTACAATAAAAAGTTGTAAATTTACAATTTTTATTGTATATTAGACTGCCCAGAAAAAAAGCGAAGTTTTTATTTTCTTGGGGGATACCTGCAAATTTTGTTCCTTTTTGTGCAAAAAAATTTCGGTTTTTTTTTGGGATTTTTAAAATAATATCTAGAGGTCGCGATCTCGCGTTTTATAACGATTTATTTTTTTTGAGTTTTTTATTATTTTAAATTGTTAAATATGATTAATATGATAAAATATTAATAATTTCAGACAAAAAAAAAATTAAATTAAAAATTAAATATCGCTCATTCCATGAGATGTCTCCCAGCATCTAATCAAATGTTCCTTAATTTATTTGAAATTTTGCACACATGAACACTATGAAGCCATTAAAATAAATCAGTTGTTAGTTCCGAGAAAATCCGTGAATTCGCGAATATATTCGCGTTCGCGAATTCGTGGATTTTCGCGAAACTAAAAACGAATTTATTTTAATTGCTCCATAGTGTACCTGTGTGCGAAATTTCAAATAAATTAAAGAACATTTGATTAGATGCTGGGAGACATCTCATGGAATGAGCGATATTTAATTTTTAATTAAATTTTTTTTTTGTCTGAAATTATTAATATTTTATCATATTAATCATATTTAACAATTTAAAATAATAAAAAACTCAAAAAAAAATAAATCGTTATAAAACGCGAGATCGCGACCTCTAGATATTATTTTAAAAATCCCAAAAAAAAACCGAAATTTTTTTGCACTAAAAGGAACAAAATTCGCAGGTATCCCCCAAGAAAATAACAACTTGGTTTTTTTCTGGGCAGTCTATTGTATATATACCATTTTTTCTTATTTTTTGCCGTAAACAACCAAAAGTTTGTTATAAATATTTACAATATTTTTTTTGTATTTTCCTCTTCATTTTTGTAAAATTACAACTTTTTTCGTTAGTATACAATTTTGTTTTTTAAATTTTCATATTTTTTTTTGTAAATTTACAAAAAATTTGGTTTATTTACATATTTGTTTTGTAAATTTAAAGGTTTTTTTTTCCATTGGTGCATCTTATTTTTCCTTCTTCGGTAGCTGGAGTAGCACTTCAACAACCTGAAATGATTTTTTTTTTCACTTGAACACTTTTAAGATACTTTTTAAAGTATAACACTGCACTTTTTTATTTTTTTCGACATTTCGTTTTTCTTAAGTAGAACCTATGAGAATTGCGAAGGAGGCTACACAAGAAATTTCCTATATTTTAGGAAAAATTAGTCAAAAAATAACAATTTTTTTTTTTGAATTTTTAATTATTTTCACATGTATTTTTAAAAAATCGGGAAAAAATTGTGGATATTGTAGATTGGATGTTTAAGTACCTGTTAAAAAAAAAAAAAAAAACTTAATTTTTCATAATTGGCAGTTTTTTTTTTGACATTTTAGGTGCCAAATTTAAAAAAAATACCGAAAAAATATGGTAAAATTACCAAAAAAAAATGTAAAAATACAAAAAAAAAACTAGAACAATTATATAGTAGAAATACATAAAAATTGTGGTATTTTACTTAACGCAAATTACCAAAAAATGGTGTAAAAACTATTTTTTTTTGCTAAAGCTTACAATTAGTTGAAAAATGTTTGTGTCCGGAACTAACAAAATTTCCAAAAAAAAATTTTTATGAATTTTTTTTTTTTATAAAAAATTATTTTTAACTAAATTTTTTACTCCAAAACGCAAAAAAAAACTGAACTTAGAAAACTTTTGCGTGTCCTATTGTTGAAAAATTAAATTTTATTTTGTAAAACTACATTAATTCTAGTAATAAAATAAGTTTAGTAAAATTACAATAGAATTTTGTAATAAAACATTTTTTTGGTAGAAAGACTTAATAACATCAAGTAAAATTTTGTTGTACAAATACAGTTTTCTTGTGTAAAAAAACTTGTAAAAAACACCTTGTAATATTTTTTTAATTTGTAAAATAGTTCACTTTTTTGTAAGTTTACCTAAAAAATTTGTAAAATAAATTTACCAACATATAATAGTAAAATAACAAAGCAAACTGTAGTTTTCGTTTTATTAAATATACCACAATTTTTGTAAAAAGACAAAAATATTAGTAAAATAGAATTACAAGACCTTTTATTTGTAATTTTACAAACTTTTTTTTTTTTTGAGTGTAGAAACACATAAAAATTGTGGTATTTTACTTAACGCAAATTACCAAAAAATTGTGTAAAAATTAAATTTTTTGCAAAAGCTTACAATTAGTTAAAAAATGTTTGTGTCCAGAACTTAAAAAATTTCCAAAAATTTTTTCATGAAATTTTTTATTTATAAAAAATTATTTTTAACTAAATTTTTTACTCCGAAACGCAAAAAAAAAAAATCTGAACTTACAAAATTTTTGCGTGTCCTATTGTTGAATAATATTTTTTTTTTTTTATAAAACAACATTAATTCTAGTAATAAAATAAGTTTTGTAAAATTACATTGGAATTTTGTACTTTTCAATACATACATTTCAAACTGAAAACCTTGTAAACGATCTTTAAAAAAAATGTTTATAATAACACATTTTTTTGGTAGAAAGACTAAATAACATCAAGTAAAATTTTGTTGTACAATAACAGTTTTCTTGTGAAAAAAAAAAAACTTGTAAAAAACACCTTGTAATATTTTTTTAATTTGTAAAATAATTCACTTTTTTGTAAATTTACCTAAAAAATTTGTAAAATAAATTTACCAACATATAATAGTAAAATTACAAAGCAAACTGTAGTTTTCGTTTTATTAAATATACAAAAATTTTTGTAAAAAGACAAAAATATTAGTAAAATAGAATTACAAGACCTTTTACTTGTAATTTTACAAATTTTTTTTTTGGAGTGTGGTTAACTGTACATTCAAATTGCTTACGAATTTACTTCTGCTTTTATGTAAGTTTAAGAAGTGAATAATTGTTAATCATTGCAAATTGTATTTCTTCACTTCTTAAACTTACATAAAAGCAGTAGTAAATTCGTAAGAAATTTGAGTGTACAGTTAACCAAAAACACCACTATTGCCTTATCCCTTTCAGACATTTTGTCCAATATAATGGACATTTGGTTTTCTCTGTTTGAAGTCTTGTAGATTTGGCACAAATGAACCGATTTTGACATATAGTACCGTTTTCAAAAGACAATTTACTTAACTTTATATACATGTTATTTACACTGGTAATTTTTCATTAGTTTTTTTTTAAATTCAGTGGTTTTCAAAAAAAAAATATTATTTCAAAAAAATGTAATGTTTATTTTTGCGTACAACGCAGAAGTAATTGATTTTTTAACCATCACAAAAAATATTTTTTTTTATTATTTTTCTATCATTTAGTTATATATATTGTCTACTTTAATTACACTCAGAAAATTATTGCAGTTACTACATGACGGTCGTTTGTGTAGTAAGTAGTAGCTGTTGTTTTTAACTACAATTTCGGTCGTTTTTGTATGAAAAAATCTCAAACAACTTTTTTTGTAGTAGTTTCAAAAAATAACTACAAAAAATATACTACACTGTAGCAATAGTTGATTTATGTAGTTGTTTTTAGTTTTTTTTCTAAAACTCGTTTTTTTCTAGAAATTTTTATTGCAAACGAATGTGTCGAGCGAGTTGGTCGTGCGGGATGCGGAAGGAATTATTTTTATACCAAATAAATAATATATAAATAAATTAAATTACAATTTATTAAATTTAATTATAACAAAAAATATGTTTTTGGAAAAATATTCTTGAGCGAAAGAAAATAAGTGGATAAATGAGATAACAAGTGTGTATAATATAGCGCTTACATAAGCGTGCGTAAAAACCAATCGGAAAAAAACAAAATAAAATGTGTGCAGTGTTTTGTTTTCTTATGAGCGCGCCATCTTTCTTTTCTTTGTATAATACACAACAGAGCAGGTACATACTTTTTTGAAACATTGGAAATTAATTCTTTTTTTTTATAAATCAATTTTGCCAAAGCATTTCGTTTTTTTTATTCCAGACAAATTTTGATCAGTAGCGGTGAAAATTTTAAATGAACTATTAAAAAAACAAAGGTAAATACAATCAATTTATTTTGTTTAACATTTTATTAATATAATTTTTTTCTTCTATAATTCCAGATAAATACATCAAAAAATTGTCATCATGTCGAAATTCTATACAACCAACTGAAGTGTATTGCTTTTTAAATAAATACATATCAATCATTTAAACGTTTAAGAATTTTTTTTTTTTTTAAATAAAATTTCAGGCAACTGTAGAAAAAACAACTGTATTAAACAGTTTTGTAGTAGTTTTTACTACATTTTGTAGTTGAAAATCAATAGTTAAAAACAACAACATGTTCAGTTGTTTTTACCGTTTATGTAGTGGACGCCTTTTCAACGACAAAATGTAGTCAAAACAACTGTCTTTTGTAGTTGATTTTACCGACATACTTTTTTGAGTGTACACTAAGTTTCTTAAAATTTAAATGTTCGAAACGTGCCCACCGGGAATTTAGTCCAATAACTTGGAAGGCACCTAGCGGCCAGATGGAGCAACTTATTTGTAATCTGACTTCAGATTATTAATCAGCAACCTCAAATTAACTAACAGTCAAATTTTTAAATGTTTTTCTCAACTAGTTTTAAATAATGTCTGAAAGGGTTATTACGTGATACGTACAAAAAACCCCCCAAAAATGGTTAGAAACAATTCAACATTAAACGGCATTTATTTTTAATAAATAATTCTGTAAAAATTCTAATTCATTATTAGAATTTACTTGCCTTTTGCTTTTTTTTATATCCCTACACATCATAAGCAATAAACAACCACCTTTCCATTTATGCTTGCAAAAAAAAAAAACACAAAAAAAATGATTTTGTTTGATATGAGATCTCGCGAGATCTCATTGATAGCTCAATTCATATCAATCTCGCGAGATCTCAATTCATCTCAATCTCGTTTCATCTATCAGCTCATTTTATTTTTCATTTCAATTTTAGCTCATCTCGTTTGCTGTTCAAAGAAAACCGAACACCATTTGAATTATCACGATATTGAGCTTTGCTGTGTAATTCATTTTTCGAAAAAACACAAAACGAGCAAACAAGAAACACAATCATTTCAGAGCAAAGAAAAAAAGAAGCAAATACAAAAATATCAATTTCTGTTACTGATTAAAGAAAGAGATGAAATGAGCTGTTCATGGTGAGATAATACTTACTCTGGTTTCCAGTTGATTAACAGAATTAACAGCATTAGCAGCCAAATCAGCATTAACATCATTAACTGCATTATCATCATTAATAGCAGCAGTTTTTTTAACATGAACTTCACCATTAACAGTCTGATTATTTTTAACAGCAGCAGTTTGTTTAGCATTACTACAAGAAGGTCGATCATCAAAAGAATTATTTGTTGTTGTTTGCACACGAGAAGGAATAGGCAAATTAGAAATTAAACCGGTTTTGTTTGAAGGCAAACTGCGGTGAGACGTAGATTTTTCATTATTGTTTATTCCTTTGTTATCCATAAATTGAGAGAATAACATTTTTATTTGCATTATTTCATATGACAATAAACTTATTTTTTGTATTAAATCACGGGATGTATGTAAACAATTGTCGCAATTAAATACAATATTTTCAAATACAGTGAGGGAATTAAATGCATTTTCATCCTCCACTTTAGCACACACTTTATGAAATTTGCATTGGCAAACCTCACAAATAATTACACAGTTTATTTGAATGTTTTTAAAACACTTTGAACAAACGATTTTATCCGACGGCATTGCGAACAACTAGTCTTATTGATAGCAGAAACTAGACTGAAACACTTTTTAAGAATTTAAAATTTTAGAAAACAACTAAATTATAAAAAAATATTGAAATTCAAACGAAATTCTTTTATTTTCCACGACAAAAATTAAAAAAAATATTAAAATATTGTTATGCATAAGGAGTGTAGTGTAAACTCAAGTCATTTATGCCGAACAAAATATTTTTATTTCGTTTTGAAAATTCGTAAATATTATTGTTTTAAAATTTGTCAAAAAACTTACTATGGAGGAAAAGTGTGGTTATTGGATCTAACCTTGTATAATCTACCTTGGATGAAACTAATCTGAAATTTACGGTTTTGGTAATAACTTTTGAACCACTGGACCAATTTGGCTGAAATTCAATACAAACCAGGCCTGGGGAACGACAAATATATATAACCACTTTCTCAGAGTTGTCTTTCGAAAGCATGTTTTTTTATCTCATAAAGTAACGAAAAACCCTTGCCGAAATTCAGTCTATTGTTCATAACTTTTGAACCACTGGACCGATTTCGCTGGCTTGCAATATCAACCTGACCAGGTAAATGCCCAACATATATGTTAAACTTCAGGAGCCTCCGTAAAGTCTTTCAAAAGTTAGCGTGTTTTCAACAGACAGACCGATGCACACTGGTCGATCCCATTGGCCAAAAATAAAAAAATCAAAGTCAAAAGTTTGTCACCAAATGAGTCATCTCTATTTCTAATAAAAACAAGGATTTAAAATTTTGAGCTGTTTTTGTTTTATTTGAACAGTACTCTTTAAAAACAGCTTCAAAAGAGATGGCGAGTTAACAGTTGGTTCACTAAGAAAATTATGTCATTAACTGTTTGTAGGTTATTTTAAAAAGTAATCAGTAAAGTCATTTTAAAAGAAAAATCACTTATTTTATAAAGGATTTAATTTTTTTACTGTTTCTGTAGTTTAAAAAAAAATTATTTACTGTATTAAAAACGAATTTTCTGTTACATTTAATTTCGGCAGTAAAAAATTTCTTCTATAGTTTTACTGTTTTTCTATACAAAATAACTGAATATTCACTAGTTTTTTAATGTTTTGGTTAGTCATTAAATTAACATTTAAAATTGACTGTAATGTGTTTTTATTTTAAATGAAAAAGCAGTGGAATGGTTTTTAAATAAAATTTCATTTGTTTTAAGTGAATATTCACTGGAATTTACCTACATAATTCTTTGAGTGTTTTTGCAGTGCGAAGAAGTGGAAAATTAAGTTCAACTTTCAACTAATTAAAATCATGTAAAAAAAATTTTGTTGAAATAAATCAAAATGAATATTGAATTAGAAGGTATTAACTAAATTTTAAAATAATTACAATGTGTTTAGCCTGTTCTGGAGTTTGTATAAAATTAATATCTTTCCAGTGTCAATGTTAGTGTTTGTTCGTCAATATATTGAAATTTCTAATAGAGTTTTAGTTGTGTTCCCCCCTGAAATCTCCAATCGGACTTTTTTTGATTTATTAGTTTATATTTAAAGATTCTAAAATTGGTAATATCAGCTGCATTCTTTTGCATGTCTTTGAGTTATCACCCACAGATCAAAACGGCCTCGTTGTTTAGGATGTCAAACTTTGAATTCTTGTGTGGTGTTTTGTTAATTTGTGTTCGCGTTGCTCTGGTATTGTTATGCATGTAAAGCTGCCCATTCACTTGCAATATTATTGTTCAACTTTTCAAATTGTACAATAATATCGCTTGTGTGTATGTAATATTTACGGTTGTGCAATATATTGGAGAATATCAAAACACTTTTGATATTTATTGTACAAACAAGAATACTGCAATATATTTTATCAGTGTGTTGTCTATATTGTACAACTTTTATTATGTTATGTTTATGTTTATATCTTGTACAATATATTGGGTTTAAGTATTGAGCAATTTTATTTGCTGTGTAGGGTAAAACGACAATAATATTGTAAAATATTTTTTTTTTAAGTTGAGCAATTTTATTGCAAGTGAATGGGCAGCTTAAGAAACGTGATTGTTTATTTTCTTTTTAGCGGACTTTTAATTTTATTTTTTCTTAATTTTATCCTTATTAAGGGTAGTTTAGACCAGCAGACTTTTAAAACGACCTGTCAGTTTTTCTAGTACTTAGCGTGACAGTTTTTTGAAAAATTTTGATTTTTGTTGAAGTTATGCTAATGTAAACTGAAAAAATGGAAAAATTTTAGAGTCCGACCGAATATTCGGTTTCGGTCTCGGTTTCAGCCGAATAATGGGGTTTCGGCCTCTATTCGGTATTCGGCAAAATTTTGGCCGAATATTTGCCGAAATCGAAGAAATCGAAACTTTTTGGTATTTAAAAAAATATGTAAAAAAGGCGCTAAATTTTTAAATTTCGTACTCCAATTTACTTGTTTCAGTTCACTTAAACAAAAAGAAGCAAGGTTGTCCAATAAATGTAATACTGTTACAGTTCAAATATTTTTTTTCTTTCAATCCACATATGAAATTTAAATTTTTTTTTGCAAGTTTTTTAAAAAATATATATTTTTTTTATAAATACAAGAATTCCTATGGTTTAAAACATTAAGTCCTGTATATTTATCTTTAAACATTTTTTTAATGATTTTATTCATCCCAGACGGCAATTTTTTTAAGTTTCGGTTTCGGTTCGGTTTCGGCCGAATATATACTTTTGGCTGAATATTCGGTTCGGTTTCGGTTCGGCCTCGAAAAACTGGTTTCGGTCGGACTCTAGAAATTTTACATTTTTTCATTAATTAAAGAAAACTATTAGATCAAAATAATAAAATATGTGCACAAGAGGATTAATTAATCTACAAATAAAAAAAAATTCATTAAAATCGGCTTAGTGGTTTTTGTTGTACAACTGCAGCCAATTTTATCCTTTAAAAAAGCATACCACAATTGGGTGGCAACCCTGGCAATTCTCTTTGACCAAAATTTGAGTAATAAAAACTTTTTAAAATATAACAATTTTTGTCTTTCATATAAAAAAACAGAATTAAAAATTATTGCGTATTTGTTTTTTTATAGCTGTTTAAAAATTGTTAATATTATGGCTGTTTTTTAGTAATAACCCCCCTTAACCCTTTTTTAATTTTTTATTACATACTATTTCATATTTAATAATTCAATATTTTTTTTTTAAACTAATCTTTTAAAAAAGTTATGAATTAGATGTGAATTAAAAACAAACTTTCGTTTTTCTTACGTGGGGTGAATGTGGGTGCTTGGGTACGGTAGGGGGTGGGGTTGGTTATGAGTCATCAACCACTCCCATTTTATCATTCAATAGTTCTGACATATTTAAAAAGCCGTGACCGAAGTTTCACGATGATACCTATACTTGAAGTATTTTTGGCCGCCATCTCCATAGAGCTCCGACCACTGTGCGATGGACAGACTGACGGACATCACTAGATCGTCTTAAAATCGATCGAGGATCATGAATGTTTATACTTTATGGGGTCGTAGACCAATATCAAGGTGTTACAAACGGAATGAAAAACGTATATACACCCTCTATCACTAGAGTCGAGGGTATAAAAAAGTACTTTTTAAAATGTATTTGGTAAGATTGGTACTTTTGTAACAAAATGTACTTTTTGGAAGAAAAGTACGTTTTGTAAAAAAAAGGTACTGTAGTTTGAAAATGTATTTTCTAAATAAGGTACTTTAGATATAAAAGGTACTTTTTTAAAAATTTTACTTTTGCAACAAAAGGTACTTTTGTTAGAAATGCACTTTTGTAAGAAAATGTACTTTTGTTAGAAATATACTTTGGTATGAAAAGATAATTCTGTATTGTGAAGGTATTTCTGAGGGAAAAGTTATTTATGTAAAAAAATGTACTTTTGCAAGAAAATTATAAAATATACTTTCTTAGGAAATGGTACTTTTAAAAATGGTACTTTTATGTAAGCAAATATACTTTTGTAAGATTTTTTTTTTTTGTAAAAAGAGACTTTTGTAAAAAAAATGTACTTTGCAAGTGAAGGTTCTTTTGTAAGGAAAGGCCCTTTGTAAGAATTTGTGAATTAGCAAAAAAAAAAAAATGGTTAATTATAGCACATTTATTTTTAAATTCATTCTAAATATTTTAATACAATTTTTATTAAAATTTTTTGGTTAGAAAGATAGTTTTGTAAAATAAATTACTTTTGTAATACTCATTAAAGGTGCTTTTGTAATACTCGTTAAAAGTACTTTTGCATTAATGGTGCTTTTTTAATAAAAGGTACTATTTTAATAAAAGGTACTTTTTTAATAAAAGGCACTTTTTTAATAAAAGATACTTTTTTATTTAAGGAAGTACCTTTGTCCATTGTCCATTGTCAGTTGTCCATTGTCCATTGTCCATTGTCCATTGTCCATTGTCCATTGTCCATTGTCCATTGTCCATTGTCCATTGTCCATTGTCCATTGTCCATTGTCCATTGTCCATTGTCCATTGTCCATTGTCCATTGTCCATTGTCCATTGTCCATTGTCCATTGTCCATTGTCCATTGTCCATTGTCCATTGTCCATTGTCCATTGTCCATTGTCCATTGTCCATTGTCCATTGTCCATTGTCCATTGTCCATTGTCCATTGTCCATTGTCCATTGTCCATTGTCCATTGTCCATTGTCCATTGTCCATTGTCCATTGTCCATTGTCCATTGTCCATTGTCCATTGTCCATTGTCCATTGTCCATTGTCCATTGTCCATTGTCCATTGTCCATTGTCCATTGTCCATTGTCCATTGTCCATTGTCCATTGTCCATTGTCCATTGTCCATTGTCCATTGTCCATTGTCCATTGTCCATTGTCCATTGTCCATTGTCCATTGTCCATTGTCCATTGTCCATTGTCCATTGTCCATTGTCCATTGTCCATTGTCCATTGTCCATTGTCCATTGTCCATTGTCCATTGTCCATTGTCCATTGTCCATTGTCCATTGTCCATTGTCCATTGTCCATTGTCCATTGTCCATTGTCCATTGTCCATTGTCCATTGTCCATTGTCCATTGTCCATTGTCCATTGTCCATTGTCCATTGTCCATTGTCCATTGTCCATTGTCCATTGTCCATTGTCCATTGTCCATTGTCCATTGTCCATTGTCCATTGTCCATTGTCCATTGTCCATTGTCCATTGTCCATTGTCCATTGTCCATTGTCCATTGTCCATTGTCCATTGTCCATTGTCCATTGTCCATTGTCCATTGTCCATTGTCCATTGTCCATTGTCCATTGTCCATTGTCCATTGTCCATTGTCCATTGTCCATTGTCCATTGTCCATTGTCCATTGTCCATTGTCCATTGTCCATTGTCCATTGTCCATTGTCCATTGTCCATTGTCCATTGTCCATTGTCCATTGTCCATTGTCCATTGTCCATTGTCCATTGTCCATTGTCCATTGTCCATTGTCCATTGTCCATTGTCCATTGTCCATTGTCCATTGTCCATTGTCCATTGTCCATTGTCCATTGTCCATTGTCCATTGTCCATTGTCCATTGTCCATTGTCCATTGTCCATTGTCCATTGTCCATTGTCCATTGTCCATTGTCCATTGTCCATTGTCCATTGTCCATTGTCCATTGTCCATTGTCCATTGTCCATTGTCCATTGTCCATTGTCCATTGTCCATTGTCCATTGTCCATTGTCCATTGTCCATTGTCCATTGTCCATTGTCCATTGTCCATTGTCCATTGTCCATTGTCCATTGTCCATTGTCCATTGTCCATTGTCCATTGTCCATTGTCCATTGTCCATTGTCCATTGTCCATTGTCCATTGTCCATTGTCCATTGTCCATTGTCCATTGTCCATTGTCCATTGTCCATTGTCCATTGTCCATTGTCCATTGTCCATTGTCCATTGTCCATTGTCCATTGTCCATTGTCCATTGTCCATTGTCCATTGTCCATTGTCCATTGTCCATTGTCCATTGTCCATTGTCCATTGACCATTGCCCATTTAATAAAAGATACTTTTTTAATAAAAGGTACTTTTTAAATAAAAGGTACTTTTTAACAAAAGATATTTTTTATATAAAAACTTCTTTTGAAATAAAAGCTATTTAAGTACTTTTGTACGAAATGTACAAGTTAAGGTACTTTTTAAGAGGTTGTACTTTTTAAGTAAAAGTACTTTTGTAGGAAGAGGTACTTTGTAAATAAATATTTTTTATTAAAAAGTAAACTTTTGTAAGTAAAGGTACTTTTCTTAAAAGCATACTGTACATTTGTAAGAAAATGCACTTTTGTAAGAAAAGGTACTTCTGTAAGAAAAGTTACCTTTATAAGAAAAGATACTTTTGTAAAAAAAAAACTTTTTTAAAAAATGTGCTTTTGTAAGTAAGAAAGTTACTTTTTCAGAAAATGATATTTTTTAAGAAAAGGTACTTTTTAAGAAAAGGTACATTTGTAACAAAATAAAAACAAATGAAATGTACTTGTGCAATATAAGGTACTTTTATAAGAAATGATACTTTTTTAAAAAAAGTTACTTTTTTAAGAAAATATTTTTTTTAAGAAATTGTACTTTTTTAATAAAAATTACTTGCTTGAGAAAAAGTACTTTTAAGAAAAGATAATTTTTTAAGAAAAGATACTTTTTTTAAGAAAATGTACTTTTTTAAGAAAAGGTACCTTTTTAAGAAAAGGTACTTTTTTAAGAAAATGTACTTTTTTAAGAAAAGGTACTTTTTTAAGAAAAGGTACTTTTTTAAGAAAAGGTACTTTTTTAAGAAAAGGTACTTTTTTAAGAAAAGGTACTTTTTTAAGAAAAGGTACTTTTTTAAGAAAAGGTACCTTTTTAAGAAAAGGTACTTTTTTAGGAACGGGTAATTTTTTAAGAAAATGTACTTTTTTAAGTAAAGACACTTTTTTAAGAAAATGTACTTGTTTTTAAGAAAGGGTAATTTTTTAAGAAAATGTACTTTTTAAGAAAATGTACTTTTTAAGAAAAGGTATTATTTTTAAGAAAATGTACTTTTTAAGAAAATATTCTTTTATTCTTTTTTAAGAAAATGTACTTTTTTGAGAAAAGGTTCTTTTAGAAAAAATGTGCTTTTGTAAGTAAGAAAGTTACTTTTTTCAGAAAATGTTATTTTTTAAGAAAAGGTACTTTTTAGGAAAAGGCACATTTGTAACAAAATAAAAACGAATGAAATGTACTTGTGCAATATAAGGTACTTTTATAAGAAAAGTTACTTTTATAAGAAAAGTTATTTTTTTAGGAAATTGTACTATTTTAAGAAAAGTTACTTGTTTGAGAAAAGGTTCTTTTTTAGAAAATATAATTTTTTTAAGAAAAGATTTTTTTTTTAAGAAAATGTACTTTTTTAAGAAAAGGTATCTTTTTAAGAAAAGGTACTTTTTTAAGAAAATGTACTTTTTTAAGAAAATGTACTTTTTTAAGAAAATGTACCTTTTTAAGAAAAGGTACTTTTTAAGAAAATGTAATTTTTTAAGAGAAGGTACTTTTTCAAGAAAAGGTACTTGTTTAAGAAAAGTTACTTTTTTTAGGAACGGGTAATTTTTTAGGAAAATGTACTTTTTTAAAAAAAGGTTTTGTTTTAAGAAAAGTTTATATTTTTTTAAGAACATGTACTTTTTAAGAAAATATACTTTTAATTTTTTTTTTAAGAAAATGTACTTTTTTAAGAAAATGTATTTTTTTTAGAAGATTTGCGTTTATGCGAAGTCTTACTATCACTTTATATTACAAAATTGTTTCAGAATTTGGTATTTAAGTTGAATTAACTTTAATTTTCAAGTAAAGGTACCTTTGTAGGAAGAGGTACTTTTGTAAGTAAATATTTTTTATTTGAAAGTGAACTTTTGTAATTAAACGTACTTTTCTTAAAGCATAATGTACATTTGTAAGAAAAAATACTTTTCTAAAAAAGGTACTTTTCTAAAAGAGGTACTTTTTTTAGAAAAGGTGCACTTGAAATAAAAGCTACTTTAGTAATAAAAAGTACTTTTGTAAGAAATGTACTTTTGTAAGAAATGTACTTTTGTAAGAAATGTGCTCTTATAAGTTAAGATACTTTTTTAAGAGATTAGACCTTTTAAGTAAAGGTACTTTTGTAGGAAGAGGTTCTTTTGTAAGTAAATGTTATTTTGTAAAAAGGGTGATTTTTGTAAGTAAAGTACTTTTCTAAAATTATACTGTTGCAAGAAAATGTTCTATTGTAAGAAAAGATACTTTTGTAAGAAAATGTACTTTTTTAAGAATAAGTACTTTTGTAAGAATATATACTTTTCAAAGAAAAGGTGCTTTTTGAAGGAAATTTAATCATGTAATAAAAGGTTCTTAAATAATAAAAGGTTTTTGCAAGAAATGTACTTTTGTAAGAAAAGGTACTTTTGTAATAGAAGGTACTTTTGTAAGAGGTTGTACTTTTGTAAGAAAATGTACTTCAGAAAAGGTATTTTTTAAGAAAATTTATATTTGTGAGAAAAGTTACTTGTGTTTAAAAATTTCTTTCGTAAGAAAAGTTACTTTGTAGACTACGTACTTTTGAAAGAAACTGTTCTTTTGTAAGAAAAGGAAGCTTTGTAAGAAAAGTACTTTTGTAAGAAAATATAATCTTTTAAAAAAAAATGTGCTTTTGTAAGTAAGAAAGTTACTTTTTTTAGAATATGTTATTTTTTAAGAAAAGGTACTTTTTAAGAAAAGGTACATTTGTAACAAAATAAAAATGAAAAAAATGTACTTGTGTAATATAAGATACTTTTGTAAGAAAAGGTACTTTTTTAAGAAAAAGTTTTTTTTTTTAAGAAATGGTACTTTTTTAAGAAAAGGTACTTTTTTAAGAAAAGGTACTTTTTTAAGAAAAGGTACTTTTTTAAGAAAATTTACTTTTTAAGAAAAGTTACTTGTTTAAGAAAAGGTGATTTTTTAGGAAAATACACTTTTTTTAAGAAAATGTACTTTTTTAAGAAAATGTACTTTTTTAAGAAAATGTACTTTTTTAAGAAAATGTACTTTTTTAAGAAAAGGTACCTTTTTAAGAAAAGGTACTTTTTTAAGAAAAGGTACCCTTTTAAGAAAAGGAACTTTTTTAAGAAAAGGTTCCTTTTAAAGAAAAGGAACTTTTTTAAGAAAAGGTTCCTTTTAAAGAAAAGGTACCTGTTTAAGAAAAGGTACTTTTATAAGAAAAGATAATTTATTAAAAAAAATTTATAGTTTAAGAAAAGTATATTTTTTAAGAAAATATTTTTTTTTTTAAGAAAAGTTAATTTTTTTTTAAGAAAATGCACTTTTTTAAGAAAATATACTTTGTTAAAAAAATTACCTTTTTTTAGAAAATGTGCTTTTTTAAGAAAAGGCACTTTTTGAAGAAAAGGTTAATTTTTAAGGAAAAGAAATCTATTAAGAAAAAGTACTTTTTTAGAAAATGTACATTTTCTTAAAAAGTACCTTTTCTAAAAAAGTACATTTTCTTAAAAAAGTACCTTTTCTAAAAAAGTAAATTTTCTTAAAAAAGTACCTTTTCTTAAAAAAGTGTACTTTTTAAGAAAAGCAAATTTTTTAAGAAAATATACTTTTTTTTAAGAAAATGTACTTTTTTTAGAAAATGTACCTTTTTAAGAAAAGGTACTTTTTTAAGAAAATGCCCTTTTTTAAGAAAATGTACTTTTTTAAGAAAATACACTTTTTTAAGAAAAGGTACTTTTTTAAGAAAATATACTTTTTTAGAAGAGGTACTTAAAAAAAGGGTATATTTTAAGAAAAGTTTATTTTTAAGAAAGTATATTTTTTTTAAAAGTTTATTTTTTTTTAAGAAAATGTACTTTTTCAGGAAAAGGCACTTTTTTAAGAACAACTTTTTAAAAAAAAAAGTTTATTTTTTTAAGAAAATATACTTTTTAACGAAAAAGTACTTTTTAAAGATTCAGATTATTTTAGAATTTGGTATTTAAGTTGAAGTACGATTTTTTTTTTTTTTTTGATAATTAATGTTAATGTCTCAGAATCTGAGAAATTTTTTGCATAGCAAAATTTTTTAAGTTCGTGTTTTGCAAGCGATTGCAGAATTTTAGTTTGGGCACATAAAGTAGTTTTTGTATTGTTTCTGTATAAAGAAAATTCAAAGAAACATAATTTTTCCGTACAATTTCTGACCTTAGTATTTTTAAACATATGAATTTACTCTACTGGTCTGATGGCTGATGTTTGTTAATATGTCAGTAGGTTGGTGTAAAGTTTTCATATGTGTATTATGTAGCATGGACAATGAATCTATGGAAAATTTTTTACATGTGCATGTGTGTGTTATATGTAGAGATGATGTTGCATCATCGTCATGCAATATGTTTCAACACAAAAAAAAAAAAACATAACACATAAAAAAAGAGTTATAATATTTTGAAAGGAGATCGATAGGTTTACATATTGCATACATATGTGCCATGGCTTAAGTCTATAACAAAAAGAAAAAACATTAACAATGTTTCCCAAATCAACAGGAGTCCAATAATAAATATTAAGGTCATGGGGACAAGATGAATAGATTTGGCAATTGGTTAAAGTGTATGCAAATGCAGTCAATATTAATGAAAAGACAACATTTTTCAGATTGCAGAGAGTGGAAAATTTAAAGTAATTTTTTTTTTTTTTAAATTTAAATATGTAAATGCATAGATTTTATTTTTAATTTCAACGCTAGATTTTTTTTACACGTATTCGAAGTTGGTGAACTTTTATTATACTTAAATTAATAATAATTGCCTGAAAACTGTATAAGGCGTATGATTAATTTTGTAATTTCTTTAAATAACAATCATACGCAACGATGCACAGTGGATTATTTTTGAATAATTTGGCTATTCAGTAAGTAGGTACGGAATCGTTGGACACCACATGTCTAATAAGGGTACCACCAGGGGCCCACAAAGTAGGACATGTTTAGTACACAAAAACTTTAAATTCTTTAAAATCACCAACTTAAAATGCGTGTAAAAAATAATCTAGCTCTGAACTAAAAAAACATTTTCAGGGTTTTATTATGTAAAGTGCCAACTTTCATTTGCTTTTGGTTTCGTCCCATTTCGATTCAAAAAGTTTGATTTTGTATCACTGTTTAATTAAACTGATTTCTCCTTGTAGGATGTAGACGGCAGACCGCAATTCGTGGCTATTCTTTGCTGCCTGTCATAAGAATATTAATAAGTACAAACGCCTCTTTTATTAAAAAGAATTGTTTCCTTAAAAAGAGTTTCATATTAAGTCATTCTTTTTGTTTGTAGTTTGCAAATGATTTAATTACATCCTTTTGTAATTCTTCGTCAAAAATTATGACTACTTTAGTATATAATGTTTGTTCTGGTTAACAATTCATTCACAAGGAACAAAATAATAAAATGACATACTGGTGCAACAGGATTACAACATAAGGGGAAGAGGATTTTTTCCTTTTTCTATAAGAAAAAATATCAGAGTACAAGAATTTTTCTATAAGAAATTTTTTGTAAGACAAATCTGCCAGAAACTGAGTCGTTTTCTTTAGAAAAACTATCTCAGAATCTGTTACTTTTCCAATTGTAAAAATGTCTCAGAATCTAAAACTTTTTCTATAACGAAAAATGTCTAGGAATCTGATAATTTTTGTATTTAAGAAATTTCTATAAAAAAAATTATTTTATTTTAAGGATAGGTACTTTTCAGAAATTGCAGCGTGTATAAAGAAAAACGTAAGCTTTTAAAAAATGTTCTTAAAGCAAGTACTCAAAAAAGTATTTGTTAGAATATGTACTTTTAAGAAATATACCTTTGTATAAAATGCATATTGGAAAAGGTACCATTTGTAAACAAAGGTGCTTTTGCAAAAAGAAGTACATTTGTAAGTACAGATACTTTTGTAAAAGAAAGTTCTTTTGTAAGTTAAGACACCTTTTTTATAAAATGGTACTTTTGTTAAAAAAGGTACTTTTGTAAAAAAAGGTACTTTTGTTAAAAAAGGTACTTTTGTTAAAAAAGGTACTTTTGTTAAAAAAGGTACTTTTGTTAAAAAAGGTACTTTTGTTAAAAAATGTACTTTTGTAAAAAATTTACGTTTGTTAGAAAAATGACATTTGTTAAAAGATGCGTTCGTAGAAAAATGTATTTTTGTAATACAATATATTTATGTGGAAAGGGTACTTTTGTAAATAACGGTATCTTTTGTAATTATAGTACTTTTGACTGAAGATGTACTTTTGTAAGAAAAGGTACTTTTGTGATAAAATGTACTTTTTTGTAAGAAAACGTAATTTTGCAATAAAAAGTACTTTTCTAGAAAATGTACTTTTGCAAGCAAATGTAGTTTTGTAAGAAACGTTACAATTGTAGGAAAGAGTACTTTTGGAAAAGGGTACTGTAAGAAAATGTACTTTTGTAAGAAAAGGTACTTTTATAAGAAAAGGTACATTTGTAAGAAAATGTACTTTTGTAAGAAAATGTACTTTTGTAAGAAAAGGTACTTCTGTTAGAAAATGGTGTTTTGTTTGAAACGATACTTTTGTAAGAAAATGTACTTTTATAAAAAAGTGTGCTTTTGTAAGAAAATGCTTTTTTGAAGAAATGTAAAAAAGGTAATTACTTAAGAAAGTGTACTTTTGTAATAAGACGTATTTTTTGTAAGTAAAGGTACTTTTGTTAAAAAGGTAATTTTGTAAGAAAAAGTACTTTTGTAAGAAAATGTACTTTTGTAAGAAAAAATATTTTTGTCAGAAAGGGTACTCTTGTTAGTAAAGGTTCTTTTGTGAGAAAATTACATTTGATGAAACGACTTTTTTTTTTTGAGAAACGAAACCTTTGTAAGAAATGAACATTTGCAAAAAAAAAAATAAAACACTTTTGTAAGAAAATGTACTTTTGTAGGAAAATGTACTTTTGTAAGAAAATGTACCTTTTTAAGAAAAGGTACTGTTGTAAGAAAAGGTACTTTTGTAAAAAAGGCACTTTTGTAAAAAAGGCACTTTTGTAAGAATGGCACTTTTGTAAGAAAGGTACTTTTGTAAGAAAGGTCCTTTTGTAAAAGGTACTTTTGTAGAAAAGGTACTTTTTAAGAAATGTACTTTTTAAGAAAAGGTACTTTATAAGAAAAGGTACTTTTTAAGAAAAGGTACTTTTTAAGAAAAGGTACTTTTTAAGAAAAGGTACTTTTTAAGAGAAGGTACTTTTCTAGAAAAGGTTCTTTTGTAAGAAAAGGTACTTTTGTAAGAAAAGGTATTTTTTTAAGGAAAGGTACTTTTTGTGAGAAAATGTACTTTTGTAAGAAAAAGGTACTTCTATAAAAAGATTCTTCTATAGAAATATGCTATTTTGTTTGAAACAATGCTTTTGTAAGAAAAAATAGTTTTGTAAAAAAGTGTACTTTGAAAGAAAATGCACTTCTGTAAGAAATGTAATTTTGTAGAATAAGGTGCTTTGGTAAGAAAAGGTACTCTGTTATAATATGTACTTTTTATTAAAAACGATACTTTGTAAGAAAATGTACTATTGTGAAAAAATGTACCTTTGTATGAAATGCAGGTACTTGTTTAAGAAAATTTACTTTTGCAAGAAGATGTTTGTTAATAAAGGCACTCTTTTAGGAAAAATGTCTCCTTTTCTATGGGAAAAATGTCTATATCAGAATCTGAAACTTTTTTCAAATAAATATATTATAAAATCAGAGAATTTTCTATAAGAAAAATGTCTCAGAATCTGATCCCTATTTTATATAAATTTTTTTTTATCTAAGATTTTTTCTATAGGAACAAAATCTCAGAATCTGAGACTTTTTCTATTGGAAAAATGTCACAAAATCTGAGACTTTTTTGAAAGGAAAAATGTATCAGAATCTGAGACTTTTTCTATAGAAAAAATGTCTCAGAGTCTAAAACTCAGAATCTAAGACTTTATCTATAGAAAAAATGTCTCAGAATCTGAAACTTTTTCTATAGAAAAATGTCTCAGAATCTAAGGCTTTTTCTGTAGAAACATTTCTCAGAATCTTTTTTTAGTAAAAATATCAAAAAATCAGAGACTTTTTTTATTGGAAAAATGTCGCAGAATCTGATCCATATTTTATATAAATTTTTTTTTTCTTAGATTTTTTCTATAGGAAAAAAATCTAAGAATCTGAGACTTTTTCTAAAGGAAAAATGTCTCAGAGTCTAAGACTCAGAATCTAAGACTTTTTCTATAGAAAAAATGTCTGAGAATCTGAATCTTTTTCTTTAGAAAAATGTCTCAGGATCTGAGGCTTTTTCTGAAAAAAATGTCTTAGAATCTGTGGCTTTTTCTATTGAAAAATGTATTAGAATCTGAAACTTTTTCTATTGGAAAAATGTCTTAGAATCTTAGGCTTTTTTCATAAAAAATGTCTCAAAATCTGAGACTTTTTCTAAAGAAAAAATGTCTTAGAATCTGAGACATTTTCTTTAGGAAAAAAGTCTCAAAGTCAGAGAATATAGAAAAAATGTCTCAGTTCTGAGACTTTTCTATAGGAAAAATGTCTTTGAATCTGAGACTTTTTCTATACGAAAAATGTCTCAGAATCTTGGGCTTTTTCCATAAAAAAAGTCTCAGAATCTGAGACTTTTTCTAAAGAAAAAATGTCTTAGAATCTGAGACTTTTTCCATAGATAAAACGTCTCAGAATCTGAGACTTTTTCTACAGAAAAAAACGTTTCAGAATCTGAGACTTTTCTATAGCAAAAATGTCTCAGATTCTGAGACTTTTTTGTAGAATAAATGTCTCAGAATCTGAGACTTTTTCTGTTAAAAAATGTCTCAGAATCTGAGACTTTTTCTGTAGAAAAATGTCTCTTTTCCTATGAAAAAAATGCTTGTCAAGACATAGAGGCTTTTTCTATAGGAAAAATGTCTCAGAAGCTTAGACTCAGAATCTGAGACTTTTTCTATTGGATGTTTCAGAATCTGAAATTGAGAAAAAATGTCTCAGAATCTGCGACACTTTCTTTAGGGAAAATGTCTCAGAATCTGTGACTTTTTCTTCAGGGAAAAGTCTCAGAATCTAATACTTTTTCTACAGAAAAAATTTCTCTTTTTCTATATGAAAAATTTCTGTCGGGACATAGCGTGCGCTCTTGTTTTTTTGCTGTTCCTCTTATAAAATACGACCACATATAATAAAAACGTAAAAATGATTAAGTAACTAAATATTAAACATCTTCAGAACTTAAATAAACTAAACTAAGTGCATACTTGTAACAACAGTTAAATTGTATACAATTTTCAAAATTACTCTTAATGTTTTGTAATAATTTTTCTTTTAAGTCAAAAACTGTTGAAAAATGCAGCAACGAATAAAACAAAAATTAACAAAAGAATAATAAATGCTCAAGGGGATGGTTTCCTAAATGACATATATTACGTTCAAATACGCAACTAAACCGCTAAACCGCTAAACGTATTTAACCATCAAATGTATTTGTTTAGAGGTGGGGATTCCATACCTCAATTACTTAAAATTTTATAAGATTTCTTTTGTTTGCATAATTTGTTTAATTTATCTAAATTATTTTCTTGAGTGTATAATTAAGGGTCTTTTGTTTTGTTGTTACATTTTGTTTAAGTTGCAATTAGTGGTAGTTGCTAGTTTTAAGTAAAAGAAAATGAGAAACATATTCTACTTGCTTAAGGGGGGCACCCCAATACGAAAATATTGTTAAGATTTTTATTTTATAAATAATGGTGTGTAATAAAGCTTAAGGTCTTTCTTTTGTTAAAAAATCTTTTTTTTTTATTCTTCTAATATTTCATTATTTCTTGAATAACATCATCAGGGACAGTAGAAAAAAAATTTATAAACTTGCTGCTACCGTCGTCATTATTGTACTCTCGCATGACGACGGTAGCAGCAACACACTAGCATATAGAATTTTTTTCGTACTGTCCCTGATGATGTTATTCAAGGAAAAATGTAATATTGTTGAAATGAAATAAAGAAGATAAAAATTTTTTATTATTTATATTAATAAGGCTGGATTACTCAATGCTCCGTTATAAAATAACTCTCCATTAAATTTAACTTTTTCATACAAATTTTGACAGGAGGCTCCGTTAAATCGGTAGTTAGCAGCTAACTTTTCATGGAGTAATCCGCCCTAAGAAGTTTAAATAACAACTTAAGTTATATATTTTTATCATAGGAAATTTTTCATAGTCCCGGTCAGGTTGATAATAACTTCCGATAAAATCGGTTTAGCGTTGCAAAAATAACGATGAAAATGCAAAAATTACTACCCCCTTAATGCATGTAATGTTCAAAAAAATTCCCATAACTGTAAAATGTTATGCCTTTTGGCATGCAGAAACTAATTTGAATAATTTGTTACCACTTTTACGCTTATTTTGTTTGTTATTATATTTTTCATTGTGCAATTCTTTGTATTTGGTGGTGTTACCGCTGCTGCTGTTGGTGGCTGGTTGTATATGGGGCATTCCATTTCAAATCGGACACTTTGAAATTTGATTTTTTTAGATTTTCCCAATTTGTTTACAGTTTTTAGTACATTTCGAAAACTACTTCGTGGTAAATTTTCAGATTTTCAAAAGATATCGAATTTTTAAAAATTGGTAGTTTGTTCCCTTACTCAAATTTCTTTTACTCTTAACTTCTTCAATAATGGTCCAAATTTCAAATATTTTTTTTCAAAATTTTTCTTTTTTTTACGTACTTTTAAAAAAAAAAAATCCCAAAAAATTCTTTAAAGCGCTTTAGTATGCGATTTTTAAGTTTTAAAATTTAAATCTCATTTTTGAAAATGTTTGTACTCTTCGATTTTTTTGTAATTTTTTTGTGTAAAACCTCTATCGATTCTACAAATTTTTTGCCCAGGAGGATCGTGGGATAACAATTATTACTATTTTTAAAATTTTTTGAAAAAACTTTATTGTAATTTTCCAATCTTAAAATAACTTCTACTGCTCCAATGATGCGTCTTAGAAGGGTCATTTATAAGACCGACCCCCATTAATTTTTACGTCTTAAAATTTGTTTTGGAACAAACTAATACCCTATCTCCAATTTCTAAGGGGGCTCCCACACAAAACGACATTTTTTAAAATTTGCTCCAACCGCTCTAACTGCCCTTATAGTGCCTTTAGAGCAACAAAATGTATGACCGACCCACAATATTTTTTTAGTCCAAACATTTTTTCTGTTCACACCTACCCTCTATCTTTAACTGTTAAAGCGGTCCCCATACATTTTTTTTTTATTTTTTGTAAATTTATTTTATTTAATCAGCTTCTACCGGTCCAATGGTGAGTCCAAGAAGGGTCATTAGTGAGACCGACCCCCATTTATTTTTACCTTACAAAATTTTTTTAAAACATACCTATGCCCTATCTTCACTCCCTAAGTAGACTTCCATTCAAAATTATATTTTTAAAAAATTTGCTCCAACTGTTATTTGTATGGGAGCCTACTTAGGGAGTGGAGATAGGGCGTAGGTATGTTTTAAAAAAATGTTGTAGGGTAAAAATAAATGGGGGTCGGTCTCACCAATCACCCCTCTCGGACGCACCATTGGACCGGTAGAAGCTGATTAAATAAAACAAATTTACAAAAAATAAAAAAATTTGTATGGGGACCGCCTTAACCGTTAAAGATAGAGGGTAGGTGTGTTCAGAGAAAATGTTTGGACTAAAAAAATATTGTGGGTCGGTCATACATTTTGTTGCTCTAAGGGCACTATTAGGGCAGTTAGAGCGGTTGGAGCAAATTTTAAAATATGTCGTTTTGTGTGGGAGCCCCCTTAGAAATTGGAGATAGGGTATTAGTTTGTTCCAAAGAAATGTTGAGACGTAAAAATTAATAGGGGTCGGTCTTATAAATGATCCCTCTATGACGCACCATTGGAGCAGTAGAAATGATTTAGGATTGGAAAATTATAATACATTTTTTTCAAAAAATTTAAAAAATAGTAATAAGCGTTATCAAACGATCCTCCTGGGCGAAAAATTTGTAGAATCGATAGAAGTTTTACACAAAAAAATTTCAAAAAACCCGAAGATTACAAACATTTTCAAAAATGAGATTTAAATTTTAAAACTTAAAAATCGCATACTATAGCGCTTTTTAGAATTTTTTGGGATTTTTTTTTTTTTTTTAAGTACGTAAAAAAACAAAAATTTTGAAAAAAAAAATTGAAATTTGGACCATTATTGAAGAAGTTATGAGTAAAAGAAGTTTGAATAAAGGGAAAAACTACCAATTTTTAAAAATTCGATATCTTTTGAACGGGTCATCAAAAAAATCTGAAAATTTACCACGAAGGAGTTTTCGAAGGGTACTAAAAACTGTAAACAATTTGGGAAAATCTAAAAACAAAAATTTTCAAAGTGTCCGATTTGACATGGAATGCCCCATATGTTTATAATTGCAAATTTTTACAAATGTTTTTAGTTGCTGTATTTTGGAATTCGTTTTCTATTTTTTTAAGTTTTATATTTCAGAGAATTAGTTTATATTTTTAAAAACAACTGTAAAAAAAACACACTCAAATGCCTACTTTGAGGCATTTATATTTATTGTTATGTGTTGCCTACTTTAAGGCATTTATATTTATTTTAATGTGTTGCCTACTTTTTTTTTTTTGGGGTTATTTGTATTTATATATTTTTGTGGTTTTAATTTTCATGTAACTGACAACTATTTTACTAATTTATTTTTAAATCATTCTCCAAAGAAAAAAAAACTATATTAAATATAACCTCAAAATTGTATAAACTATTTTTTCTGTATTTTCTAGTTTGTATTACTCTCCTCAAAGGTATGCTTTTGATATAAAGTTATGTTAACTTTTTAAATAGCGGTTTAACTCACTTTATTCTCATATTTCCCCATAGTTTATTTTTTTTGTCTGTTACTTTTGCTTTGCACCTCATAAAAGTATGTATGATAAGTGTTTTTTAACCACAAAAAAAAAAAAAAAAATATACAAAAAACAAATGAAAAATTTATGATATTGTGGTTTTTGCAACCTTATGTTTGTTTTGGTTTTTACAATTAAAAAAAAAAAAAAATAGTGTTATCAAAAAAGCTTGGCATAGAAATGAGTTATTTATTTGGTAAAAAGATTAAGTAGAGTAGAAATTTTAAAATATGGGATTTTAGCTTATAACTTTTGGCAAAAAAAAAATTATTTTATGAAAAAGGGAAAACAGCAATTAATAACAATTGTGTACATCTGAAAATGTACACAATACAATTAAAGCTCCAAACTTCAAATTTTCCGCGTTGGTCATTTTTGACCCCCAGCCAATGTGGGTTAAAGACGTCCTAGATCGCTAAGAATTAATGACAGTCTTAAAGTTGTTTAATAGAATGCCACGACTTCAAAAAACAGTTTATTTGCCCAAAAATAAAATTTATAAGATTTTATTAATCCAAATTATTGATAAAACAAACATTTCCTTGAAATCCACTAACTTTCCCCCGCGATTCCCGAAAAGTGGCCCTACGGATATCCGCCATAATTCGCATTTTTCTTCTCCAAGGTGTTCTGTTGAATTTAGAAAGAAAAAATTATATATTTAAAATTTTTTTTAATAAAATTTTCAAATTTTGAAAAAGGTGTTTTGAGAACGCCCACAAAATCATGTAATTTTTTTGGTATTAAGTTTAAACGGGTTAATGATACCGTAAAATCTTTAAATTTCATATTTAAGTATTTACCATCAAATATTATACAAAAATATTTTTTTAATTATTTTAATAACAAAACTTTAATTTTTATACCCTCCACTTAGTGATAGAGGGTATATATAAGTTTGTCATTCCGCTTGTAACTCATCGAAATATCGGTCTGGTACCCCATAAATTATATATATTCATGATGCCCGATCGATTTTAAGACATTCTGGCAGAGTCACATTCTTCAATTAGAAGAATGGTTACAAAAGTGGAAGATAAAGGTAAATGAGCAAAAATGTGTTCACGTAACTTTCACGTTGAGAAGAGAAACTTGTCCCCACATTCAAATTAATAACCACAATGTACCCCAACATAAAAATGTTAAATACCTCGGTATTCATCTTGAACGTCGTCTTACGTGGAAAACACATTTAGATGCAAAATTATCTCAGATGAAATTAAAGACTATTGAAGTTAATTGGCTGATTGGAAGAAACTCTAAACTTATTGTTAGTTTAGACTGTAAGCTTTTGTTGTACAATTCAATTTTAAAACCAATATGGTGCTACGGCATTCAGCTATGGGGTACTGCGTCATCATCTAATGTGGAGAGAATTCAAAGAAAACAGAACAACATTTTACGAATGATAACATGCGCCCCTTGGTATGTTAGAAATTCCAACATACACAAGGATTTGAATGTTGCATATGTTAAAGATGAAATTGTAAAACATACTCAAAATTACCTAAGAAAACTGGAAACGCATCCAAACTATCTAGCAAGAAATCTACTTAATAATCGTAGCTAACTAACTGGAAGGAGAAATGCATTTGAGAACATTTATAAACAAATAAATTTAAGAAATATTTGTGAAAATGAAATTTTGTCTGGCACTGGCTGGACTTAATATTAAGAATATTTAGATATAAGATATGAACACTTATTGTTAGTTCACGGAATTAAAGTGAAGATTCAATAAATAAAATATGAACAAAAAAAAAAAAAATTCTGGCGATGTCCGTCTGTCCGTCTGTCTGTCTGTCTGTCTGTGGAAAATGCTGTCGCGGACAAAATATTGCACAGAGATGACTGAAACTTAACATATTTATTGGAAGTTCTCCCGAGAAGTTTGGTATTGCATTTGAGCAATATCGGTTCAGCGGTTCAAAAGTTATGAACGAAAATGTAAGCACACCTCAAAAATTTTAGTACATTCAACATAACCTAAAAATACAAAATGCTTTAATTCGGCTTCCGGTTGACATATGTGAACATAATTGAACACCAAATGGTATTTAAACAAGTACGAACATATTTTCTAACAAAAAAAGAAAAAAATCGCGGATTTTTTTTTTACCAAAATTTTTTTTCGCGGAAATTTTTTTTTCAAAAGTAATTTCCTTTTAAATAAAGTTTTTTGCAATAATCTTTTTGAAACTGTGGAGGGTATTACTCCATTCGGCAAGGCCGAATTTAAGTTTTTTACTTGCTTTTTTTTAAAGTCCTTTTTTGCAAAAACCCCAATTTTGAGGCACAAAGTGGAGACTGAAGATAAACTCCTGTGAGTTACCCTTAGGGGACCGACACTTTTGGCGGGTATTAGAAGTTGATCAGAGAGAAAAGCCAAAAAACGAAAAAACGTGTACACTCAAAAAAAAATAGTAGAAAACAGTTAAGAAAACCAGATAATCTATCAAAGATCTAAAAAATCTTAAATGCGGAAAATTATAACCCGGAAAACCTGTTTGGAACTAATTTTAAGTTAATGTTTTATGTAACTTTACAAATTTTTTTTTTTTTAGTGTATGAAAAACTTTAAGAGTCACTCCCTCTTTCTAAAGAGTCTTCCAAAAGTCAAATCCAAAAAATCATTCAAATAAGTCCATCAGTTCGGCTGTAATTAATTTTGGCCAACAAAATGGGTAAAATTTCCTATTGTGCACTGGACCGATTTCGCTGGATTTCCATAACAACCTGACCAGGTAAATGCCCAACATACATATATGCCAAACTTCAGGAGCATCCGTAAAGCGTGTTTTCAACAGACAGCCAGACGGACAGACATCACCAGATCGTCTTAAAAGCAATCGCGGATCATGAATATATGGGACATTCCATGTCAAATCGGACACTTTGAAATTTTTTTTTTTTTTTAGATTTTCCCAATTTGCTTACAGTTTTTAGTACTCTTCGAAAACTCCTTCGTGGTAAATTTTCAGATTTTTTTGATGACCCGTTCAAAAGATATCGAATTTTGAAAAATTGGTAGTTTGTTCCTTTACTCAAACTTCTTTTACTCATAACTTCTTCAATAATGGTCCAAATTTAAAAATTTTTTTCAAAATTTTTTGTTTTCTTACGTACTTTTAAAAAAAAATCCCAAAAAATTCTTAAAAGCGCTCTAGTATGCGACTTTTAAGTTTTAAAATTTTAATCTAATTTTTGAAAATGTTTGTACTCTTCAATTTTTTTGAATTTTTTTGTGTAAAACATCTATCGATTCTACAAATTTTTTGCCCAGGAGGATCGTGGGATAACGATTATTACTATTTTTTAAAATTTTTTGAAACAAATTTATTGTAATTTTCCAATCTTAAAATCATTTCTACTGCTCCAATAGTGCGTCATAGAGGGGTCATTTCCAAGACCGACTCCCATTAATTTTTACGTCTAAGCATTTCCTTGGAACAAACTAATACCCTATCTCCAATTTCTAAGGGCGCTCCCACACAAAACTACATTTTTTAAAATTTGCTCCAACCGCTCTAACTGCCCTAATAGTGGCCTTAGAGCAACAAAATGTATGGCCGACCCACAATATTTTTTTAGTCTAAACATTTTATCTAAACACACCTACCCTCTATCTCTAATTGTTAAGGCGGTCCCCATAATTTATTTTTTATAAATTTGTTTTATTTTATCAGCTTCTACCGGTCCAAGGGTGCGTTCGAAAGGGGACATTAGTGAGACCGAACCCTATTTATTTTTACCCTACAACATTTTTTTAAAACATACCTACGCCCTATTTCCACTCCCAAAGTAGGCTTCCATTCAAAATTACATTTTTATAAAATTTGCTCCAACTGTTATTTGTGAGACCGACCCCTATTTATATTTACCCTGCAACATTTTTTCAGAACATACCTACACCCTATCTCTATTCCCTATGGGGGCTCCCATACAAAATGACATTTCTATCAAATTTGCTCCAACCGCTCTAACTGTCCCATGAGTGCCCCTAGAGGAGTCAAATATTTGACAGACCCCCAAATAGTTTTTGAGCCTCAGCATTTTTTCCACTTTAAGAGTTAAAGATAGAGGGTAGATATGCTCTGAAAAAATGTTCAAAACAATGTTCAAATTGGGGTCGGTCATACATTTGACTCCTCTAGGGGCAAAAAAATGTTCAAATTGGGGTCGGTCATACATTTGACTCCTCTAGGGGCACTCTTCTTAGGACAGTTAGAGCGGTTTGAGTAAATTTTATAGCAATGTAACTTTTTGACTTGAGAAAACTTTTTTTCTATAGTGCAAACAAATTTTTTTCCCAATTTTCGCGAAAACGCGAATTCATCTAGAAAAACTGGGAGACACGAGTATTTTATTTTCGGCCCTGCTATTAAAACTTTTTGGTCCGGTTCCTGTGTACAGCCAAAATTTACAATTTGTGTTATAAAGAGTTTTAATAAATTCGGTCCATCTTATTTATGTTGAATAATAAATAAAGTTGTCTGTAGATCCCAATAGCAGTTCCTGCTTTCATTTTGTTGCATTTAATAATATCCTTGAAAAATATTTTATCCACAAAAATAAAATATTTAAATTAAAAAGCTTTTAACATATCAGATTAAAAAGATTTGTTCTTTTATTCATTAGAAGACAACAATCTGTTAAAAAGTTTTGTGTTTTATTTTCCAAAAAAAAAAAAATAAAGAAATCTAAAACTTTTAAAAAACATCTTTTGGAAAGTTTTTTTTTTTTTTGTTTTTACTGATGTTAAGTATTCATACTGCAGGTTAAATATTGAAACAATACTAATGTGTTTAATATTGAAATAAATTGTTGTTGAAAAAACTGGAATTTATGAAACAGAAAACCCGGAAAATTATGAACAAAAAATTTTTAAATCTACCAAACATACAAAAAAAAAGTATTTTCTAAGCAAAAGAACTAAAAACTTTAGCATATTGTGGGGGATATTTAGAAATTTAAAATGTATTTAGTTAAACATTGACCAATTGTGAGCAAAAAATTGTGTTAAAATATTAAATGGAAAAGTGGGAATGATAGTATTAAACTAAAATTATTATATGTTAGTAAAAAACAAACTCTGCATACACAATTATAACATAATAAATGTATAAAATTCACTTTCTATAGTATACTTTAAGTTGCTTAATATTTTATATTTTGTTGCATACCTTTAGTTGTTGAAAATCCAAATTTTTTGTAGCATACTTTTGATTGCTTTAAATTTTATGCATATTTTTAAGCATTTCATTTTTAAATCCAACTTTATTAAAAGACAGAGAAATTTCTAATAGGCGGAACATGAACTACAAAAAGTGATGCTCGAAGAATGTTACCGGCAAATTGCAAAACATTTTGAGGTGATCTTGTCAGTGTACTAATGGAAAATTTTACTGCATACTTTCCATCTCCTTCTTTCGTCTGCCTTAACAACTTTTTACTGTTTAGTTAGTTGAGCCTTTTACATTTTTAAAAATCGTTTCTATATTTATAAATCCTCTTATTGTTTTAAATGTTTATTAAAATATTTTAATACCATTGAATATTTCTCTGAATTGATTTTTTTGTAAAAAAAAATCTACTTTTATTACAACTGTTTCCCAATATTTCCCCAAACAAATATTTTCTAAAACACACATTTTAATTACAAAGTTTTAGCTACACACCAAAAAAAATTGTTAAACTTTTGTATAAACTGCCTGTTTTATACGTCTGTTCATACTGTTTTTTTTTTGAGTAATTAATAACTGTCAAAATACTGTCAAATTATACCATGATTTATATTGAGGTTTTTGTAGCGCGAAAGTTTTTTTTTTCAACTTAGTCCATCATTTAAAAAAAAAAGTTTCATATTAAAATACAACGTATTAATTTAACTTTATTATGTCACAACATTTTGAAGGTTGAAAGTTGTGTTGTACAAAATATTACAATTTTTTTAAATTAATTGAAGAGTTTGAAAAAAAAAACGGTAAATGCATTGTGAGTCTTTAAGTTATTGAAATTCAATTTTTTTGTTGCATACTTTTAGTTGTAAAATTTAAATATTTTTTGTGGCATATTTGTGATTGCTAAAAATATTGTTTGCATATTTTTAGGCTGACCTAAGTGATGCAGGACGCTACCTAAATTTGATTACACTGTTCAACACAAAAATATATCTCATAAAACCCTAAAACGATTAGACCTGGCCCCCTTCGATTAATTTTTTGAATATGTTTTAGTACGTATTAAATGCAACTTGCTCTAAAATTTTCAGATTTTATACCATGTTGGTGTTGAGTAAGTAATAAATTTTTCAAAATGGTGATTTTTAAAATAAAAATAAATAAATTTAAATTTTCAATTAATTTTGACCAGTAAAAAATTTAGATATCTTAAAAAAAGTTGGACAACATTATTTAAATGTAGTTCTTAAAAAAAATATGAAAAAATTATTCGAAGTAATTATCACTTATTTTTTAACGTTTTAGTATTAAAATCGACTTTTTGGAAAAGTCCGAAACCTTCGATTTTTTTTAAGTTTAAGAATTCTACTCTAAATAACGCAACTTTTAAGCCATAACTCGAGATGTGATCACAATTCGTTCTATTTTTTATACCCTCCAATCTAGTGACAGAGGGTATATATAAGTTTGACATTACTCGAAATATTGCTAACTTTTGAAAGACTTTACGGAGGCTCCTGAGGTTTGACATATATGTTGGGCATTTACCTGGTCAGGTCGGTATTGCAATCCAGTGAAATCGGGCCAGTGGTTAAAAATTTATAAGCAAAAGACTAAATTTCGGCATGGGTTTTTCGCGAATTTACGAGATAAAAAACACGCTTACTTTCAAAAGGCAATTCCTTTGATGATGAAGCTTGGCATATATATTTGTCGTTCCTTTTGGCTGTTTCGCGTTGAATTTCAGCCAAATCACTTCAGTGGTTCAAAAGTTATTAGCAAAACCGTGAATTTTAGATTAGGTTCACCTTAAATTCACGTGTTGGAAACCCGTTAAACATGTTTTGAATTCATTGGTCACAAAAATATTTTACAACGTAGTTTTCTCACTCAAAGATATTTTTTCTTAAAAAAAAAAAAAAAAATACACTCGAAAAAAACATTACACTCAAAAAAAAATTTTACACTCAAAAAAAAAAAAAGTAAATTATTTTTTGTTTTCAAAAATTACTTGAAAAAAAGTTTTTTTACACAAAATAAAATATTTCTAATCAATTTTTTTTTTTTCACGTTAGAAAATTTACTATCACTTAAAAAGGGCATTGTGGAGGGTATTCAAATGTAAATTCGGCCTGGTGTCTACTTTTAAAAAAGTTGCAGGACGCCACCTCAGTTTGACTATATAAGCTAACAATTAACGAAAAAGAAAACAAGAATTACTACTATTACTATTTTTATTTTCTTAAAACCAAAAATTTTAATAACTTTGGTTTGTAACTTGGATAATAATTTACGTCGTGGTGAATAAAACCGTTTTTCACCAGCTGGTGAATAAAAAGTAACAAAATTATTTTTCAACAATTTTTTTTATAATTTTTTTTTTTTCATCAAATTTTTTTTTTGTTTCATCAATTTTTTTTCCATCAAATTTTTTTTTCATCAATTTTTTTTTTCATCAAACTTTTTTTTTCATCAAATTTTTTTTTCCACAAATTTTTTTATCCCTCCAACTACAGTATGTTGGTATACTCACTTTTTCATTCCGTGTGTAACGCTTCAAAATATCGGTCTAGACCCCATAAAGCAGTGATCGGCACCCATTGCACGCTGGAGCCGAACACAATCGGTAATTCACATGTATACAACACGAATGTCAACAAAAAATCAACAAAGAGCATAAAAAAACAAATATTTTATTCAGTAGCAAGCTGACTTTCTTCAAAGCAGGTTGATGTCGCTTTGTTGAAGAAATACACCAACACATGCATATTTTTATTAAAACACTAATACTTTCATATGCCTCTTTGTGCCGACCACTGCCATAAAGTATATATATTTATCATCAGTGGTCGATTCTAAGACATTCCGTCCCTCCGTCTGTGCGTCTGTAGTTAACACGATGCAGTTCAAAATAAAAGAACTAGACTCCCGACATTTGGCACGAATATGTCTTATGTTCCTAGGCAGGTTAAGTTCGTAAATGAGCAAAATCGGACCAGGGGGAAAAAGTTTGGACCCACAGAATTAGAAAACATCGTATTTTATGGGCGTGGAATAAATTTTTTTTTGTATATAATGATAAATTTGTATTTCTTTAGTGCAAAAAGCATAAGAATTAATTTTTTTTAACACTTATTCGAGAGGACATGTGCCCCCCCCCCCAATTACCACTACCGAACCCCCCCCCCAAAAAAAAGTAGACGCCCCTGCAATTTATTTTTTATTTGCATGTTGGAGGGTATAAAAGATTCGGCACAACCGAATTTAACACTCTTGTTTTTTTTTCTAAAACTACATGTAAATACCAATAAAACGTTATCCTACTTTTTTTAAGATATCTATCATTCAAAATACGAGAGATCGCCACAAAACTGGACTTAGGTACTCCGATTAACTTTGTATTATGCACACGGATACTTTATGGAGCCATTTTGGCTTTTGCATTTAAAGTTTAAAAAAAAATTGAAAACTCGCGATTTTATTAGCGTTTTAAATTTTTCAAAAAATGAAAAAAATGCAAAATGTAGTCAAGTTTGAAGAGCTATATTTCCTAAAGTATATATCGGATTTCAATTCTGTTCAACGCATTCGAAAGGTATACTCGTCTTCTTTATAACTAATATTTTTTAAAGAAAAAATTGTGTCTAAAAATGTAGTTTTAAGACAAATGCAATTTTAAAATGCATTTTTTAAAACTTACTACATCTTCAATTTTTAAAAAACCAACATTTTTGAAAAGATTGGAATTTTTACATTAAATATAGCTAACAAATACTTTGGGACACGCATTCGTGCTATTTTAAACGATTTTATGAAAAATATCTTACTAAAATTTTCATACAAAAAGTTCCAAAAAATTTATTTTATTTAGTTTTTTAAAATTTTGTATTATTGTAGAAATTTTTTCAAAAAGTATTCCACTTCAATACTCGTCATTAATAAAAGTAAGTATCGCATTTAACTGTCTTAAAAAGTTGTTTACAGATTTAACTGTGTTTTCTAAAATTATCAGTTTTCCTTTTGGAGTTAATAACACACAAAGTTGCAGGTTAAAATTTTGTAAAAAACATATTGCAAACATTTTTTTTTGCAGCAAAACCGATCAAATTTAAAGAAAGTAAGTAAATAAAGAAGTTTTAATCGCGGTATTAATATCTCGTAATTTTTTTACAGAAATCGCGAAGTTTTTAGCTCGGATTTTAAAAGTGCAATTTTTGGCAACAAAAACATTGAATTTGCAATTTTATTGCATTTTTCCCGAGGAATAATTTTTGTCTTTATTCTTATATCATATTTCTGATTATTTAATTTTCTCATTTTTTCAAAAAAAAACGACTCCGGGGAAGATTTTGATTTTCGTTGAAAAATATGCATAGTAGTGGGGCACCCCAGATTCAAAATCAAGAAAGAAATTTACAAAAACTTAAATGCATCATGTAAACTAAATGCATCTTAAAAATTCTAATAGAAATGCATTGTATTATTTTAAAACTGATAATTTTAGAAAACACAGTTAAATCTGTAAACAACTTTTTAAAACAGTTAAATGCGATACTTACTTTTATTAATGAAGATTATTGAAGTGGAATACATTTTGAAAAAATTTCTACAATAATACTAAATTTCAAAATACTAAAAAAAATAAATTTTTTTGAACTTTTTATATGAAAAATTTAGTAAGATATTTTTCATAAAATCGTTTTAAATAGCACGAATGCGTGTCCCAAAATATTTCTTAGCTATATTTAATGTAAAAATTTCAATCTTTTCAAAAATGTTGGTTTTTTAAAAATCGAAGATGTAGTAAGTGCTGAGAAATGCATTTCTAAATTGCATTTGTCTTACAACTGCATTTTTAGACACAATTTTTTCTTTAAAAAATATTAGTTATAAAGAAGACGAGTATACCTTTCGAATGCATTGAACAGAATTGAAATCCGATATATACTTTAGGAAATATAGCTCTTCAAAGTTGACTACATTTTAAATTTTTTCATTTTTTGAAAAATTTAAAACGCTAAAAAAATCGCGAGTTTTTAATTTTTTTTTAAACTCTAAATGCAATTATCCAAATTGCTCCATAGAGTATCCATGTGCACAATATAAAGTTAATCGGGGAACCTAAGTCCAGATTTATTGCGTTTTCTATTGATTTCTCGTGTTTTCAATGCTATACTTTTTACTAGCCGAAATTAATTGAAAATTTAAATTTTTTGAATTTTTTGAAAAAATCGCCATTTTGAAAAATTGATTACTCAACACAAATTGGTATTAAAGGCTGAAAGTTCGAGTGCAAGTTGCATTTAATAAGTACTAAAACATATCAAAAAAACCAAGAAAAATCCAGAGGGGGTCGGGTCAAAAAGTGAGTGATTGGAAACGGTATTTTTTTTCCAAAGTTTTTTTTGGAGTTATGTTAAGCAAATACAACATTTTTATGTCAGAGGAAGCTCAAAACCCTGCATGTGGACCCAGCGAATAAAAAAAAGTTGGATCCGCTCCTTTTTTATGGATATAAAAAGTTTATTTTAAAAATGATTTATTTGATTTAATAAATGCAAGAATCATAATAAATCCATTTGATAACATCTATCGCAAGGGGAAGGTACCCCCTAATGTCTACCACGAAACCCCCAGCCCCCCAAAAACAAACGCCCCTGATTTTTTTTTTATATTTTGGAGGATATAAAAGATTCAGTACATTTTTCACTCTCACTTGTTCTCTATAAGAACGTTTTTAGAAGTTGCTGCATACTTTTGGTTGTAAAAAATCTATAATTTTTGTTGCATACTTTTTATTGATTAAAATATTTTGCATATTTTTAAGCTGACCTAAGCAATATTTTTTTTTTTTAATTTTTCTATCTATTTCTATCTAAAGAATGTCTGAGAAACTTAGAGTCTGAGAATTTTTTAAATCGAAAACTTTCTCAGAATCTAATTTCAAAACACACGATTCAATGGTTTCTTTTTAAACTCTACACTCTAAAAAACGCATGTAAACTTACTATTATAAATTGGGTAAATTTTTGTTGAATAGCACGCATTATGTGTTAATATAAAACCTAAATGCGTATAATAAATTCAAACCAATTTAACACAGCAAATTAAAAATATTATCCGTTAATTCAAATATTTTACAAATGCGTTAATAAAATTGTCGAACAACACACACACATAAGCTTCTGTGGCGTAGTGGTTAAGAAGTATACTTTCAAGTCAGAAGGTAGCGAGTTCGATGCTGGCTGGCGGCGCATGTTTTTTTGTTATATTTTATTTACCTCTTTTTTATTTAAATTGCCCACATGTGGTCGATTTATTCAATTTACACATTCAGAAAAAAATTACCCAATTTATAGGAGTTCAGTTTCCTACTATAAATTGGGTAAATTTAAAAAAATTTTGATTAGAGTGTATTTAATTGCTTAAGAGCATTTGTTCTTTCCCCCATTTCTAAAATCATATGTTTTATTCTCCTTATTTTTTTAATTTTTTTAAGGTACCTTGAGAAAATGTACAAAATATAAAATTAAATATAGCAAAAAATATTTTTATTTGTTGCTCATTTATAATGACAAAAAATATGTTGCAGCTGCTGTTATTAGTACCAGAAGTACGATTGCTGTATGCAGCTTTTGTAGTTGTAAATTTCAAAATCATTTTGTTTTCTTGACATTTAAAACAACAAAACAAAGCAAAACAAGTGTACTACTAGTAGTTGTAGTTCTTTTTGGTTTTGTTTTTGTAACACAATAGTGAAGTTGAAACAACAAATGACAAAAAAGCAAAAAAAAACAAAACATGCCAAGAAATATGTCACTACGACTGATGTTAGAATTTGTCATTTTACTTATTCCTTTTGGAAAAGCACTTAAAACAGATGCTACCAGTGCTACAAACTACATACTCCTGAATACTTATATTATCCCTATAAACAATTTTGCTGGAATTAAACAGTAATTTAAGTTTAATTCCAGCTCTGTATTATAGTTTTTAGATGTGCTTAAATATCTCTTTCAGAGGTGGCACATTTAAACAAATCTCAAGAAAAATCATATACTAAAGTTAAGTTTGCCTTGAAGCTTGAATTAAAATTAAATTTAAAACTTGTCTTTGCTTATTGGGATATCAGTCGTTCTCCCATACAAGCAGTTGAATATTATTCTAGTCCCACTGTACTAATTTTAAAAACTCACACTTATCCAAAGATGTTTAATTTACACACACACATACACACCTAAAATAACGCCAAACAAACAATGCACTAGTTGGAGATTACTCACAATTGAAGCAGCAAGTGTAGACGTCACAGAAAATAAACTCAAAATATTACCTCTGTCCACTCAGCCATCAGAAAAATTTTTAAGAACTGGATAACAAAATATTTCTGTAAAGTTTACAAAATAAATTGGTGATTTTATACCCTCAAATCACAGTGCAAGGGTTTCCAAATTTCGGTTTAGGATAATTCATAATCGATTCTAAGACATTATATAAATGTCCGTCTATCTGCGGAAAGGACGATGCAGTCCAAACTAAAACAACTACCCTAGCAAAATTGTAAGCGAATATTTGTTTGCTCATGTGGTGGTTAAGTTTGTAAATGGGAAATTCTGGACCATGGAAAAAATTTTTAAGAAAAAATAATGGTATTTGCCATTTCATGCAAAACGAATTAAAATATCGGTCAAGGACCCCATTAAGTTTATATGTTATTGATAAATTTCTGCGGAGAGCAAGATGCAGTCTAAACCAAAAGAACTGTAAATTTGGTAAATGAGTGCATTACTTAAGCTCCAAAAATTATTTTTACATTTTGAAGAGTTGAAATGATTCGACACAAAAGAATTTAATACTCTCATTTGTTTTTGTACATTTGTTAAACGAATGGAACATTTTTATGTCCGAACTTTAGAATTGGTGAAAAAGTAGTTTTGGTGAAAAAATATGAAAAAAATGAAAAGAAAACGTTGATTAAAAAAAAATTTTTGATGAAAAAAAAAAAATTATGAAAAAAAAAATTGACGAAAAAAAAATTTATGAAAAAAAAAATATTGACGAAAAAATAAAAAAAATTATAAAAAGAATTTATGAAAACAAATGCTAAAAAATGTTTTTTTATGAAAAAAAAATTTAATAACAAAAATTTTATAAAAAAATTAAAAAAAAAAATTTATGAAAATTTTTTTTTTATAATTAAAAAAAATTTATGGAAAAAAAATTGACGAAAAAAAAATTTGAAGAAAAAAAAATTGTTGATAAGAAAAAATTTGATAAAAAAAAAATTTATAAAAAAGAATATTTTGACAAAAAAATAAAAAAAAATTTATGAACAAAAATTTTTGAACAAAAATTTAGATGAAAAAATAAAATTTGATAAAAACAAGTAAGATATAATACCCTACACCAGTGTGTCCCGGAAGTTAATCCTAGTTAATCCTAGTTAAACAGAGCTTGTTTTGTTTTCAAGAAAAAATAAGATTCCTGCTTTTGATCCTATTTCTCTGGACGGTACTGAAATCACCTTCTCAGATGGAGCCAAGTATCTTGGAGTATTTCTAGATAGGAAGCTGAATTTCAGGCGTAATATTGAGGAACGGGTGAGAAAAGCAACGATTGCTTTGTATTCCTGCAAAAGGGCCATTGGAAAACGATGGGGTTTTAGCCCTCAAGTCGTTCATTGGATCTATACAGCAGTGGTGCGTCCAATTTTGCTGTATGGAATCATTGTATGGTGGCCTGCTTTAGAAACAAAAGCGAACTATGTCTTTATCACGAAGGTACAGAGAATGGCGTCAATGTGCATCACTGGTGCTCTTCGTACTACACCTACGGCTGCATTAGAAATCCTCCTTCACCTGATGCCCTTGGACATATTGGGTAGGCAGTATGCGGCTGCGTCGGCAATTCGACTTAATAGCACGCTGCAATGGAGGAGCAGCGATTGTGGCCATAGCGCCATCTTGAAGAAGATAACAATACCACAAAATGTGGACTGTGCTCCCTCTTTGAGCCTCTTTGAGCCCCACTTTACCACTATGATACCATCCAGGGGGGGCATTCCGGGTAGTGGAGCCACCATAAATTTTTACACAGATGGATCGAGGCTGCACGAACGGGTGGGCTTTGGAGTCTATTCGGAAGAGCTGGATTGAGCCTGGCTCGAAGATTGCCAGATCATTGCAGTGTTTACCAGGCAGAGATGCTGTCAATAAAAGAAGTGGCTGACTGGTTGAGCTGCAATGACTTGTCTACAACCGCAGTCAACATCTATACTGACAGTCAAGCCGCGGTCAAGTCCCTGGATTCAATGTTTCTGAAAACAAGATCTGCCCTTAACTGCCGCACGTCTTTAAATGAGATGGCCAAGCAGTATAACATACGACTCATATGGGTCCCAGGGCACAGAGGCATTGCAGGGAATTGCAAAGCCGATGAGCTTGCAAGACTAGGAACTACCTTACAGGTTCCAACAGAATTGGAATGTGTTGGTATGTCTCTAGAAACTTGCAAGCAAAACCTACGGCTTTGTTCTGCGACGGAGACTAATCAAAGATGGGCAAATGGATGGACGTGTGAGACAACACGACTGATTTGGCCTTCTCTTGATCAGGGGCGCACAAGTGAGCTGATATCGCTTCTAAGAGGAGAGATTTCGACGGTGGTTTCTATAATTACCGGACACTGTCTTATAGGGAAGCACGCAGAGCGGTTAAATGTGCCGTCGAATGACTTTTGCCGAAGTTGCATGGATGAAGAGGAGTTGGAAACTATCGAACACTTTATTTGCCATTGCCCGGCACTTTCTGGTCAGAGACTTGCTTCACTGGGATCTAGGGAGTTGTACGATCTTTCTGATTCAACATCTAAGGAGTTTCATAAGAAGCTCAAACTGGTTTAACGACAGGGACTAGTAGGGAAACCTATTACGGTCCCGTGGTATCACAATGGACCTCAGAGTCTACGTGTGTTGACGTAAAACGTCAGCAGCCACTTACAACCTAACTTAACCTAACCTGTGTCCCGGAAAATGGGTCCCAAGTTCAAACATGGACCGATTTGATATATCTTTTGTCAAAAATTTAATAAGTGTAAAAAACGCTCACAAACCAAATTTGAGTGAAAAAAGGTTCCATTTTTGGCCAATAAACCGATTTAACTGAATATCGTGCGATTTTCATATGGGGCCTAAGTTCAAAAATGGTCTAAATATAAGCAGACTTGATTAGGTTATTAACGTACGCGTTAAACATACACAAACAAAATTTTAATTAAATATTTTCTATTTTCGTGAAATTTAAGAGATTTATGTGAATATCGGGAAGATGATTTGTATGGGGGCTATAAGAAGATCTAGTCCGATTCCTTTGAAATTCGGAATGGTGATTTGTGAATATAAAATACGTTTACTTGTCAAATTTCGAACAGATATATTTTTTAATACGGGTGTTAGAGTCATTTTAGGCAAAATTAAAGAGGACCTTGTATGGGGGCTAGGTCTAAATGTGGACCTTGGGCCAAGACAGGCTTCAGTTTAAAATTTCAAGTATCGTTTAACAACATCGATATTTAAAACGTGTTCTTGAAGAGAATTTAATTGTAAATACGATGAGCTTTATTCCGAAAAAATCGGATAACAATTGACAGAGGTGTGATAATTTTTCTAAAATAGAAAATTAAGGTTTTGCTTGAAATTGCCGTTCGGATAACCAAGGCAAAAAAAAATAAAAAATAAACGAACATACTAAGAGGTCGCGTATCATTATTTTAAAGGTTTTTGGCCTCCTGAATTCGAATTTGGCCTTGAAATTGCGCTATCTTGTCAAGTTTTTGATACATCCATTTATGTTAAATATCTCAAAAACCTGAGCAATTTAAAGGCAAGATTCGGATTCAGAGCGCCAAAGACCTTTTAAAATATTGTACATGACCTCTTATGATAAAATTATTTTTTTTGCCTGGGATATCTGAACGGCGATTTCCTGAAAAATCTTAATTTTCTTTTTTAGAAAAATTATCACAACTCTGTCAATTGTTAAACGATTTCTTCAGGATAAAGCTTATCGTATTCAGAATCAAATTTTCTTTAAAAATGCGTTTATAAATATAAAGGTTGTTAAACGAACTATAGCAGAAAAAAATCGATAAACTCGAAAAATTTTCAAATAATTACAAAAAAATTAGATTTTATAGAAAAAACCAACAAATTTCTTTCTTATATGTATAGACCAATTTACACACATGGAAAGCCACATCCTTCTTCTATCAAAAACAGTTAAAAACTTTAAAATCGGTTGAAAATTTTCTGAATTACAAAAGGTTTAGTGCGAAAAGTCCCAAAAAACGTTTTTTGGCAATAACTCTAAAATTTGAGGGTGTCTAGCAAGTTTAATGGCCATTTTTGTGATCTACTCGACAAGACCAACAACCTATACTATCTCACATCAGAAGTATTTTTTCACTGTAGCACAGTGTAATTATAACCAGTATTGGGCTGGTTAAGTTTGAACATGGGTAAAATCGGATCAGGGGGAAAAAGTTCCCCTTTAAAAAGTAAAGTAAAGGCCGCTGTATATCATATCAAATAATAGCGGTGAATTTGAAAGATATTAATACAAATTCCGCACCATTAAAAGAAAAATCACGTTTTCTGAGTTATATCACTCACTATATGTATGTTTTTGCAATTTTTTTAAAACACATCCTAAAAGTATGCTTTAATTTTTTTGTTTTCTTTTTAACTAAAGAAAAAGATGATTCGTAAAGAGTTTTTGTTTTTTTGCATTTTCTTAGTGGAAATAGAAAAAAAAACTTTATTTTGTTGATACAATTGTGCAGTTTTTTGTCGTTGTTCATTGCAACTGTTTGAACTAACACATGTAAAAACATGTTTTTTTAACATGCTCAAATGTTTATGTTTACACGATGTTATATTTTGTATTATTATTTCCGCTAGTTAAATGTCACATTTGATGGAGTTTTATTGTTTTTCATGCGTGATACGAACAACGTTTTTTGAGACAAAAAAAAAAGTTTTAAAAATAGCCGAGAAATGGGAAGAAATAGGGCAGAAATTGCATAAATTCTTTGTAAGATTTGAAAAGAATTGGCAACATTGGGCAAGATCACACAGCTTAGCATAACTCTTAAAGACGTAATATAATTTTTTTTATTTAAGCCTAAAAGTATGCTCCTTTTTAACACAACACATCGAAAAAACTCAATGAACCCGTGACATAAAAGATGTTGTATGTAATCTGACGATTTTTTAAAAGTTTAAAATTTTTTGCAATAATTTTTATTCTGGTAACCAAATCAATATTTAAAATGGAAACAATTTAATAACAGTAATTAATATTTAAATTCTGTGTAATTTCCACAATCCTTCCTCCACTTTCTATCTTCCAACAACATAAATATTTATTACTACTTTTCAAATACTTTTCCTTCCCCCCTTTTCTAAATAATTTTCCTATTCCTTCGTCATTGTTTATTTGAAATTGATTGACATTCTTGTTTTGTTTTGTAATTACAAAAATTTTCCATGTTTGCCATTTAATAAACTGTAAAATTTGTTTGTTAATTACCAGCATCATCGCATCATCACCATCATTTTGGCCAGCATCATCAACACTATTTGGTTGGTTGGTATTTGTTTAATAAAACTCTTTTTTTTATACCATTCACTTTTTGTAAGCGATAGGCGGTATATATGAATTTGTTTATTCGTTTGTAATGCCACGAAATATTGATTATTAATTCGGGATATCCGATCGATTAAGAAAAATGCCTGCGAATTTTGTACTTTTGCCCAAAACATTAAATCATGATAATGTTTTGCGGAAGATTTGGGTGTACTTGCCAAAGCAAAGTTTTTTTCAGAAAAAATAATGTTATATTAATTTGCTATTTCTTGCAAACCGAATTTAAATATCAGTCGAGGACCCCATTCAAAAACCAAAAGTGCTGAACATTTCGTAAGAGAGTGCAAAAATAAGTGCACAAAGTGTTTTACAAAAAAATTGATAATAAAAAATTTTATAAAAAAATTTGATGAAAAAAAATTTATAAAAAAAAAAAATTATGACAAAAAAAATTAATGAAAAAAAAAAATGGATAAAAAAACAAAAAATTGATGAAAAAAAAAAATTTTGGTAAAAAAAAATTTTGATAAAAAAAAAATTAATGAAAAAAAAAATTTGTGGCGATGAATAAAGTGGAATACGATACTAAGATGAAAAATATTCTAGCTGACATGTGTACATATAGACGACTTAAAAAAGACCCTACATCAATTTTACAAAATAAAAATAACACACTCGTAGAAAAACTATTAAACATGCATCTTATAGACATTTCGGAAAAACAAAAACTAATATGTAGAACAGCCACTTCACCACGGATATATGGTCTTCCGAAGACCCACAAAACAGGGACACCACTAAGACCCATATGTTCATCTATAAATTCCCCTTCTTATGGATTATGTAAATACCTAATTGACATTTTAAAGAATCTAACAAAAGATTCCAAGTTTAATGTGAAAGATTCCATTGATTTTAAAACTATTGTTAACAATAAACGAATAGAAGATAATGAAATTTTAATATCCTTCGACGTGATCTCCCTTTTTCCCAGCATTCCAGTAAATTTAGCACTTAAGACGATCGAGAGAAAATGGAATATACTGGAACAATACACAAAAATACCAAAGAATACATTCATCGAGCTACTAACGTTTTGTATCAAGGACAGTAGATATTTTAAGTACGAAGATAAATTTTACGAACAAAATAAAGGTATGCCTATGGGATCACCAGCTTCCCCAGTGATAGCAGATATTGTCATGGAAGACCTGCTGGAAATATCGTTCGAGAAGATGAGCACAAAACCCAGAATTTTTACTAAATATGTAGACGACTTGTTTGGTATTATTAACGTAGACAAAATTGACGAAACCTTACAAGTATTAAATAGTTATAATAGACAAATTCAATTTACGATGGAGAAAGAAATAGATCAACAATTACCGTACCTAGATTCAATTGTTATTAGACATGGAAATCTTCTAAAAACAGATTGGTATCAAAAACCAATGGCTTCTGGGAGATTAATAAATTTTCATTCTAAGCACCCAAGATATACCATCATTAATACAGCATCGAATTTCATCAACAGAGTTCTAAATATAAGTGACAATCAGTTTCACACAGCAAATTTGAACAAAATTAAAACCATTTTACGCAAAAATGATTTTCCAAATGGAACAATTAATGACCTAATTAAACGAACATCAACGAGGTCAAGAGAAACAATTCTTGAAGATACCCCAAAAATATATAAATCCATGACCTATATACCAGGATTATCTGAAAGACTGAAATCTTCTAACATATATAACAAAGAAAAATGTCAAATAGCACTTAAAACGGACAATACACTCGACAAATTATTTAGTAAAACTAAATCTAAACTCAACAACAATGAGAAATCTAATTTAGTTTATAAGATTAATTGCAATGGAGACGACTCTAACGTATGCCAAAAAGTATATGTTGGAACAACGAAGACAAAATTAAAGACAAGATTAGCATCACATAAGTCTGATCAGAAAGCAGTTGATAAACCATTATCACAAAAAACAGCATTAGCGGCCCATTGCACTTTGACTGGTCACAAACCCAACTTCAACAATGTAAAAATATTAGTAGGTGAGAATAATTATAAAAAGAGATATACATTAGAGATGCTGCATATCATCAATACACCCAAGGAAGAGAGATTAAATTATAAACTGGACACCGATAATTGCTCTCACACATACAAATACACAATAGATAAACACGGAAGAAGAAATAAGAAATAATTAGTTAAGGACAAGATCTCAAACAATAAGCAGTGGAGACGGAGTTTTTATTTGTTTTTCTTTTTTAAAATGTAAATAATTTGTTTTTTCGTAATTTTGTTATGTTGTGTTTTATGTGATTTTGTAATATTAAAATGTTTTGTTTTTCATATTATATTTTTCATAATAGATCCCAGATGATGGTCAAAGACTTTGACCGAAATATTGGAAAATAAAAAAATAAAATAAATAAGTAATAAAATTAAAAATAACTTTTTAGTTTTTTATTGTTTTTTCTGACCTATAGCCGAAATAAAAATAAATAATTACAACAAAAAGGTCAACAAAATATAAAAATAAAAAAAAAAAATTTAATAAAAAAAAAAAAATATGAAAAAAAAAAAATTATGAAAAAAAAAATTGTGAGAAAAAAATTTATAATAAAAAAATTTGATGAAAAACAATTTTTTTTGGTGAGAAATAATTATGTAACTTATTATTCACCAGCTGGTGAAAAACGGTTTTATTCAACACGAGGTGAATTATTATCCAAGTTACAAACCCAATTTATTAAATTTTTTGGTTTTAAGAAAATGAAAATAGTAATTCTTGTTTTCTTTTTCGTTAATTGTTAGCTTATATAGTCAAACTGAGGTGGCGTCCTGCAACTTTTTTTAAAATTAGACATCAGCCTAAAAACATTATCATGTTAAAAAATTAAATAAAATTTTTTATATATTTCTTGCAATTTATCAAGTTTTATCATAATTTTTCTTACCTGGACATAGAGCTTGAGACAAAATTTCATAGAGCTTGAGAAAAACTTTTATTTAAAATTATTTAGCCAAAGCTTATAATTTAAACCCGTGGTGCCCTTCTATCAAAATCTTGATATTTTAGAAAATTTTACAAAAAACTCAAAGTTGTGATCGAGGGGCGCCATGGGTTAATATGACCTGATTTTTTCTGAAATTAGAATTAAATTAAAGAAAGTCTCGAGCTTTACAAAACCGTTAATGAAAAAAAATTCTAGATTTGGTTTACAAAACTTCTTGAACATTAAAAAACACAGCCATTTTTGCAATTTCTTGAAAAATATTTAAATGCTGATATCTCGAAAACCGCTCGACTGATTTTAGAAATTTTTTGATGTTTGAATATGTTTTTCGAAAAATAATGGTTCTATACCCTCCACTCTAGTGATAGAGATTATATAAAAGTTTGTCATTCCGTTTGTAACGCCTCGAAATATTGATCTAGGACCCCAAAAAGTATATATGGAGCATTCCATGTCAAATCAAACACTTTGAACATTTTTTTTTAGATTTTCCCAATTTGTTTACAGTTTTTAGTAACCTTGGAAAACTCCTTCGTGGCAAATGTTTAGATTTTTATGATGACCCGTTCAAAAGATATCGAATTTTAAAAACATCTTCAAAAATTATCCAAATTGATGATTTTTTTTTTATAACTTCTGTTATTTACAACTTAAAAAAAATGCTAAAAAATTCTTAAAACTACTCTAGTATGCGATTTATAAGTTTTTAAATTTAAATTTCATTTTTGAAAATTTGCGTACTCTTTGATTTTTTGAAATTTGTTTGTGTAAAACTTCTATCGATTCTACAAATTTTTTGACCAGTAGGATTGTAGAAAAACGATTATTACTATTTTTAAATTTTTTTGAAAAAAATATATTGTAATTTTCCAATCTTAAAATCATTTCCATACCAACCTTCGGTAATTTTGACGCCTTAATATTTTTTCGGAAGAAAAATGATGCTCTATCTACAATTTCCCTAAGAGTGCCCTTAGAGCAATTAAATGTATGACTGAGAGTCCCCGCACAACAATGTCGGGGCGGTTGACGTTTTCGGTCATGAGAGAGTATAGGCGCAAAACAAAGACGGCAGTGGAAAATTCTGTCATATGTTGATTTTTACACTAGTTTTTCACTTTTTCGTCACTTTTTTATTTAAATTAATTGTATTTTTAAAAATCAATATGATTTTTTCATATTGATTCATTTTTTTGCTGTTTTTTTTTTTAATTTTAATATTTTTTCTTTTTAGAGATCATATTTTTTTGTTTACTTTATCGAAAAAAATCTAAATATTTGTAAAAAAGTGGCAACATTTTCATTTCAAAAATTAAGGGAGAGAGAGAAACCGACACAAAAATAAAATTGATTTTATTCTGGTGGATTTCGGTCGAGCGTTTTTTCATGACAAATTTGTATGAAAAACACGTCACCGACATTGTTGTGCGGGGACTCTGACCCACAATATTTTTTTAGTCCAAACATATCCTTTAAACACACCTACCCTCCATCTTTAACTCTTAAGGTGGTCCCCTACAATTTTTTTTATTTCGTGTAAATTTGTTTTATTTAATCAAAATCTACCGGTCCAATTGTGCGTCCGAGAGTTGTCATTAGTGAGACCGACCCCCAATTATTTTTACACTTAACCCATTTTGGACCAAGATTCAATTTTATTTTTCTTTTTTGGAAAAAGGTACTTTTTTAAGGTAATTAGCACCCGCTAATCTCAAAAATCCTGTCAAAAAAATTTTTCAATGTACCGTTTTCCCAGAAAAGCCTGCATTCCAACTTTTAATGCAATTTTAATATTTGGATTTATTTGCTATTTTATTAATTTATTTCATTATTTTGAAAGTAAATAGTTTCAAAAAATTTCAAATTATTGGAATTTGATAATAAATTAAATCTAGAAAAATTTTAAATTAGTCAAAAAAATTAAAAGCCGAAAATCAAAAAATGCGAAATTTTCGTTTTTGCTTGAAACAATTTCTGTGCTGATTTGCATTGTATTTAATGGACATATAAATTGCGGTGGTCAAGCGGGTATATTTTTTTTAATTGCAGAAAGATGAGACTTAACATTCATAACCACATTTACCTGAAATTCCAGCTCTTTCATACCTAAATATTTTTTTGAAAAAGGTGTTCTCTACTGTTCGAAAAATCGAACAGAGGAGCAAAATGGGTTAAACATTTTTCTAAAACATATCTATACCTATCTTCACTTCCTAAGTGCACTCAAAACAGTTTGTAGGCAAAAACAAATGAAAAACACATTTAAAATCAGCGAATAAACAATTGAAACCCATCCCAGTAATTATTCATTTGTTTTAACAAACAACAAGATTAATTTTTTACTGTTGACAAAATTTTCTAAAATAAATAACATTAAACATTAAAAAATTACTTTTTTTACATTCATTTTTACCAACAAATTCAAAAAAAAAAAAAATAACCTACAAAAACATTAAAAATTAATGATAGTTCTGTTATTTTTACCAACAAATTCCAAAAAAAATAACCTACGAAAACATTAAAAATTAATGATTTCGTAGGTTATTTTTTACAATTTTCTATTGAAATATTTTTTTAAAAATTTTTAATAAAATTTTGGTGAATCGATCCCGCAATCAACTACATTCTGGCCAGACACTCTACCCATCGTGCCAAAGTCACTTAATACAAATATGTTTTTATATTTCTATAAATAATTTTTTTAATTTTTTTTCTACAAAAAAATAACCTACTTGTGTAGGTAAAAACTAATGATATTTCATTAAAAAATACCAACAATTTAAAAAAAATTACTTACACAAATCATTAAAAATTTAAAGAATAATCAGTAGTTTTTACTTACAGAACAAAAATAAATGACTTTAAAAATTAAATGTTAATGAAAATCTTTATATTTTAGTGTGTTATTTTTGAAACAAAGGACAGAAGTAGTCATTAATAAAAACTAAACATCAAACAAATGTTTTTTTCTTTTAAAAACGACTAATCGTAAAACTTTTTAAATAAACTACTGTGAGGACAAAAGTCACACGTTCGTTTTTGTCCACACCATCGTATTATATATAAATATAATAAAGCCTACCAACCCACATAAATCAAATGGCACCAATCGTAAATGACATTTATAACAACTTCATAGTGGGATAACCTGGCTGGATATAAAACCCACCACACATATGTTATTCTCACCATACTGAGTATAGGTATCAGCTGTTCAACCAGTATATAAGTAACAGCAATCAACAAACTCGTTCAGTTTGCTGGTGGCCGTGAAGCAGTACACTTGGGTAAGTCTCTAGTTTACTAAGTCTATCGCGATTGGGGAGTGCTGTCGCCAGGTGCCCCAAGTTTTTCTGGATTTTTCAGCTCGTGTCTAGGGAGTGCTGTCGCCAGGTGCCCTAGTTGGACTTACCCTCGCTGTTCGCGTCTAGGGAGTGCTGTCGCCAGGTGCCCTAGCTTGGATAATTTTCGCTGCTCGCGTCTAGGGAGTGCTGTCGCCAGGTGCCCTAGCTTGGATTATTTTCGCCGCTCGCGTCTAGGGAGTGCTGTCGCCAGGTGCCCTAGCTTGGATTATTTCCGCCGCTCGCGTCTAGGGAGTGCTGTCGCCAGGTGCCCTAGCTTGAATTATTTTCGCTGCTCGCGTCTAGGGAGTGCTGTCGCCAGGTGCCCTAGCTTGGATTATTTCCGCCGCTCGCGTCTAGGGAGTGCTGTCGCCAGGTGCCCTAGCTTGGATTATTTTCGCCGCTCGCGTCTAGGGAGTGCTGTCGCCAGGTGCCCTAGCTTGGATTATTTTCTCTGCTCGCGTCTAGGGAGTGCTGTCGCCAGGTGCCCTAGCTTGGATTATTTTCGCCGCTCGCGTCTAGGGAGTGCTGTCGCCAGGTGCCCTAGCTTGGATTATTTTCGCTGCTCGCGTCTAGGGAGTGCTGTCGCCAGGTGCCCTAGCTTGGATTATTTCCGCCGCTCGCGTCTAGGGAGTGCTGTCGCCAGGTGCCCTAGCTTGGATTATTTTCGCCACTCGCGTCTAGGGAGTGCTGTCGCCAGGTGCCCTAGCTTGGATTATTTTCGCTGCTCGCGTCTAGGGAGTGCTGTCGCCAGGTGCCCTAGCTTGGATTATTTCCCTGCTCGCGTCTAGGGAGTGCTGTCGCCAGGTGCCCTAGCTTGGAATTTACATAGCCGCCTTCGTCCCGCCAGCCCGATCATCGGTCGCCGTTCCTTAGTTTAAGTTTTACTCTCTTTTGTAGTTTTAGTTATTCAATAAATGAATTTATTATAACGTTTAAAAAACCAGTCTTTTACTCTCGGTCTCAGCAAATATAAATTTCTGTGACGATCCCTACCCCCGCGAGCTATACCCCAGCTAACGGAGGAAACTCGTCGTTACACTACAAACAGTAAATGATATAATTTTTTGGGGGTGGGCTTCCATTCAAAATTAAATTTTTATAAAATTTGCTCCAACTGTAATTTTTATGGGAAACCACTTAGGGAGTGGTGATAGGGCGTACCTATGTTTTAAAAAAATCTTAAAAGATATAAATAAATGTGGGTCGGTCTTACTAATGACCCCTTTGGGACGCACCATTGGACCGGTAGAAGCTGATTAAATAAAACAAATTTACAAAAAATAAAAATAATGAATGGGGACCGCCTTAAGAGTAAGAGATAGAAGCGAGGTATCTTAAGAGAAAATGTTTAGACAAAAAATATTGTAAAATATTGTAGGTTAAAGATGCATTTGATTGCTCTAAGGGCAGTTTTAAATTTGTAGAATCGATAGAAGTTTTACACAAAAAAAAATTAAAAAAAAAAATCAAAGAGTACACACATTTTCAAAAATAAAATTAAAATTTTAAATTTAGAAAGTCGCATACTAGAGGACTTTTAAAAATTTTTTAGCATTTTTTTTTTTAAAAAGTACGTAAAAAAACAATAACTTAAAGCAAATAAAAATTTGCAATTTGGACCATTATTGAAAAAGTTATAAGGAAAAGAAGTTTGAGTAAAGGAACAAACTACCAATTTTTAAAAATTCGATATCTTTTAAAAGGGTCATTAATAAAATCTGAAAATTTACCACGAAGGATTTTTCAAAAAGTACTAAAAACTATAAACAAATTCGGAAAACCAAAAAAAAATGGAAGTGTCCGATTTGACATTGAATGCGCCTTATTACATGTCAAATCGGATTATTTTGATTATTCATGATCGTCGATCGATTTTAAGTCGATCTAACGATGTACATCCATCTGTCTGTTTGTCACTAACTTTTGAAACAGTTTTCTGAAGTTGCTAAAGTATGGCATATATGTTTGTCATTTACCTAGGCTGGTACGTATTACAATCCTGCAAAATCAAAAGTTATAATCAAAAGTGCGAAATTTGGGGTTTTCGCGAATTTACTAGTTAAAAAACTTTGGAAAGACAATCCTGAGACATCTGAAGCTTGGCATACATATTTATAGTATGTCTGGTCTGATTGGTATCGAATTTCAGCAACATCGGTTTAGTGGTTTAAAAGTGAATTTCAAATTAGTTTCACCTTAAATTCACGTGTTGAAAAATCCTTTAACATGTTTTAAAAAACATTGGAAAGTCACAAAAATATTTTACAACGTATTTTTGTCATTCAAAAATATTTGTAAACTTAAAAAAAATTACACTCAAAAAAAATATTACACTCTAAATAATTTTACACTCTAAAAAATTTGTAGTTATTTTTTAATTCTAAAAAAAAGTCTTTTAAAAAACTAAAATATTTCTTATCAAAATTGTAATTTTTTTCACATTACTATCACTTAAAAATTTACTATCACTTAAAAAGGGCATTGTAAAGGGTATTCATGGATTCGGCCAAGTCTAATCTAATATTTTCACTTGTTTTTTCTGTTGAGCATTCCAAATTTGTGTATTTGTGTATTATTCATGTGCTAATAAAATATTCCAAAATCCCTTAATTCTATTTTTGCTGTATTCTATTCCCTTTTATAATTTAACACTTTCCCCTCAATTGCTAATCATACCTTCTCCCACCATTACTCTAATTTTTTTGTGAAATATTTTCCATGTTTTTCTGTCATGTTGTGTCAGTAATTGTATCAATTTTTCAACAAATTTAATCACAACAATTTCAAAGTAATACAATTTTTGATTGTATTTAAACAATTCAGTTTTCAGTTTTATTTTTATTGACTTTAATTAAATTTTCATTAAAAGGGAGTGAGTTAATGAATGAAAGAAAATAAAAAGGATTAGTAGACAAAAAGAAAAGGGAAATGTTAGATTGTGTAGAAAATAATATTAATTTTGACTTTTTATGAGAACAAAGAAATAGTTAAATAATACTTTTCACAATGAAAAAAAAAAAAATTCAATTTAAACAAGTAAGAATTTTATATTTGGATTTGAAGAATAAAAAATACCCTACGATTTTGAGTCTTAGATTTTAATTTTTTTTTTTTTAATTTTGCTGTTGTTGATTTTCCTTCATTTTTTTATGTTTTACAATTTTTTGTTTATTGTTTTTTATTAATAATTTTATAATTTAATTTTAAACACCTCGAAATATAATGCAGGAACTTAAAAAAGTATATAAGCATTTATGATCCTCAATCGATTTCAAGTCGATCTAGCCATGCCCGTCCGTCCATTCAACTGTCTGTCTGTTGAAAACACTCTAACTTTTGAAAGACTTTACTGAGACTGCTGAAGTTTGGCATTTATGATTGTTATTCGTTTGGCCAGGTTGGCATTACATTTCAGCAATATCGGTCTAGTGGTTCTAAAGGTATAAGCAAAGGGGTTTTCCCGAAATAAAGAGTTAAAAAATACACTAACTTCGAAAGACAATCCAGAGGCTGCTGAAGCTTAGCAAATATATTTGTTGTTTCCCTTGTTTAGTTGCACTCAAACACTCTGTCAAAAAATCTGTAAAATGATTTTCAATTTGATTTAGCAAACTTTTAGCAGATTTTTCTGCTCAAATAGATATTTTAAGTTAATTTTCTGTCATTCAGTTTTAAGAAAATAACAGAAAATTTTTGTGCAATTTTACTTTTTCTGTTTGCAGAATTTTGATATATTTTTGTGCAGATTTTTAGCAGATTATTTTGTTATTTAACAGAAAAATTCTGTTAATTTTTTTTTTCAAAAAATTTTCCAATTTATTTTAAAACGCATACATGCATTTTACGCATGTATGCGTAAAATGCTTATTTTTCATCCGATTTTAATTTTATTAGTCGTTTTGAAAAGGTAATTAAGTACCATTTTCTTATTATTTCACAAAAAATTTAACAAAAAATATTAAATAACAATGTTTTTCCAAAAACTAGAAAAAACGAGTTTTTCGTTCTTATAAGAATGTCCCAAAACTTCAATCCATTTTCGGCACGAGTTATTTTTAGCCGATTGTCCCCAAATTTTGGCTCACTCATTTTTAGATACTAAAGAACAATATAGGACCCTACCAGGTATAAAAAGGTGATTTTCGTTTTTAAGGACACCTCTAATGTTCACATATGCCAACCAGAAGCCGAATTAAAGCATTTTGTATTTTTAGGTTATGTTGAATATACTGAAATTTTTTAGGTGTGCTTACATTTTCGTTCATAACTTTTGAACCGCTGAACCGATATCGCTCAAATGCAATACCAAACTTCTCGGGAGAACTTCCAATAAATATGTAAAGTTTCAGTCATCTCTGTGCAATATTTTGTCTGCGACAGCATTTTCCACAGACAGACAGACGGACAGACGGACATCGCTAGAATGTCTTAAAATCGATCGGGACCCCATTAAAAAACCAAAATAGCTGTACATTTCGTAAGTGAGTGCAAAAATAAGTGCAAAAAAGTGTTTTTACATTTTGGAGAGTATAAAAGATTCGGCACCAAAGAATATAATACTCTCACTTGTTTTATGTACATTTGATAAACAAATGGAAAAAGCTTAGACTTGGTGAAAAAGTAGTTTTGGTAAAAAAAAAATGAAGAAAATTGATAATAAAAAATTTGATAAAAAAATTGATGAAAAAATATGAAAAAAAAAAAATTATGAAACAAAATTTTGATAAAAAAAAAAAATTGATGAAAAAAAAATAATGAAAAAAAATTGATGAAAAAAAAAAAATTATGAAAAAAAAAAATTGATAAAAAAATTATTGAAAAAAAGTTTGATGAAAAAAAAAAAAAAATTTTATGAAACAAAAAAATTTGATGAAAAAAAAAGTTTGATGAAAAAAAAAATTGATGAAAAAAAAAATTTATGGAAAAAAAAATTGATTTTGAAAATTTGATAAAAAATTTGATAAAAAAAAAGTATGAAGAAAAAAAAAAATATTTATGAAAAAAAATAAAAATTTGATGAAAAAAAAAATAAAATTGATGAAAAAAAAATTTGATGGAAAAAAAAAATTATGAAAAAAAAAGTTTGATGAAAAAAAAAAAATGTTTTTTTGTTAAAAAATAATTATGTTACTTTTTATTCTCCAGCTGGTGAAAAACAGTTTTATTCACCACGAGGTGAATAATTATCCAAGTTACAAACTCAAGGTACTAAAATTTTTGGTTTTAAGAAAATGAAAATAGTAACTCTTGTTTTCTTTTTCGTTAATTGTTAGCGTATATAGTCAAACTGAGGTGGCGTCCTGCAAATTTTTTAAAATTAGACACCAGCCTAAAAACATTATATTCATCCTTATTTCTAAATACGCGCATCACTTCGACGTCGAATGAGTTTCACTTTCGACGACCGAGTTTCACCACATTCTACAATACTTCAGTGGTATCGGTGAAGGAATATCGATTAATTTTTGTCATCACTAGCAAAACACAAAAAAACAACAAAACATATAAAATAACATGAATTGTAAATTAATTAAAATTATGTTGCGGGTCATATTTTATATTTATTTTCAATCTTACTATAAAATATATAATTAAAAAATTAAGAATAAGTATTTTAAACATCAGAAATTTAAAAAAAAATTGCCATAAACAAAAATCCGTCCCTGTGTGGCACAGTCCGGGAACAAATGCAGTTTGCATTTTCATGGTTTTTATTCTGCCGGAGACATTTTTATTACATAATTTATACAAAAATAAAACACTTAATTGATATTTAAAAGAAAATTCTATGAGTTTTAATGATTTAGTTAAAAAAAACACAATTTTCTATATAAAACGCGCCAAAAAAGATGTCGAACAAAATTGTATGAATCTGCCGTCGAAGACGAATTGAGGAATACATCGAATGTCGACGATAACGAAAAAAACATATGTTTTTCGTCTGTATCATCTCCAACGTATTTAGGAATACCAAAAATTACCTTCGTCGCGTTTTAAACGCGTTTATGACAACAGGAATAGCCCAGATTGTTAAAATGTCCAAACATTTTTTTTAGTTTTTATATGTTGGACGGTATAAAAGATTTAACACTATCACTTGCCTAAAAGTTGTTTCCTTTTCTAAATAAGCGACTTGATTATGTTTTGCGTTATTTTTATGTTGGCGCTTTTATATTTTAGCGATTTTTAATTTATATGTTTCTTATTTCTTGGTTTTTCATTTTAGCGATTTTTTGTTGGGGTATTTTTTTATTTTGGTGATGTTTTTCTTTGAAGACAGTCTTTTATTAAAAACCGTTTATTAAAAACCGTTTTTGTTTCGATTTGCGTTATTTTATATCTTACAAGGAAGTATCTAAACCCTTATGCACCGATTTGCCTGAAACTTAAAATATATATAAAATAGACGATTTTAAGGTTGTAGACGATTTATCAGTGTTTAAAAATTTCGTTGTCCCCTTGTGAAACAATGTGGACCTTTGGGAAAGTTTCGAAAACTCCCGATCTACAGGAATTGTTTAGAGCAAAAATAAATGTCGACTTAAATTTAAAAAAGGTTATTTCTTATTCATATGGATATTGTAGGGGGTATATAAATACCCCCCCCCCCCCAAATTTACACATTTTCATGAAAAAAATATTTAACGAAACCGAATTTTTACAAGGTTATGCGACCGTTGGACAGGCATTAAAAAAACTTTTCTTCTCAAAGGAAAACGTCATAAGTTTCTTAGAAAAAAATTGTTGAAATATCGAAAAAAAAAATTTTTTTGCCGACTTTTTATATGAAAAAAGTCAAAATAGGCGTTTTTGCTATAAAGCTCCAAAGAAACGCCTTTTCTATCTTCTTTAAAAAATATTCTATTATACACTTGTTGCCAGATGACCAAAATTTCTCTCTTTTGAGTGCAAAAACGATTTAACTGCAAAAATGGCCATGACAATGATATCAACACATATGATAGCGTATGGTTAATATTTAATTCATTTAATATTTAATATTTAATTCATATACAACCATACAAACACATTAATTTTCTAGTTATTAAACAAATTTTTTTTTTTGCTAAAATTTATTGTAAAACATTTTTTTGCAAATAAAAGTGTTGTGTTGATTTCAAAATCTAGAATATTTTAAACACACATTCATTCATTCCCATAACAGGTAAAATTCATGTTCATGCATAAGCCAAATCCTACAGCAAAATGTTTATTACAATTTAAACACTCTTACACACACACACATAATGGATACCGAGTAAGAATAGTCTAATAACTTAAATATAAACAGAAAACTAAAATTGCATTAGTATTACTAAATATTTTATGTGTTAGTATGTGAGTATTGATATTAACCTTTCTGTGAGAAGGCAAAAATGTATTAAATGCAGCTATGAGTAAAATTTTTAAAATCGAACAATTAAAAATATCATCAATCCATTACACCGTCCGACAGCCAATATTAAACATGAACCGGATGATATACGTCTAAAAGTAGAGATGAAATTGAGTAAAACTGCATTTACAGTTTTATATTTCGAGATCCTGTTTCTTTTTAAAAAGAATTCAAAGTTTTAAAGGATACATTTTGTAAAGTATTTTTGAAATATTTGTATTAGTCCTAAACTCAAAATAATCACTCTGTTAAATTACAGAGATACTCTGCTGAGCCAGCAGAAAATACCATAGATTTCCAACCAGCAAGATTTTCTGTTATTTTACGAAGAAAACTCAGTAAAATGATTTCGATAAAAAAACCTGTAAATTTACACAATTATCTGTAGAATATTGATAAAAGGGACCAGAATTTTACTATTTGATTTCTGATCAATTTCTTTTTCCTTATTGTTCAAGTAGTGTTGACAATTGGAAAATGCCACCGAGTAAATTTGCCAGCTTTAATGCTTCCAAATTGTAAATTTACTTCTTTTTATTTTTGTGAAAATTACGATGTATTTTACGAGTACCTCCAATTTTACCCGACATCCTCGTAAAATTTACCAGGTTTTATTGTAATTTAAGACGATTTTTAAAGAGCGGTTGAAATATTTGGGAGTTTTTTATTTAAAAACTGTATTACAGAGCAATAAGTAAAATTACAGTTGAAATTTAGTATTTTGGTTACGAGAAAATGTATAAAATCTGTATTTTAACAAAAAACTCTGTTTATTATCTGTAAAATAGAGATTACAAAGTAAAAAGTAAAATTACAGATAAAATTTTGTTTTTCGGTTACAAGAAAATACAAAGTATATTCTTAAAATCTGTATTTCGACAGATAACTTTGTCAAATGTCTGTCGAATTGAGATTACAGTCATTTTACAGAGTTTTTAACAGAGTAATTATTTTGAGTGTAGGATGACACTGGTGAAGGAAAATGAAATAGGAGGATCTCTCCTAATTTATAATTTTTTCAAACTACAAAAACCGTTCTTCTGTAAAATTATACGGTATAATCAGTCACAAATAATTTAACTGATAAAAATATTTTTCCGTAACTTTTGTAGTTTATTGTTTTAACAACTGTGTAAATCATTCAATATTTTATTTTCTTTGAAAAACAAACGATAAAACGGTTAAAACAACTTTAACTAAAAACTTTTTGAATAACCGTAAAAAAGTTACTGTAAAACTTTTCTGGGTGTATTAAATGATATTTAAGGATACATTTTTGAAATGACGTAACTTATGTCCTTTTTCCTGATATATAAAAATTATAAAATTGGAAAATTAGGGGAGATCCTCCTCTTTCATTTTCTGTCAATAGTGGCATCCTAGGACGAGTACAAATATTAATAAAAAATATTTTATAAAATTTAACCCTCTAAAAATTTAAAGTCCTTTTAAAAGGAAACAGGATCACGAAATGAAAAACTGTAAATGCTGTTTTACTACATTTAGTCTCTAGTTTCAAACGTATAGTATCCAGTTCGTGTTCAACGACTTTTTTTCATTTTTGTCGAACGGTGTTATAAATAAGAATTTTCAAGACTATTTAAATCCTTTAAACATATTGTGTGGGCAGTCGTGAATCCAGGGTTTTAGAACATAATGAAAGTCTTAGATTTTTTTTTTTTTTAAATTTCAGATTCTGAGACGTTTTTAAGCTGTCGAACTTTGAGACTTTAAAAAAATGTTCGTATATTAAAAGTCACAGTTTTGAAACATTTTGACTAAAAACTTTAAAATGTTTTCATTTAAGCAGAATTCTTAAATTCTGAATATTTTTGATGTTTTGATATAGACTTGTGCTTAATCGTTCAATTGAGTGAGCGCTCATTTTCGTTCATTTCAGATAAAAGACCTAGTTCGTTCATCTAGTTCAATCGCTCTTTTGTGGTCTTCGTTCAACAGTTCGTAAACGAATCATTTTGAATCATCTCTTGGTCGTTCACCTAGTTCAAATCGGTCAGTTTTTGATTTCGTTCAACAGTTCGTAAACGAATCATTTTGATCATGTCTGTTGTTTTGGCTTTCGTTTAAAAAATACAAAAATGTTGAATAAAAACATGAATTTAAAAAAAAAAACATACATATACAATTTTTGTAAAAAAAATATAAATGCTGAGAAAGCGCGTCAAAAGAGAAGAGAAAACTAACGCCTAATGACAAAATTAAAAAAAAATTGAACGACCGAACTGAAAGATCAAAATAAAATAATGACCAATTGAGCTGAATGAACGAAAAGACCTAAAAGAGCGGAAATGAACGAACTAGATAAACCGCTCAGTTAAGTGAATAGTTCAATTGAACTAGTTCGTTCGTGAACGACACAACTCTATTTTGATACTCAGATTATAAAATGTTTTTCTGCGTAAAACTTTACCAGCTTTCAGACTTTCGTCCTTTTAAAAATCTCAGAGTTTAAAATAATTTTTAGAATTTATAATATTTTTGATTCTAAAATAGTTTTTCTAATTCTGCGGATTTTTTGAAATAAACAAAGTGTCGCATTACACCGTCCGACAAAAATGAAAAAACTCATTGAACACGAACTTGATATTATACGTTTTAAACTAGAGACTACATGTAGTGAAACATCATTTGCAGCTTTTCATTTCGTGATCCTGTTTCCTTTTAAAAGGACTTAAAATTTTTAGAGGATTAAATTTTATAAAATATTTTTTTAATATTTGTACTTGTCCTAGAAAATGATAGAGGAGGACCTCCCCTAATTTTCCTATTTTATAATTTTTACATATCGGGAAAAAAGAGGTCCTTTAAAAAATGTATCCTTTAATATCATTCAAAATTTTGAACAAAATATTTTGAAAAGGTTTTCAAATGACTTGATTCACATGCTTTTATCCTGGTATGGCAAAATTAAAAATGATAAATTAGGGGAGATCCTACTCCTTCATTTTCCGTCACCAGTAACATCCTAGGACAAGTACAAATATTTCAAAAATATTTTACAAAATCTATCCCTTAAAATTTTAAAGTCCTTTTAAAAGGAAACAGGATCACGAAATGAAAAACTGTAAATGCAGTTTTACTTCATTTTATATCTACTTTCAGACGTATATCATCCGGTTCATGTTTAATATTGGTTGTCGGACGGAGTTATGAGACGAATTTTTAGATTTAAATAAAATTTTCCTAAAAACAAGTCTCACGATCAAAAATATTTCTTTGGTAACACTTTGGTCGCACTTTTTCTGCAAAAACAATCGATTCTGGAATGATTAATAGAATCAGTTATTTGGAACGGAAAAAAGGGGAAAAGAAAGATCGACATTTTTTTCTGAAAATAGTGCGACATTATTTTCTGAAACATTTAAGACATGTTTCATAAAGAACAGTTTTTGATTTGGAAAATTTTTCTCTAAAAATGTTCTTACATTCTGAACTGTTTTTATTTTTGATAGACAAAACTTCTCCAATTCGGAGAAATTTGCCTATAGACAAATCTAAAAATTTTTTGACATTTTCTCAACAGAAGAATTCAGAAGATCAGAAAGAATTAAAATTGTTTCGTTTAAAAAATTACACTGCGGAACACTAAAAAATAAACAAGAGTTACGACCATCATTTCTATATATTTCGGACATGCTGATTTGAATACCGTACTCCGTTTTCCGATGTATGGTACAGTTTTCTTGCAAAATGTCGTTAAAGATTTGCTGATTTCGAGCCAGTTTTTTATCAAAAAAATTTGCAAAGTAAATGGTTTATAAATTTTATGACATGGAAACCAAATATATGACTTGTAGCAATATTTCGTAGGCAAATTTGGTTTAAAGCTTTTCAATTTAAGCCTTTTAATTCGCGAATTTCTTCATTTTTTAAGGTTTTCGCGAAATTAACAGCCAAATTGGTCTTTGATAAAAAACTTGCTTTTAATGAATAAAAAATGCATCCCTAACAAAACGAATAGTGGACAAAAAACAGCTATGTTATACGGACCATCATGATGAAAATCGCGAAAACCCGTTTTTTTTTTTGTATATGCCAGCATCAGTTTACGAAATGATTTAAGGTTCCATCTTTTAGTATACAATGTGGGAACCTTAAACAACTAACTGACCAAAAATTCGGACAAAAAAGTTTTCATTTGCAAAAATTATCTTAAAAAAAACTATAATTATTGTATCGCAAACACTGAAATAATTGTTTTTGTTAAGATAACTTTTGCAAATGAAAACTTTTTTGGCCGAATTTTTGGTCAGTTAGTTGTTTAAGGTTCCCACATTTTATACTAAAAGATGGAACCTTAAATCATCTCGTAAAGTGATGCTGGCATATACAAAAAAACGGTTTTTCGTGATTTTCATCATGATGGTCCATATAACATAGCTGTTTTTTGTCCACTTTTCGTATTGTTAGGGATGCATTTTGATTCATTAAAAGCAAGTTTTTTATCAAAGACCAATTTGGCTGTTAATTTCGCGAAAACCTTGAAAAATTAAGAAATCCGCGAATTTAAGGGCTTAAGATGAAAAGCTTTAAACCAAATTTATATTAGAAATATTGCAACAAGTTATATCTTTGTTTTCCATGCCATAAAATTTAAAAATCATTAGCTTTGGAATTTTTTTTGTTAAAAAAGCAGCTGAAAATCAGCCAATCTTTAATGACATTTTACAAGAATACTGTACCATACATCGAAAAACGGAGTACGCCATTTGATTCAGCATGTCCGAAAGATATTGAAATGATGGTCGTACCTTTTGTTTTCTAAAATAGTGGTTAGTTTTGTCACGCAGTGTTATCAGATTCTGATACATTTTTATATAGAAATATTCTCAGATACTGGGGTAATTTTTGTCTGAACATTTTCATTAAATTTAAGCTTTCTTTCCCCTGTAAGTAAGTGTAGGTGGATACACTTAATTTGTGATGAGACCGCTAAAATGTAGATATTTGTGACTCTGATCGACTGTATGGTTCATCAAAATTTTAAAAAAAATTTCAGAATTTTCATGAGATTTATATTTTTTTTAATTTTTTACTAAACTTAACTTAATTTCCAATATTTTTCCGGACTTTTCTAAATCTTAGAATTTTTTTCTGAATTGTCCAATTAATTTAAAAATTGACTGACTGATTAAGGGTTAAAAACCAAAACTGCTACCAATGTTTTTGTTTATACTACCAGAATATTATAGATCAAGTTTAGTTGAGTTTGTAAACTAAAATTATCTTAACAAATGCACGCAACAAAAACATGATATAAAATAGGAATATATAAATTACATCACACCCTCGATTTACGCTATATAAAATGCAATAAAAATTTTGTAAGATCATCTAATTTATAATGATTATAAAAAGTTATTCAAAATTAGATCTTAAGTCTTACTTAGAGTTTTAGAAGTTTTCATAAATATTGCTTTAAATATATGTTCTGCTCTGCAAACCAAGGTATATGTGTATTTTTACATTTATTAGAATTGCATTCTGACAACTAAAGGTTTTATACCTTCATCTATTATAGTAAAATTTTGTAAAAATTTATTATACAAAATTTTTGAAATTTACAAATAGAAATACAACATACAAACACAAATACATGCAGACATATCTATATTTACTCATATGCAATTGCTTATAAATTTTGCTAACAAGCCAAAACAGCTTAAGTGCAAAAATTGAAATTTGAAATTTTTGTCAAGACTTTTTGTTTTAAGCAAACAACTTTTGATTAAAGCTGAATTTTGAAATTGGTTTCAGACGTGAATTAGAATGCAAAAATTATCAATAAACGGATTTTTTGCTTAAGCCAACTTAAGCTGGTATTGCAAATTGTCACAGATATTTAATGTACTTAGTTTTCTGTTATATATGCAAAAGTATTCTAATATATGGCAGCAGTGAAGGGAGATTATATTCTTAATCCTAGATCGATTTTAAGTCTAGCTTGTAATATCCGTCTGTCTGTTGACATGGAGTTTATTTAGAAACACAAATTTCTTCAGAATAATGTAAATTCATAAATATTTTTCATGGACTAACAAGGGAAGTCTCTCAACCCTTATGAACCGATTTGCCAGAAACTTAAAATATAAATAAAAGAGACAATTTTAAGGTTGGGGTGTCTCGGTTTATCGGCCATATCAGTGTTTAAAAATTTCGTTGTCCCCTTATGAAACAATGTGGACCTTCGGGCAAATTTCGATAACTCCCGAACTAAAAGCAATACCATCTAAATTTTTGCTTCGACTTAAATTAAATAAAGACGCTTTCGTATTCATATGGATATCGTAGGTCTAAGTTTGCATATGGGGCATTCCAAGCCAAATCACTCACTTTTAGACCCGACCCATTTCGATTTATTTTATTTTTGGATATGTTTTATCTAAATGAATATATCTAGGGTAAGTTAGGGTCAGTATCTACCAATTTAATTTTTTTGGAGCACCATATAAAATAAATCAGAGTCAAAAAATAAAAGGTGCAATTTTCAAAATTAAAAAAAAAAATTGAACAAATTGCGATCAAATCTCGAATTATGGCTTAAAAGTTGCGTAATTTATAGTAGAACTTTTAGACGTTTTTAAAAAAAAAATCGAAGGTTTCGGACTTTTTCAAAAAGTCGATTTTACTTTTTAAACGTTAAAAAATAAATGATAATTACTTCGAATAATTTTTTCATATTTTTTTTTCTAAAACTACATTTAAATACCAACAAAACGTTGTCCAAAGTTTTTTAAGATATCTCTATTTTTAACTGGTCAAAATTAATTGAAATTTTTAATTTGTTCATTTTTTTGAAAAATTCGCCATTTTAGAAAATTGATTACTCAACCACATCTTGGAATAAAAGGCTGAAAATTGGTGTCCAAGTTGCATTTAATAAGTACTAAAACATATCCAAAAATAAAATAAATCGAAAGGGGTCGGGTCTAAAAGTGAGTGATTTGGCCTGGAATGCCCCATATATATACCCCCCAAAATTTACACATTTTCATGAAAAAAAAACATTTGCCGATTTTTACAAGGTTATACCACCATTGGATAGGCATTAAAAAAACATTTCTTCTCATATGTAAACATCATATGTAAACATCATGGTTCAAACCCTAAATCCCTGATATGGCCGAAAAGCCAAGACACCCTAGCCTTGTAATTGTCTCTTTTATATATATTTTAAGTTTCATGCAAATCAGTTCATAATGGTTGAGATAATTCCCTTGTAAGTGGTTTGTACTTAAGTTTGTTGATGAGCAAATCAATACAATCAAAATCAATAACATTTTTTTTTGCTTTTTCACTGGAAATGAAAATTTCCTTAAATTTAATATATTTGTGGATTTTCAGATTACAAAAATAAAAAAAATCATATTTAAAAATATTTTTGGAAAATTTCTCAAATTCTAAAAAAAAAATTTCTTTTTAAAATATTAAGTTAAAAGTTTTAAACACTACTGCTTTTCAATTTTATATATTTCTACTGGAAAATGTGCATAATTTACTTGAAATCATTAGAAAATTTTGTATTTTACAACACCACCGTAAAATAAACACATAAAATTTATAATGGTTTAACAAATGAGGTGAACGCATTGCAATAACTTTTATGAGAATATACACAAAAAAAAACTATTTTACTAAATTGTATTTTTAAAAATAATGCATAGGTGACTTTTGTTCAGTTTGACGGATTTTTTTTTATACCCTCCACTCTAGTGATAGAGGGTATATATAAGTTTGTCATTCCATTTGTAACACCTCGATATATTGGTCTAGGGCCCCATAAAACATATATATTCATGATCCTCGATCGATTTTAAGACGATCTAGCGATGTCCGTCCGTCCGTCCGTCCGTCCGTCTGTCCGTCTGTATGTTGAAAACACGCTAACTTTTGAAAGACTTTACGGAGGCTCCTGAAGTTTGGCATATATGTTGAACATTTACCTGGTCAGGTTGGTATTGCAATCCAGCGAAATCCGTCTAGTGGTTCAAAAGTTATAAGCAAATGAGTGAATTTCGGCAAGGGTTTTTCTGCCATTTATGAGATAAAACACACGGTAACTTTCGAACGGCAATTCTGAGGGTTCTGAAGTGTGGCATATATATTTGCCGTTCCTCTGGTCAGGTCCGTTTTAAATTTCAGCCAAATCGGTACAGTGCACATTGGGTTGAAATGGATCAAAAGTGGCGCTTTATTCAAAACTGATTTTTTTTTTTTACAAAAATTATTAATTTAGGGTTAATGTATATAAAATTACACTAAAAAATCTGTCACAACTATTATTCTGAGTTGTTTACTTTTCTTGCAATCCGCCGTCGAAATCAAATAAATTTTTGTGTTTTTGAATATGGTGCTAAAAATTGAAAATGAACTTATTTCTAGAATTTTTTTTTGGTATTTATTCATTCAAAGGTAATTTTTTTTTATGGAACCAGCAACTTCAGGCATTTTAAAATACATTTCTGTTTTTTTGTTTTTTGAAAATTGTTGTAAAAATATTTTTGAATTTTTTTTTGTAAAATGTTGCAAAATTGGATTATTTTTAATACTTGATGGAATATAAAAAAAAATGTAAGAGGTTGTTATTGCTTATACATTGTGATAATAAAGCATATAGTATAAGCTTTAATTTAAAAGAAAAAAAACGTCCTCGTTTAATGCCGTTATTTTTTATTTAAGATTTTATGAAAAAAATATGGTGGCTTCAATAATACTGCATCACAAAAAAACAAAAAAATTTCTGACCCAGAAACTAGACCCACTATTCCTTATGTATTTTGATTCGATTCTGCCATCAGAATTCTATTGTTGGGGTTTCCTGTGATTTACAAGGAAAGTCCGCAAAGTGAACCCACCTAATTTCCTTGTAAATTTGACAAAGTTACAAAATTTTTTAATTTTATTTCTGTATGTAAGGTTCAAGTCTGATTTATTACGTAGAAAATAACAGTATTTTTTAAAAAATCCGTAAGAAATTGCACAAGTTACATCCATTTGAACAAAAACGCATTATTTCAGTTTTTACAAAAACAGTTGTATTTATGCTGTGAATTAATGCATTTTTTTCAAATGCAAGTAACTTCTGCAATTTTTGATGGATTTTACGAAAAAAACCTCTTATTTTATTCGTAATAAATCAGACTTGAACATTACATACCGAAATAAAAATTTAAAAAATGTTAACTTATTTTTAGTCAAATTTACAAGGAAATCAGATAAGTTCACTTTTGGGGACATTCCTTGTAAATTAGAGAAAATCCCAACGATAGAATTTAGTTCTGATCGCGGAATTAAATTTAGAAGGTAAAAATACATAAGTATTAGTGGGTCTAGACGTTTTTTTGTGGGTCTTTGTAATCTATATATAAACAAGTAAGAGATTAAAATTCGGTTGTGCCAAATCTTTGATACCCTCCAACAAGCAAAAAAAAAATGACAGGGACGGTTTTTGTGGGGAGTGAGAGGGGGGCGGGGGCGGGGTAAGCAGATGTCTCTGGGTGGTGTTATATAATATCTGACAAATATAATAATAATAGTTTAAAATTACAACTTTCCTGAGTTTTTTATGGAAAATTTAAAAAAAATTTAAAATTTGGTGTAACACAAAAATCCGACTTTAAACAAATTTTATGCAAGTATTAGCACATATTTATTTTTTATTTTTTTAAATTTTTATTATCGCATTAAAAATGCATTAATTTGCAACTGTATTCATTAAATTATCGCTTTTGGTTTAAAAGTTACAGCTTAAATTGTGAATCAAGTTCAATTTTCAAGAAACACTAAAAAAATTCTGACAGGTTAAAAAAAAAAATAAAAACCACATGTTTTCTCTTTAAAAGGGTGCTTTCTAATGTATTATTTATCATTCATCAATCAAAAAATATTATTAGTTAAAATTACTACTGCCCTGAATAAAGCGCCACTTTGCCTCTCATTCAACCCAATGTGCAGTGGTTCAAAAATTATTAGCAAAACCGTAAATTTCAGATTAGTTTCACCTTAAATTCACGTGTTGAAAACCCGTTAAACATGTTTTAAAAACATTTGTAAGTCTGAAAAATATTTTACAAGGTATTTTGGTCACACAAAAATATTTTTACACTAAAACAAAAAAAAAAAAAAAATACACTCAAAAAAAATTTTACACTCAAAAAAATTAGTAAATTATTTTTTTTTTCAAAAATTAATAAAAAAAAGTTTTTTTACAGAAAATTTCTAACCAAAAATGTTATCTTTTTCACGTTAGAAAATTTACTATCACTTAAAAAGGGCATTGTGGAGGGTATCCATAGATTCGGCCAAGTCGAATTTAACTTTTCTACTTGTTTCAATTTAAGGTTTTATTTTTTATACTTCATATACTTCACATCATGGTAGTGGTACAGGGTGGTTAATTTTAATTACGATTTTGTACTAATTACCATATAAATTTAATATGATGACGATTTTCTTACTTGTCTTCTGTTTCAGACAGCACAAAACAATCTCTCAAACTCACGAAGCAAAAATTACTCACGCACGAAAATATTTTTTTTCAATCACGCGCGCTCGCGATCACGTTAGTAAAAGTAAATTTCAACTGAATCCCGAAAAAATCTACAAAAAATTTTTAAAAAAATAAAAATAAAATTTTTAAGTCATAATTCCACGATCTTACTCGAAAATAATTTTGTAGAATAGATTTAAGTTTTCCACAAAAAATTTTCAAAAAAATCAAAGTAAACAAACATTTTTAAAAATTAGATTTAAATTTTAAAGCTTAAAAATCGCATATTGGAGCATTTTTCAGCATTTTTAGATATTTTTTAAAACATTAAATAAAAAAAATATAAAAAACAAAACAAGTAGAAAAGTTAAACTCGACTTGGCCGAATCAATGATAGTAAAATTTATTTGTGATAGTAAATTTTCTAACGTGAAAAAAATAACATTTTTGATTAAGGTCTTATGATACCTGCTAGTTTTTGTATTTTTTTATATTTTGGAGAACAGTGCAAATATATTTACATAGGAAAAATGAACAAGTGTAAAGAGTACACAGAAAAAAAAATATTTAAGAAAATTTTAATAAACACGTTTATTAAAAATAAAAATATTTTTAATAAAATTTTTTATTGTATCAATAAAAAAATTTATTGAAATTAAAAAAAAAACTATGTTCAAATCATTCCGTCGGCAAGTTTTGTTGTGTTTCTTTTTTTCACACATAGTAATTTCAAATAAAGAAATAACATAAAAAAAGAAACAAAAAATATTAAAAAAAAAAAAAAAGTTGGGTCTGATGGGGATTCGAACCAACGACCCCCAAAAAAAAGTAATAAGTTTATCCACCGCTTAACGCATAACGCCAAAACAGTGTTATAGTTTTGACGGCTAAATTCTGTCATCTGCTTACAAGCAAGAACAAAAAAGAAATAAAAGCACAATTTGTTTGTGAATGCGTGTGTGTGTGTATAGTTGTGTGTTAAATATTTTTACTGTTATAAGTTAGAGAATGAAAGTGATGCACTCAACTAAATTTGTCAGTATTTTTTTTTTGTTTTAATTTCAACTGATAATTTCTACTGTTACCATTACTGACAAAATTAAGTGAGTGTTCCAGAATTATTGTTTACTTTTATTTAAAAACAAAATGATTTTATGCGTAGTAACTTGTTGACATGTTGTAGCTCAGTTGGATAAACGGCAAGCATTGTAAGCAGGAGGTATGCTGTGTTCAAAGCTTGTTGGAAACAATGACAATTAAGAAGAGTATAATAAATAAAAGAATAAAATAATAAAATAAAAATAAATAAAACAAAAAATATTTTTTTTCTTTAGTTCTAAAAATATAAAAAAAAAAAAAATATAAATCAATAAACTTTTTTATTGAATCTTGAAATCCCTTCATTGAAATTATTTTCAGCAAACGACTTACAAATGCGTTTATTGAATTCGTGAAAATCTTCACCACGGCTTTTTTAGTTAATTTATTTATTGAATTCGTGAATTTTTTTATTGAAATTGAAATTTTTTTTTTGTGTGTATGACAATATCATGAAAAAAACTTAAAACGTCAAAAAATATTCGTGTGTTATCGATAATTTTGCAGTGACTGTCAAAAAAAATATAAAAATTTTCAACTTAAAATTGACATTTCCAGAATAAAATTTTAAAAATGTTGCCAATTTTATTAAGTTTTGCTCGAATGAAGCGGTTTTACATTTGTTTTCGGTGTTTTTTAGCTATTTTGGGCGAGTTATTTTGAAAATAAAAGTTGGCATTGTTGTTTTTTTTGTTTTGTTTTTATTTTATTGTATTTCTTGTTCTTTCTCGCATTTGTTGTTTCATTCGATCAATCCTAAAAAAATCCAATACAGAAACTAGCAAGTATCATACCACCTTTAGCAATATTTTATTTTTTATAAAAAAACTTTTTTTAAAGTAATTTTTGAAAAAAATAAAAATAATTTACTAAGTTTTTCTGAGTGTAAATTTTTTTTTGATTGTAAAATTTTTTTCGAGTGTATTTTTTTTTAGTGTAAAAATATTTTTGAGTGACAAAAATACGTGTATAATATTTTTGTGACTTACCAATGTTTTTAAAACATGTTTAACGGGTTTTCAACACGTGAATTTAAGGTGAAACTAAGAACCACTTCACCGATTTGGCTGAAATTCAATTCGAACTAGGCCAGGGAAACAAAAAATAGATATGCCAAGATTCAGCATCCTCAGAATTGCTTTTCGAAATATAGCATGTTTTTTATCTCGTAAATTCACGAAAAACCCTTGCCGGAATTTAGCCTTTTGCTCATAAATTTTGAACCACTGCAGTGGTCCAGTGCACTAGACCGATTTTGCTGTATTGCAGTACCACACTTAGAAAATTATTGCAGTTACTACATGACGGTCATTTGTGTAGTAAGTAGTAGTTGTTGTTTTCAATTACAATTTCAGTTGTTTATGTATGAAAAATCCCAAACAACTGTTTTTTGTAGTCGTTTTAAAAAATAAGTACAAAAAATTACTTCATTGTAGTACACTCAAAAAAAAAACTGTAATATTAGCAAAAAAAGCTTGTAAACCTACAATAAAATTTGCTGATTTTGAACCCACAATTTTTTTGCTAAAGTTAGCAAAAATGTTTTGCCAATAATTAGTTAACTAAATATTTTTTTTTGACTTAGTTCATACACATTTGAGGACCCCATTGGGTTCGGACCCGATAGGACCAGACCCCGATGGGCCTAGACCTAGTTGGGTTCCTAAAAAATCGTCATAGTTTTTGATCCAAAATTTGTGTCCGTTTCGCTCTACCTTGCTTAGTTTTTGAGATACGTGATTATAGGGGGCCACTGGGGTCTTGAGAATTAAAAAACTCGATAACTTTAAAAATATTACTCGGAGAGTTTTTGACAATTTTTCGGTCTTGTTCTACGTATTGAGAGCTACAAAAATGCTTTTAGACTTTTTGTTGTGTTGGCAATATTTCCCGAGATATGAGCATTTTAAAATTTTCGGGAATGCTAACTTTTTTGGATCCAAAATTAGGGCCCATTAGGGTCCACACATGTGAAGAGGACCCGCGAAAGTATGGAGATTCTAAGAACCAAAAATGCCCACCATTTTGCTTTATCTGGCTTAGTTTCCGAGATAGCGGCATTTTAAGTTTTCTGAAAATAAAAAAAAAATTTACCATTTATTTTTGCTTATGTTAGCAAAAAATCTTGTAAAAATGTTGTCAACTCAATTTCAAATTTAGCAAAAAAAATTAGTTCAAAGTTTGTTTAAAATTGCTAATGTGCTAAACGAAGTTTACAAGAATTTTTTGCTAACATGCTAATCTCAACTAAAAATTTGTTAAAAGTTAGCAAACTTGCATTAGCAAAAAAAAATTAGTAAATCTACTAACATATGTTTTTGAGTGTAAGAGTTGTTTTATGTAGTTGTTTTAAGTCTAATAAAAACTTATAATTTTCTAGAAATTTTTAGCAAACGGATGTGCAGGAATTATTTCCAAATAATTTTAACCTTTTTTGACGTTTAGAATTTTTTTTGTTAAAAAAAAAAATCAGAAAATTTGAGTTACAGTAAAAACAACTGTAATTTGAAGTAGTGTTTACAGTTTTTTGTAGTTGTTAATCATAAGTTAACAAAATAGTTAACAACAATTTTTGGTTGATTTTACCGTCAAATGTAGTGGACGCCTAAACAACAACAAATGTAGTAGTTTTAACTGTATTTTGTAGTGGAATCTACAGTCATAATTTCTTGAGTGCAGGTAAATGCTCAACACATATGCCAAATTTCAGGAAACTTCGTAAAGTCTTTCAAAAGTTAGCGTATTTTCAACAGACGGACAGACGAACAGACGGACAGACGGACAGATGGACAGACGGACAGACGGACAGACGGACAGACGGACAGACGGACAGACGGACAGACGGACAGACGGATAGACGGACATACGTCCAGATGGACAGACGGACGGACATCGCTATATCATCTTAAAATCTATCGAGGATCATGAATATATATACTTTATGGGGTCCTAGACCAATATTTCTATCACTAGAATGGAGGGTATTCAAAACATTTTGAATTTGGTCCATTTTTAAAGAATTTATGAGTAGAAGAAGTTTAAGTAAAGGAACAAGTACCAGAAAGGAGTTTTCGAAAAATACTAAAAACTGTAAAAAAATTCTGAAAACATAAAAAAATAAATCAAAAATAGATTATATGGAATGCTTTATATACACTATTTGGGGGTTCTTAATCGATATTTCGAGGTGTTGCCTACCGTATGACAAAAAAATATATCACTAACAATAAGTGATGGGTATAACAATTATTAATTACACAGTGCAACAACCAAAATTAGAATGGGATGAAACCCAGAGCAAATGAAACTTAACATTTCACATTTTTTACACGCATTTGAAGTTTTTTTTATAATAATAATTACTTGAAAACTATATAAAAGGCGTAATTTTGTTATTGCCTTTTAATAACAATCATACGCAACGGTGCACAGTTTTTTTTATTTTTAATTATTCGGCCATTCAGTAAGTACTAGACTGATTGTCGCGAAATTCATACCGGTTATAGCTAATGTAATTTCGAGCTTAAGTTTGGACGCTGGGTGCCACACGTATAATTAGGGCCCCCCAGGGTCCCCTAAAGTAGGACATACTTAGTATACAAAAACTTTAAATGCTTTAAAACCACTAAATTCAAATGCGTTTAAAAAAATATCGCACTTAGCTAAAAAAAAAGGCTTAAGGTTTTTGTTATGAAAAATTTCAACTTTCATTTGCTCTTGGTTTCATCCCACTCCGAGTCGGTAAGTTCGATTCTGTATTACTGTGTTTTTATTTTCTTTAACAACCATTTCATTATAGTTATGTTAAAGTTAAAACGCGTTTAACATGCATTCCTGTTTAACAAATATTTCATTTAAAATACAAATATATGTAATGGTAGTATTAAATGTACAAGCACTGGTGGTAGAGTTGTACTACTGACATTTTTAAAACTTCTCTAGTATTTCTGAAGTATTTTTTTTTTTCGGCTGCTGCTTTGGCTGTATGTTGCTGATGTTGTGTATTGTATTGTTGACATATTATATGTATTGTATTTTTATATGTATGTGAGTTTAAATGTCAATGTAACTTATTTATGTATGAAAGTGTGTGTAAACTACAACGAGAAATGCATTTAGCTACTGTTTTTGCTACTATGACTACTAAAGCAAACAATAGTCTAGTAAAAGCAACAGCATCAGTAGTCGAAATAGAAAAAGTCGTAGTAGTAGCTTTGGCAACAACAATGGCAGTTGCTGCAGCAGCTGTTTGTTGTTTATTTATTAATATCAATTAAATTTACAACAATTACATTAAAGTCATGCTTGCACACATACATAAAGAAGTACTTATATTTATGCTAACTGTATGTATGTTTTATGTGTGTGTGTGTGAGTAAAAGGTTCAACAAATACTTTAGCAATTCTATATACAAATGAAGAAGAAGAAAAAATAAAAACAGAAAATATATAAACAATGTTAGTAAAATACATTCATTCTTTAAAAATATACAAACAAATACATTTACACACATACACTTACATATAGACATAAATATATACGTACATTCATTCGTTTGTTCACATACATTTACAAATACATTTTTACAAAAATTCTTGTACATTTACAATGGCAGACAATCAGTCAGTGTCAGTAACATGCAGTTTTACTATAATATTCTACAAATGTTTGTTTGTTTTTGCTTTTTCCATTTTTTTTTAATGTATGTGTACATATGAGGCGTTCCACACCATATGTAACACCATACACTCAAAATAATTCTGCAGTAAAAATATTAGTAAGAGATTTGGTACCAAAATCTACTAATAAGTTACTAATTACCAGTAGTACGGTAGTTTTTTAGTATCTTCAAAGTACTAAAATTAGTAATTTTTACTGGTTTTGAATAATATTAGTAAACAATTTTAGTATTGATTTCCAACGCCTGCACTAGATCATTTTGGCCTAAAAAATTAGTTCATTAGTAAAATTTTTAGTATTGAATACCCACGTTTTTTTTTTTTGGGTGTAGAAGAAATATATTTGGTGTTCCTTTGTAATCCACTGCTACTATATTGAAGATTATAAATACAAATTTTCAGAAAAAGTTCCGAGTCTTACAAACTGGTAATAAAACTGCAGTTATTTTAATTTTTTTTTTACACCAAAAAATTTTTCTTTTCGGCAAAAAATTCATCAAAAACTTTTTTTCATTAAATTTTTTTTTCACCAATAATTTTGGGTTCATTAAATTTTTTGTAACATAATTTTGTTTTTCGTGAAAAAAATCATTTGTTTTTACCAAAACTACTTTTTCACCAATTTTAAGCTTTTTGCATAAAAATTTTCCATTTGTTTATCAAATGTACATAAAACAAGTGAGAGTGTTATATTCTTTGGTGCCGAATCTTTTATACTCTCCAAAATGTAAAAACACTTTTTTGCACTTATTTTTGCACTCACTTACGAAATGTACAGCTATTTTGGTTTTTTAATGGGGTCCTCGACAGATATTTCAAATCGTTTTTCATGGAATAGCAAAGTGATATAACATTATTTTTTCTAAAAAAAAATTGCTTCGGCAAGTACACCCAAATCTTCCTCAAAACATTATCATGATTTAATGTTTTAGGCAAGAGTACAAAATTCGCAGGAATTTTTTATTTGTTTCTCTGAACAGATATACATATCTCCATGGCTAGATCGTCTTAAAATCTATTAAGGATATTTGAATATACACGGATCACTTAAAAGGACTTTTCCGTTTCAGCTTTTTTGCAAATGCCTAATTACGGAAACTTTGTAATGAGTTTTGCATTCCCGAGTCAACAAGTTTTTTATATAATTATATATAATTTGATAAAATTATATCAACTTATATATAATTATATAAAAGTATATAGAGGTAAAATTTTCCAAAAATTGTATAAAATTATATATAATTATATATTATTTGATAAAATTATATATAATTATATCCAGGATTTGGTGGATATAATTACATACAATTATATCTAATTTGATAAAATTTTGTCAAATTTTATAAAATTTTTATAAAATTATATATAATTTGATAAAATTTTATAAAATTATATCCACCAAATCCTGGATATAATTATATATAATTTTATCAAATTATATATAATTTAATATAATTTTATCCAACTTTTTGGAAAATTTACCTCTATATAATTTTATATAATTATATATAATTTGATAAAATTTTAACAAATTATTATATAATCCCGAGTAAAAAAGTTCCTATATAGTTGTATATAATTTTATAAACATCATATATGATTAAATAGAATTATATAGAATTTGATGCGAAAAATGAGTCGATAAAACTATATAAAATTTGATCAATGTTTCTTATATTTTGATAAATTTTTTATATAATTTTATGCGAAATTTGGACCCCTACCCGAGTAAAAAAAAGTTATATGACGCAATATTTAATTATATATGAACAGATATGCTTTTATGTAAATCCATATTAATTTTGATCCGAAAATTGGCGGATCGAATATTATACGATTATATCAAATTCTATTATTTTTGATAAAATAATATCAAATTCGATTAAGTTTGATCCCAAAAATGGGTCTATCTAATTGTATTAAATCATATCTTATCTGTTAAAATTAGATAAATTTTTATATAATTGGATGAAATCTGGTAAAATTTTTTGGAATTTTAAACGTGAAATTAGAAATTATTTTATCAGATTGGATACATTATCAATTAGAAGAGTTTTTATTGCATTCTTCGGAATTTTTTCGAGACTTAGCAAATTATTAAAAATTTGTAATTTTTATCTAAAATCATTTATAAGGGATTTAAATTTTCCAAAAAATGTTTGTGTCTTAGAAAATTTAAAAACATTTTTTCGGAACTCAAAAACTTTTCAAAAAAATTAAATTTCTTATAAAAACATTTTCAATGATTTTTTTACTCCAAAAAAATTGCCAAAAAAATTTTGTGGCCGGGACTTTGGAAAATTTTCATAAAATTTTTTAGGACTTGAATTTTTTTTTTAATTGTCCGGGACTTTTTTGAAAAATTTTTTCGGGATATAATTATAAATAAAATCATATATCTTTTTATCTGCCATATCTAAAAATTCCCGATCTTATATGTCATATCAAATTTCATATAGATCAGTATATAAATAGATATGAATATGTATGCTATCATATTAAAAAACAAGGAAAAATACAATGCTATATATAAACTTATATGTCCATATCAAAGTTCATGCATAACCATATATAAATATAAATAACTATATAATAGCATATATGATTATATCAGATCTTTTTTACTCGGGTATTTTTATATAACAACAGCAAATTTATATAATCAGATATAATAATATACAACTATATCAAATTATATAAAACAATATATAATTTTATAAAGTTATATAAAATTATATCAAGTTTTATATAAATCGTAAAATTTGGTTTTAGTTACATAAAATTATATATAATTTTATGTAACTTTATATAGTTTTATGCAGTTTTATACAATTTTATATATTTTTATACAAATACATCTGATTATATAATTTTGCTATTATTACCCGAGTAAAAAAATTGATATGACACAATATATAATTTAATATGGGTTCGTGTCTATTTTGATATAATCTTATACGAAAAATGGTTTCATAAGATTTGATCGAATAATATCTAATAATATCAGTTTATATAACTTTATATCGACTTTGATACGAGTTTTGGTCTAATCCAATGATATAAAATTATATTAAAATTTATACAATTTTATAAATCGGATTTTTTTTTTAGTTTTTAATAAAAAGTTGAAAAATTAAAATAATAAAAATAAGTTGTTCTTTGAAAAAAACTTGGAAAAATTTAAAAAAATGGAGTCATGTTAAATTTTATATAAAACACTTAGAAAATATTTTCAAAAAAATTTGTCCTTGGAAAAAACTTAGAAAAATTTGAAAAAATGGAGCTATATAAAATTTTATATAAAACACTTAGAAAATATTTGCGATAAAAAAATGTTCCTTGAAAAAACTTAGAAAAAATTTAAAAGATGGAGTCATATAAAATTTTATATAAAACACTTAGAAAATATTCGTGATAAAAAAGTGGTGCTTGGAAAAATCTTAGAAAAATAAAAAAATATGAAGTCATATGAAATTTTATATAAAACACTTTGAAAATATTTGCGATAAAAATATGTTCTTGGAAAACACTTAAAAAAATTTAAAAATAATGGAGGCATATAAAATTTTATATAAAACACTTAGAAATTTGAAATGATGCATGGGACCAGATGTTAACACATATAGTTATGTATGGCGATATCTTAAAAAAATCCCACATCAAAATTTATTATATAAATTTATCTTGCAATACATAGTGTCACACATGATCATATATCAAATAATATGACTATATAAAAGTATATAAGATCATATTAAATTATTTTTACTCGGGAATATAAAAATAGGGGTCCAAATTTCGCATAAAATTATATAAAAAATTTATCAAAATATAAGAAACATTGATCAAATTTTATATAGTTTTATCGACTCATTTTTCGCATCAAATTCTATATAATTCTATTTAATCATATATGATGTTTATAAAATTATATACAACTATATAGGAACTTTTTTACTCGGGATTATATAAAAACTTTTTTACTCGGGTTGGTACCCCATGTTAAAATCATTTTGATCTTATCAGATCTCCTTTGATCTGATAATATATAATTGCATTTGATTGTTTATAATTGTATCTGATCAGATATAATAAAATGTCAAATTCGTACCAATGTTGACCAAATCCGAGATATAATTAGATCTCGATTTTGGTAATTTCAGATATAATTATATCTAATCAGACATGATCATATAGGAATATATACAAGCAGATCAAATAATATCTAATCCATTTTTACAGGGAACGAAACAATTTTTTTTACAAGTAAATGCCTGATATGCATTTGTGTATTTCTGCTTTTGTGTTATGTTATTTTAAGTGTAGTACATGAGTATGATTGCATCTTTTTTAAGTCTATGTGTCACTAATACTGCACTACTTAGACTGGAGGGAATGACGAAAAGTCCTTTGAAGTAGTGAAAAACCAATTTCTTTAAAGTTTTTAAAGATGGACTAAACAAATATTGGAAAATTAAAAATTTGTATACCTTCCAACCACAGTAGGTGAGTATGCTCACTTTGTCATTCCGCTTGTAAGGCATCGAAATATAGGTTCGGGACCTCCTCATTAAGTTAATATAATATTGATCCATGATCGCCTCTAAGACGTTTATGAATGTTCGTCTGTCCGTATGTCTGTAGATAACGCGATGCAGTACAAAATAAAACAGCTAGACTTGTGAAATTTGGCACGAAAATGAGTTCGTTAAATGGGCAAACCGGAATAGGGGGAAAAATTCCCCCTAGAAAAAATAAATCAATCTCTGAAAAACGTTTATTTTGAACTTTAAAAATCTTTAATACGAAAATCATAGCTGATCCTGAAAACGAAGGTTGTAAGTGGCTGCTGACGTTTTACGTCAACACACGTAGACTCTGAGGTCCATTGTGATAGCAACGAAAACGAAACATGCTAGAACAATTTGGATTGCAGTTTTGAAATCAGGAGGTCTAATTTATATGACATCAAGTCTTATTTGTTGAAAGCAACATAACAGTGGACCACCAAAAGGGCGAAATTATTGTTTTTTTTACTTTTTAACAGCAAATATCTCGAATAAACATGAATTTGAGCAGCTAAAAAAATAAAGGCAATTCCATAAAGATCAAAGGGTGATACTAGGGAAACTTCGCTTTTTAGTAAATATTTCATATTTGTACACTAAAAGTATGACCTAATTTTCTAAAGAATTCTGATGATGGGGAAATTGAAAAATCACCAAAACGATCGTCAATTGATTTTTGAAAATTACCAGATTTTTTAAAATCAAGGCACTCTATGATTCTTTAAATTGAGAATATCCTTTTAAAGAAGGAACAGATAATGTCAATACATGTTAGGTTAATTCATAATGGGAAGGCGCTGATCCCCGGGGGGAGGAACTTCCCCCCCCTCCATTTCGAATTTGAAAGAAAAAAACGAAAACAAGAAAAAAAAGAAAGGAAAGAAAGAAAAGGTAAGTAGAGAAAACGAGAGAAAAGGAGATGGAAAAAAGGAAAAAGAAAAAGAAAAAGAAAAAAAAAAGAAAAAGGAAAAGAAAAAGAAAAAAAAAAGAAAAAGAAAAAGAAAAAGAAGAAGAAAAAGAAAAAGAAAAGAAAATAATCTTTTAAAAAAAATTTAAATGAAAAATTTTCTGGAATCTTAAAATTTTTCTTAAGGAAAAATGTCTCGGAATATTAGAATTTTTCTATATGAACAAATTTTCTGAATTTTTCTATAGAAAAATTTGAGAATTTTTCTGTAGGAAAAAATATAGAATTTTTCTAATTTGTGAATTTTTCTATACACTCAAAAAAAACTAGTAAAATGTCAAGAAAAACTTGTAAATTTTATTTTTTGTTACTTCCTATTTGACAAAAATTCGTTGTCATTTTACAAGCTTTTTACCAATAATTTTGTAACGTTGCAAGCTTTTTACCAAAAAAATCGTAAATTTATAATTTTTTTGACGCGATAAAACTTACGAGGAGGTTTCGTGATTTTACTAGATTTTTTGATAATTCCTATTTTACGAGAATTCCTAGTAAAAATTACGAACTCATTTTTTGTAATTTTACAAGATTTTTACAAATTTAATTGTAAATTTACAACATTTTTGACGTAATAAAACTTAAAAAAATTTTCGTATATTTACTAGATTTTTTTTTTTTGTAAAAAATTTTAGAAATTTGTAAAATTACAAAAAATATGTAAATTTCGATCGAAAATTATTTGTTAAAAAACAAGGGAAACTGTCAAATATTGGTAAAATGGGATTACAAAACTTTTTCTAGTAACTAGCATTAATTTGTGAATTTTTCTATACATTCAAAAAAAACCTGTAAAATGAAAAGCTTGTAAAATGACAAGAAAAACTTGCAAATTTTATTTTTTGTTACTTCACATTTGACAAGAATTTCTTTTAATTTAACAAGCTTTTTACCAAAAAAAATTGTAAATTTACAATTTTCCTATTTTACGAGAGTTCCTAGTAAAAATTAGGAACTTTTTTTGCAATTTTACAAGTTTTTTACCAAAAAAAAATCAAAATTTGCAAAATTTTTTGGCGCAATAAAACTTACAAGAAATTCTCGTGAAATTACTAGATTTTTTACAAAAGTTGGAAATTGTAAAATTACAAAAAAAAATGTAAAATTTAAAAAAAAAATTAAGCTTTCGACCGAAAATTTTTTGTTCAAAAACAAGGAAAAATGTCTCGGAATTTTAGAATTTTTCTGTATGAAAAAAGTTTTGTAATATTAATATTTTCTAATTGAAGTTTTAATTTATTTAGTTTTGAGTCCATGTTAATTATTTCTGAGAAATAATTATTTTTGTTGTACAATGAGAACATCTGAAAAAAATAATTGACAAAACAGGCCAATTGTAAGTGGAGATGTCGACAGCTTTCGGAAGAAGCTACCCTTCCTTCGTCAGCACTTTTGGATTGTAACTGTAGGTGTGTAAAATTAAAAGCAGCTATTTAAATGTACATTAAGATGAAAAAGATGACGGGAATTATATCACATTTGATTACCCATATGTTACGTTTAGCACGAACTTAATCAATATATTTTTAACTTTTTCTAACACAGTTGTAATTTCATACACTGTAGTAGATTTTCTCAGAGTTGCAACCCTTAGTAGGACTTTTAAAGTCTTAAAAAATGTCCGTTAGGTTTGAATTTATATTTCGTATTTCTAATACTTATTGTTAGAAATTTTCCTAAATTACAGTGTCAATCGAAGAGTGCTCACAAAGGAACGGTGGCTTCTTCCGAAAGCTGTCGACATCTCCACTTAGACTGTGTCGTCAATTATTTTTTTCAGATTTTTACAACAAAAATAATTATTTCCCAGAAATAATTAATATGAAATCAAACCGAAATAAATAAAAACTTCAGTTATAAAATATAAAGTCCAACATTATGTAAAACAAAATTAATATTTTCCTTTAGAATCTGGAATTTTTCTAAAGGGAATGTCTGACAATATTTTATAAGAAAAATATGAAAATTTTCTATAGGAAAAAATTTTTAAAAAAAGTCTGAGAATTTTTTATAGCAAAAATCTGAGAACTTTCTATAGGAAAAAATCTGATGGTTTTTCTTTCGAAAAAATTCTAGGAAAAATTTCCAAATTTTTCTGATCTAAGAATTTTTGAATCTTGGAATTTTTATAGAAAAAAGTCTCGGAACCTTTAAATTTTTTGTAGGAAAAATAAAAAAAATATTATAATATTTATTCGACCAATTTTATTCAATTCTATATTAATTAATAGAGAAGCTCGAGGCCACAGTTGTTTTTAAAAAAATATAAATTTTTATTTTTATTATTTTCAATATATCTCCATCCTTCGGATGGCATTAATAGAGAAGCTCGAGGCCACAGTTGTTTTTAAAAAAATATTAATTTTTATTTTTATAATTTTCAATATTTCCTGAAGATGCCATCCAAAGGATGGAGAAATATTGAAATTAATAAAAATGAATATTAATATTTTTTAAAAACAACTGTGGCCTTGAGCTTCTCTATTAATTAATATAAAAATAAAAAAATTTTGTTCAAGATAAATTTGAGAATTTTTTTATAGGAAAAATGTATTTAATCTGAGACTTTTTCTATAGGAAACTTACACAGCATTTGTAACTTATTTTCTATATAAAAAAAAGTCTCAAATTCTGATTTTTTTTTTTCGATTTAAAAACGTTTTAGAATCTAGAGCTGGATCCGCGCCTGATAATGGGGAACATAAAAATGCCTCGAACTTGAATAAACAATTTTAAAAAAGTTTTCATTTTATGAAAATTTTACAAAATACAAATAAAGGGCCACCCTACTGCACATTTAGATATGTAGTAAAAGATATTGTTATAAAAACAAATGGGTTTTAACTATTTTGTTTTGTAATTTATATTTTAATTTGAAACAAAAACAAAGAATTTAAATAAATTATAAATAATAAAAAAATATAAATAAAAGAAAAATACAAAATAGACCTAAGGAGATCTTTAATTTTAAAATCATTTTAGTATACATCTTAAATAAATAAAAATTAAATTAAACTACATGCAAAATGGAATATTATAATTGACAAAGAAAAATTCCATATAAAGAGTCGGAAAAATACGGAGGTTACCTAAGATTCTGAATTGTTTTTCTAGATCTTTACAAATTCAGTAAATTTAATATTAAAGTAAATAAAGGTTCAACAAAAAACACAATCTAAATACAACAGAAAATTTACTAAAAATATGTTATGAATCATGAATAACACAGTGCAACAAACCAAATCGGAATGGGATGAAACCAAAAGCATATGAAAGTTGACATTTTCAATAACAAACCCCTCAAGGTTTTTTTTTTTTTAGTTAAGTAATAGATTTCTTTTTACAAGCATTTCAAATGGTTGAAATATTATTACAATTATAAAAAAACTGTATAGGAGGCGTAAAACTGTATAAGAGGCGTATACTTAAATTTGTAATTGTCTTTAAACTAGCAGGCCCGCCCGGAACTTTGTCACCGGTAATAATAAATACGGAATTAAAGAAGCATCAGGATTAGAGTCCCAATTTCTAAAGATGTCCCCTGCAGAATCTTTATTTTATTAAATTTTTATCGTAGAAGTCTTAAATAAAAACGATTTAAAACAAACAATAAAATTCAAACATCCCCGTTTAGCCCGGAATTATGTTCGTTCCGGTAAAACAATTTCTTGAACATTTTCGAGCTCTTATATCGTTATTATTCATATCCTTTCATTCCCCGTATCATTCCATTTCGTTCCCCGTTCTATTCCATTTCGTTCCCTGTTCTATTCGTTTCAATTCATTGAATTCCAATTCATTGCGTTCCATAACATGCGTTGAAGAAATAATGATTTTTTGGGCAGGAGGATCCAACATTTCAAGTTTCTATGACCAATATTTCAGGAGATAGAAAAGGTTACAAAGTTCACTTCTTTGCAACTATTCGCTCCATTAAAATCGGAATTTACAAAAAGGGCGTTTTCAGAATGTTTTGAAATCGGATGAGTAGTCTTAAAGGTTTTTAAATTTGAAGTCTTTTGACCCAAAGTGATCTTTAAAATGGGTGCGGTCAATGAAACCTACCATAACTCACCCTGAAGGAGATTTATAAATATTAGTGAAATCATTTCTGAAACATCATAAAAGGTTTCGTCTATTTTAAAGTTTTACGTCGATGAACCCTAGGACCATTCTTAATATTGGAGAAAAATTTTTTAAACCGTATTAGTAGTTTCAGAGATTTTGAAATTTTACGTTTTTTAACCCATTCAAAATTTATATTGGTGATAAAATTTTTGAAATCGGATTTTTTTTTTTTTTAAAAGAAACACACTCAGGCAATGCTGCCTATCAATTACTAATGTAACCGTGTTGTTTCTTTCGGAAAGGGGATAGAAGAGAGATGAAAGATTTGAAAGATAGAAGGGCTTCAGTATGGCAACACTGTAATTGCGCGTGTTGATAATTTCGAGTACAGTTGTTGCATCGCCATCTGTTATTGATCTGGCGAATTATTTTTGAAGCTGTGGTTCATAGCCATTATTTTATTATTTTACTTCGTTGAAGTTTTAGTGCTATTTATCAACGAAGAAGGGTGCTGCGATAGATATTAGTTATAAATAGAAACTAATAAATATCTGAAAAAATGTTGTTCTGCCTGAGCCGGGAATCGAACCCAGGCTTGCTGGCTAGTAGTCCAACGCGCTAACCACTAAGCCACAGCACCCTCCAATTTAGGAGATTTTTAAATTTTAGGTTTTTTGGCCAAAAATTAGGCGAAGAAGTGGGCGTGGTCGATGATTCATAGCCTATGTCCACCCAGGAGGAACACTCTAAATATTGGTGAAAAAATGTTTGAAATCGGATGAGTAGTCTCATAGATATTTAAATTTTAAGTTGTTTGCCAAAAGTGGGCGTTGAAGTGGGCGTGGTCGAAAAATCCTACACTCTGGAGGAGCACTCTAAATATTGGTAAAAGCATTTCTTAAATCGGATGAGTAGTTTCAAAGATATTCAAATTTTAAGTTTTTTGCCAAAAGTGGGCGTAGAAGTGGGCGTGGTCGATGAAACCCAGCATATGTCTATCATGAAGGACCATTCCAAGTATGTATTGGTAAAAAATTTTTGAAATCGGTTTAGTAGTTTTGAAGATTTTTAAATTTTACGTTTTTTGTCAAAAAGTGGGCGTAAAAGTGGGCGTGGTCGATGAAACCTAGCCTATGTCCGTCCGGGAGGAACCTTCTAAATATTGCTGAAAACTTTTTTGAAATCGGATGAGTAGTTCCGGAGATTACTTTCTACAAACAAACAAACAAAAAAACATACAAACATTACCTCTTTATAATATTAGTATAGATTAGTATAGAAGTATAGATATCAGGGTTGCCACTTCTTGGATAATTATCCAAAAAATGGATAATTTAAAATTTTTTGGATACTCTTTGGATAATTACATTTTTGGATAATTTATGGATAATTTTATCATTTACAATTTGAAGTTTTACACGGACAAAATATAATTTTTCTTATTTTAATTTTAATGTTTTTAGTTTTGGCAATACCTTTAAAATTTGGAGCTTTTCAAATTACATGTATTTGTAAGCCTTATTGGACTACAAAAATATGGTCTGTTCGATTATTTGGATGTACAAACTTATTGGGAAAAAGTTTAAAAAATTACAAATCGTGCTGGTGAAAATATTTTACTAAATTTAGAAGTTGTTTTTAAATTTCTTATGATTCTTCCATTTTCTAATTCGTCATAAAAAGTTAAAATACAGGCTTTTCTGGTGTAACGGAACATTGAATTGTTTTTTGACAAGATCATTAAAATCAGTGTGTGCTAATAACCCTTAAAAATACATTTTTCATAAAAGAAAAATTAGAATGAATCTTCGTCCAAAAAGGGTTAAAAAATAATTTCATGTATTCTTTAAATAAAATTTAAATAGACCACTTTTGTTTAAAAAAAAGTTTTAGATATTTTTTTTGGATAATTTTTGGAATTTTGGATAATTTCGGACAATTTCCTGGATAATTTTTTGTTTTAATGGTGGCAACACTGAAAGATATAGATATATATGTAGATAACAATCATACGTAACGTTGCACAGTTTTTTTTTTTGCCCTTCCGACTTGAAAAGTTCGAATTTGTATCACTGTGTAATTATATTTACAAAATCTTCACATATGTTTAAAAAAAAATATTTCAGAACACTTGCTCTTGTTCACCATGTTCATTATGATCATAAACAACATCATCATATGGACTTTATTGTCATCACGTAATTTCAACCAAGGAACTTGTCCAGCAGACACAAACAGCATCAATAATAAGAAAATTAAGTTGGAAAAAAATAAAAACAATATGAAACATTTTACAACACATCGTAATAAATATTTTTTTGTTCTATCTTTTTAACAGACGCCATAGTAGACAAACGGATGGATTGTTTCTTTATTAATATTTTTTTTGTGTTTGTTTATTTTGTTTTTGTATGTATAAACAATTTATGACAACACGTCCAAATAGAAAAAAGTAGCACCGGAACATGTTGAAGTATGGTGAAGGATTGTAAGCTATTATTAACTTGTTAAATTTTTTTCTTTATAAGTTTATTTAAAGGTCAAACAAAGGTTAGTTACTGGAGACTTAACAATGACATAAATTTAATATGTTGAAAATCTAAAAGTATTTAAGTACTTTTAATAACAGCTTGAATTGAATATCCTTTTAATTTAAAACAAAATAAATTGTATAAATCAAAAGTTGTATTAAAATGTTTTTTATATAAATACAATGAATATCAATCATACGTATTGACTTACAAAGTTGATTTAAAAATAAAACTTCATTACCAATTACACGGGCATACAGATTGTTTTATTTTCCGAATTTCGCTGATTTTATTTAAAGTTCTTAAATGAGCAAAACCGGAAGAAGGTTCCCCTTGAAGAACTAAACTAAGATTCGGCACAGACGAATTTAACAGTGTTACTTGTTTTGTAAGACAAATGGGACAATTTCATGTCAAAAGAACCCAGGCAGAAAAATACAATCATCAAAGCGTTTTAAAAGTACTATAGATGGTGGTACAAGCGTTTCCAGAACGTCATGGTTTTTATATTAAGAGTGCTTTTAAAACGTCCGAATGATAACGCCGTTAAACGGTCATACAATTGTTTTTCAAAACGCTCGAAAAGCATTCGGAAGACTAAAAATAAAATGGTTTAAGGACGCTTTATCTGGATTTTTTTCGAGTTTGTAAATTTTTATAATTTATATTTTTGATATATTTTCCCACAATCGACTAAAAAATAATTAAGTTTTAGCAAGAGGTTTTTTTAATATTTTCCAGCAAATTCCGTTTTTTCTATTTTAAAAGAGAGGATATGAGCCACATTCCCCTAAACAGAATGGCACAATTATCATGACCTACTTTATTTGTGGAAGATATAAAACATTTTTTTAATTAGTAAAAATGTTGCTGTAAAAGCAATTTTGAATTGGTAAAACAAACCGTCTTCAGAGCGTTTGGAAAATAGTACTTTTAAAGTGCTTAATTGTTTGTTCCATCATCAATTTCTGCCTGGGAAGCTCAGGCTTGATAAAAAAAAATAATGTTGGAAAAAAAAAAAAAAATTTTTTTATAAAAAAAAAATATTGATAAAAAGCAAAGTTTTTGATGAAAAAAAAACAATTCTGAAAAAATACGTAATAAAAAAACCTTGTTAAAAGAAATTATTGTTAGTAAAACCAAAAACAAAAAGATTGAATAAAAATTTTTTAATAAAATTAATTTTTGCAAAAATTAATTGAGAAAATAAATTTTTGATAAAAAAAAAATAATAATGAACATCAAAAATTTGAAGAAAAACAAGTAAAGAAGTAAATTCGGCTGTGCCGAATCTAGAATACCCTCCAATATAATGATAACACTGTGCTACAGTGAAAAAATACTTCTGATGTGACATAGTATAGGTTGTTGGTCTTGTCGAGTAGATCACAAAAATGCCCATTAAACTTCCAGACACCCTCAAATTTTAGAGTTATTGTCAAAAAACGGTTTTTTGGGAAAATTTTCAAACGATTTTAAATTTTTAAACGGTTTTGGATAGAAGAATAATAGGGCTTTCCATGTGTGTGAATTGGTCTATACATATGAGAAATATATCTATTGATTTTGTCAATAAAATCTATTTTTTTTTTGAAAATTTTTCGAGTTTATCGATTTTTTTCTGATATAGTTCATTAAATAACCATTATATTTATAAACGTATTTTTAAAGAAAATTTAATTCTGAATACGATAAGCTTTATCCTGAAAAATTTAGATAATAATTGACAGAGTTGTGATAATTTTTCTAAAAAAGAAAATTAAGATTTTGCAGGAAATCGCTGTTCAGATAACCCAGGCAAAAAAAAATAATTTATCATCAATGGTCATGTACAATATTTTTAAAGGTTTTTGGCGCGCTGAATCCGAATATGGCCTTTAAATTGCTCAGGTTTTTGAGATATTTAACATAAATTGATGTATCAAAAACTTAATAAGATAGCGCAATTTCAAGGTCAAATTCGAATTCAGGAGGTCAAAAACCTTTAAAATAATGATACGCGACCTCTCAGTATGTTCGTTTATTTTTTTATTTTTTTTTTGCCTGGGTTATCCGAACGGCAATTTCAAGAAAAATCTTAATTTTCTTTTTTAGAAAAATAATCACAACTCTGTCAATTGTTATTCGATTTTTTTGGCTGATCGTATTCACAATTAAATTTTCTTTAGTAATACGTTTATTAATATAAATGTTGTTGAACAAACTATAGCAGAAACAAATCGATAAACTCAAAAAATTTAAAAAAAATAACAAAAAATTGGATATTGTTGAAAAAATCAATACATATCTTTCTTATACACTCCGCATCATAACTATAGCCGCATTGCATTTTTCGGTTTATTTAATGTTCAAGAAGTATTTTTATGAAACCTATTATGGTATATTACAGTGTTATAACAGTTCTCTTGTTTTTGTAAATTTGAGCCATCAGCTGTTTGAATTGAGAAAACGGCGACCTATAACTGTATTTGTCAGTGTTTCATAACTATAGCCGCATTTCAATAAAATCAGTTGAAATGAGTTCAAGTCAAAGTTTCGTGGCCAAATTAATTTTTTTTTTTGTAAAATTCGTTCCTCTACTAATTTTTAAACAAAATGCCACGTGGTAAATTTTTAAATGAAGTCGAACAAGTGAGAGTGTTACATTCGGCTGTGCCGAATCTTTTATACCCTCCGAAATGTAAAAAAAAAATCCAGGGGCGTTTTTTGGGGGGGGGGGGGTTCGTGAGAGACGTTAGGGGGCACCTTCCCCTTGCGATTTTTAACTTCTTCTGAGATAAGAATGTTGCATTTGCTTACCAAAAGTACAAAAAACTCTGCAAAAAATGCGTTTTTTCTTGAGTTGGTTTAGTTCTCCAAGGGGGAACTTTTTTCCCCTTGGTCCGATTTTGCCCATTTCCGAACTTAACCTGCCTAGGAATATAAGACATATTCGTGCCAAACTTCGGAAGTCTAGCTCTTTTATTTTGGACTGTATCGTGTCCTCTACAGACGGACAGACGGAAAGACGGACAGACGGACGGACGGACATCGCTAGAATGTCTTAGAATCGATCACTGATCAATAAAATATATACTTTATGGGGTCCTAGACCGATGTTTCGATGCGTTACACTCGGAATGACAAAGTGAGTATACCCCCATACTGTGGTTGGAGGGTATAAAAAGTCAAAATTTTAGCCTTTTTAGAATGTGGGTTAAGTTATCGCGAAATTGGACGAAAAATTAAGCGATCTGACAAAGTTATCCGAAATTTTGTAAAAAATAAAAGTGGATACGGGATGAACAAAACAGGGGGTCCAAAAAAAAGTTATCTGAGAGAGATCAACGCCGTATTATTAACACTGCTAGCAAATCTATGAAAACTCTTTCGCAGATTGGTAATGAATGCGGGTTTAATGTGTCCAATTCTACAATAAGTAGAGTCTTAAAGGAGTCTGGAATGATAACAATACTTTTATTTTTACAAAATTTCGGATAACTTTGTCAGATCGCTTTATTTTTCGTCCAATTTCGCGATAACTTAAACCACTTTCTAAAAAGGCTAAAATTTTGCCTTTTTCGACTTCATTTAAAAATTTACCATGTGGCATTTTATTTAAAAATTAATAGAGGAACGAATTTTACCATAAAAAAAATTAATTTGGCCACGAAACTTTGATTTGAACTCATTTCAACTGATTTTATTGAAATGCGGCTATAGTTATGAAACACTGAGAAATACAGTTATAGGTCGCCGTTCTCTCAATTCAAACAGCTGATGGCTCAAATTTACAAAAACAAGAGAACTGTTATAACACTGTAATATACCATAATAGGTTTCATAAAAATACTTCTTGAACATTAAATAAACCGAAAAATGCAATGCGGCTATAGTTATGATGCGGAGTGTATGTATACCCCAATTCACACACATGAAAGGCCTTATTCTTCTTCTATCCAAAACAGTTGAAAAATTTAAAATCGGTTGAAAAATGTTTAAGTTACACGTGGTTTAGTGAGAAAAGTCCCAAAAAATAGTTTTTTTGACAATAACTTTAAAATTTGAAGGTGTCTGGCAAGTTTGATGGGCATTTTTGTGATCTTTTCGACGAGACCTACAACCTCAACTACCTCATTTTAAAAGTATATTCGATTTTGGGTTTTTTGTAGCACAGTGTAATATATACAAAATATTTTAAGTCTTTCTGGTTGTTTAGAATGAATGTGTTTTTTTTGTGTGAAATTATGAATAAATTGTAAATTGTATTACAAATTATTTGTTGTCTTATTTGAGTGCAGATATGGTATTTATACAACGCTGCTAACTTTGACAATTTATTGTTATTGTAAAATGTAAAGGTACTTCTAAATTTTTTTCTGTATTTCACACAAAAAATTGCTATAACTGGACACATGTTTAATGTATGTGAAAGAAACATGAAAGGTAATGTTATTTTATCATTCCTAACTCTTAAACAAAAATTGGGCAGAATCGCACAATGGGGCGTGGCACCTGACATGTAAGCCAAAATTTTAAAATATTTTGAACATAAATTAGACTTTTTTATAAAAGGTACATTTTATAAAAGGTACTTTTTATAAAAGGTACTTTTTATAATAGGTACTTTTTATAAAAGGTACTTTTTATAAAAGGTACTTTTTATGAAAGGTACTTTTTATAAAAGGTACTTTTATAAAAGGTACTTTTTATAATAGGTACTTTTTATAAAAGGTACTTTCTATAAAAGGTACTTTATATAAAAGGTACTTTATATAAAAGGTACTTTTTATAACCCGAGTAAAAATAAACATATATAACATATATAACTTGATACAAACCTAACGAATCATATATGATCATATATTCCGTGAGCTATTTTCTAAATTTTTTAAATGCAGTCATATGTAGTTATATATAAGTTAATCATGATGATTCGGATTAAAATGCGTACGGTTGATGTAATTATATTTAATTATATGAGGGTCAATACAAAATTT